>OX393583.1:14017097-14371748 GCA_947652605.1 Elmis aenea | reverse complement strand
CTGTCTCATAAATAATTACTTTTGTAAAATTCTTTTATCATGTGAAGAAGAAGAAATTGCTTTAAATTATTTCTTAGCTCCCAATGAACTTACTCAGTGTGATATTGCATTTGCCTTCTCCTTGTATGGGCAGAAGCAGAAGTTGTCCTCTCATTTCGTAATCTGCTTCGATCCTAAATTCTGGCGTGAGTACTTCAAAATACACCATGTATTTATCAAAGTTAGCGCTAAAAAGTTTTAGTTTAAGATACTTTCTGGTCTACTTTACAACAGGAGCGTCCTAATTTTTTAAAAATAATAAAATATATTATTGGGTTACTCCCCTATTTTGCTCTACATACAAAAAAATAATGCATAAAAGGCAACATAGAGTAAATAGTTACCTTAGTCGTAGTGAGCAATCGCGTTGTGACATTTTTAACAAAAAGCCAATAAAAAACTTTAAACAATCGGCGATGGGGTTAAAACTGTAAATGAATTTAATTTTTTATAAGTAAAATGTTAAATGTCGTTAACATGTCGAAATATTTAAAGGAAAACAGCAAACATCTTAACAGTTTACTTTTCTGTGTCCTTTATCGAACCGCAATCTGAACGCAAAATTTGAGATCTCGCTTGAAACTTATTTGACAGAGTTATTAAATCTCGTGATGAATAATTGTTTACACAGTACGATACGGCCAATCGAAGAAAATAATTTAATGAAAAAATCGCCGAGATACGATAATAAATAAGCAAGTTATTAAATTTTTCGCATTAAAAAAAAATTAAAAACGGATATTTTTAAATTTTCATAAAATTCCGTTTTTTTTTATTTTGGCAACTCTGCACTACTTCTAGCATCTAAAATGTTGAATTGGAGAATTATTATGCAATAGGAATCCTCAGTTTAAGATGCATATTGTTAGGTTGCATAAAAAAAAATAGAGAAACGGTTAAATTACCAAAAATGTGCAGTTTTTTGAGACACTCACTACAGTTCTTAACTATATTCTATCATTTCCGGTTTTTCTTGTTTTTTTTTTGTTTTCACAGCCTACTTATTGTTTTTCATCTTAAAGAAAATTAAAAAACCTTTGTAACTTCGTATTATTGAAAATAACTTCACCAACCATTATGTATTTGGAAAGGGGAAAAAAAAAAGAATTGAAATAGGTCATAGCCAACTATAGCTTCCATTTATAGAAATGTGAGTTTGTGTCATAACTGTTTAACGGCGAGCGTAATTTTTTTTTTAAGTACTATTAAAATCTACATTAAGGCCCAAACAGAATGCGAGTTTCGGGTTTTGAGTTTTGGGTTTTGGGTTTCGGGTATCAAAGTCAAACACACGGATTCATATGAAACCGAACAGAATACGGTCTTTGAGTTTCAACGTGAAGACGGTATTTGCTCAAGTCGGGTTTGGGTTTCAAACATGCTGAACTTTAGAGACCGAAACTCACTCACACAAATACATTTTCTCTTGCACCCAGGGGCGGATCTACATAAGGACTAATAGGGCTTAAGCCCTGGGCCCCCAAATGTGAAGGGCCCACAAAAATTGAATTATTATCATAAATTTTTAATACTTTTTCACTAACAATTACCACTTATCGTATAGTAAAAAATAATTAATATTACTAATGATAATTCATAGTATTATTTGTTTTATTTTAATCAATGTAACATAGATCATCACCAGTCGCCACTTCATAAATAAATATATTTCAACTCTGATTTTGATGTTAATAAAAATGAATTTTAAAACCCAATTCAAGGATTCTTAATTCAACAAAAAATGGGGCCCCATTGGACTTCAATAAGCCCTAGGCCCCGAAAAACCTAGATCCGCCCCTGCTTGCACCAATAAATTTCGTAGTTCATAATTATTGATCTGAGGGCAGCATTCAGGGTTACCAGACGTCCTGGATTTTTCGGGACTGTCCCGCTTTGTCTTTATTTGTCCCGCGTCCCGCATTTTAATAAATATGTCCCGCAAACCCAAGTTTATCAGTTACTGATGTGAGGCAGCATATTTTTAATATTTTTAGACTATGAGACATATCCTTTGTTTTATGCAATAGTGGTGGGCGGGGCCGTTCATAGAAAATTCGGGCCCCAGGGAAGCAATAGACAACGGGCCCCCATTACTCTTAGAAAGGTTTTAATTTAATTTTAATAGTATTTGTAAACAAAATATTGTGTATTAGCCCCCCCCCCTGGTGGTAGGCAGGCCAATATTATAAAAATTCGCGAAAAAAAATAATTAGCCGTTTCGTGGATTTGAACTTTGGACGCTCGGCCCATCTATAGGATACTTAACCCTTGGGCCAACACCCGACGGTAAAATTTTATAAAAATTTAGGTGTCTTAAAGCTAACGCTTTTATTATTGAATAATTTTTTTTCGATAACTAAGTATATAAATTATTACCTGGGAACATTCATTTTGGTCGTTGCATTAGTAAATCAAGTCGAAATAATTTTTTGAAAGGCTTAAAATGCGTTAAAATGGCATCGAAAATCGAACATGTCAATTTCTGACAGCTGATGCGCCCGGCCACGTATTTTCATAATTTTAAGGTCTAAATTTAACTCGAAAGTAAGATTGTATTAGATGTTTTTGAAGGAAAAAGAATAACGAATCTGAATTGGTACTACACGATTTCCAAAAATTTACATTAATGAAGGTTTGGCTGTTTAAAATGTCATTTGACATTGACATTTTGTCAAGACGACTTTTAAGTTTTGAAAAACTCGCATTGTGTTTGCAACGAGTTTCAAAGACCAGTTTCAGTCTCCAACCCGAAACCCAAAACCCAAAACTCAAAACCCGAAACTCGCATTCTGTTTGGGCCTTTAATATATCTAAAAATGATCTTTATAAACTTTTTCGATATTTAAATAATAAGGGAGATATATCACTCAAATATACACAAAAAAAAAAGTTTTTCTTTAATAACTCAAAAACTGGAAATGATAGAATATTTTTGAAAACGGTTCTGAGTTTGTCCTAAAAAACTCTATCTTGACTATTAAGCGATATACCCATTGTAGTCCCATCGAATTTGGACCACCTGTACTGTATGATGCAGAATTTTACTGTGATTTTTTTACCTGAGATGTGTTTTTTTTTTCTTTTAAATGGAAATGTGATTTTTTTTCTGGTACCTGAGAATATTTTTTTGTTTCCGTATCTTATTTTTGTGTCTGTTTTTGTTGATTCCAAAAATAAAAAACGTAATGATTTTCTGCATTCTTGGTAGGGTCTCCAGATCAGGTTGCGCCTGGGGCCCCACAAATCAAGATACGCCACTGGCCTTAAACATTGCTCATGACCTGAAATTTTTTATGCATTCTTTTTTGTAGGTAGACAACATTTGGGGGTGACCAATTGATATTTAAAAACATTGCGAACACCCTGTTTATTCTTAACTACTTACTCAAATTTTAACATGGTGGAATCAATGATGTTATGCAGTTTAACATTTTTAAATATTTGTGAAATGCTAACTGACCGAGATCCACTTGCTCCGATGGTCATACCGGGGACTTCTAGAGGATTCAGTGGTGGCATTCCCAACTCAGGGGACCCTGAAACAATTACCGGGTCGTTTAGCTTTATTTACATTTTTTAAATCAACTTTTAGTTGTCTATACTTGGTATAAATTTCCAAGTGACGCACAGAAAATTAGTATTTTAATTTCAAGGCTAAGTTGACGGAGACTGCGGCCGTGGCCTTTCACCGCATGCATCGGATTAAATCTGCGTGAATAATTATTAATGATTACTCTATTTAATAGTTTGGCAGTCTTCAGGGGCGTAGCTATCACGAAGCAAATCCACGCATTGCGTTGGGACCCCCGGGTTCTAGGGGCCCTTTGATTGTCAATCTTTAAATAAAACGATGATAATAATAAGTACATAAAGAAAGTGCGCAATATTTTACGCGTTAAGTATTAGGTAATCATTAGGTAAATTTTATTGGTACTTTCTTAAGGTACTTTTTAATGTAAAAAGCAACTGTTATTTAAGATTTTTTTTTATCACTAACCATTTTCGAGATATTACCCCTAATTTTATTTTTTCTTTTGGGCCGCAAAATTGGTTATGGAATAGTTGAATGTGCTTTTTTTTCTCTTTTTATTGAGATATTACTTGCTATATCTATTTTTATAAATAACAACAAAAAATTAAGAATAATCGTATTTTACCAATCACTTATCAGGCTATCTATGAAAAAAGAAACAAAAAACAACTAATCAAATGTTAAATGACAGTTACTCTTTGTCTGCGGTATCAATTAACCACAAGGTAGTATACTAGGGCCCCTTTTGTTTATTATACAGGGTGTCCCCGTTATCACCGCGAATATTTTAAGTGGTGATAGAGGACCTTTTTCTAAGAAAAAATTTCAAGCAACATTTTTTCCTAAAATCAAATGCTAAGCTGATATCAACACTTACTTGATTTTTTTACACTTCTGCATTCATAAGACTCTGTAGCCGAAAATATCAATTTTATCGTAAAATACCTTAAATCTTTTTAATAGAGCATGAAATTCTTTACAAAATTAGTTTTACTTATTTTTTGTTTACAGGCAATGGTTTGAGAGTTATAAAGCAGTTTGTACAAAAAAATGTAAAAAATGTAAAAAATTTAATTGTTACTTAGACTTTGCAACCGCTGTATCTTTAAAACGAAAGGTTGTACAAAAAAACCGACGGCCCATTCCGGATAGCAAATTTTATGGGCTACAACTTTGGTCCAGTGAAAGTTTTCGAAAATCTAACCAATTTTCCGGAAAAGCTGAAAATAAGGAATAGAGTGCAAAAACAAAATTTCCTTCAAATATTGTTTTGTATTTAAAAATGCTTTTAAAGAGAATGCGATTACGTGATTGAAAATGATGGAGGTCATTTTGAACACCTATTGAATTAATTTTGTGGTTACATGTTAATTTTATTGCGTCCAGATGGATTTGCATTGTTTTCCATTTTATCTTTTTGAAGATCAACAATTTATTCATTTATTTAACTTCACTTGTTTCTTAGGGTCAAATATTGTAATTTTTGGTCCATAAAATTTTAGCTTTGTTTTAAAAAACAAATTTTTAAATAAAAAAACTTATTTTATTAATATTTGGAGCGCGGAGCGAAGCGGGAGCGGAGCTGGAGCAGGCATCTTGATGCCGGAGCGGAGCTGGAGCGGAGCAACTAAAAAATTGGACTGCTCCAAACCCCTGTCTATAAGTGCCTTATTTTCTTTAGAAAAAATATTAATTATTTTGTAAACAAATCAACAGCAACTTACCACAAATATTCATTAAGATCGAATGATTTGCGGGTACCTGTACATTGTACGTCATTGTATGAGAAGGGTTGTTTTTATAATTGCATTAAATTTTATAATAAACTAAACCTTGATATTAATTAACCTTCAAGCGGGCGCGACTAAAATTATAACATCACCAGGCGCGCAGAATATTTTTTATCTCGTGCGTTATTCGTATGTATTTTGCTGATTTAATATATTTTGACGGTTCCGAGGGCCATATTTTTGTTTATTATGTATTGTTGAATAGTTGTGGCATACCTAGGTCATAAGGGCATTAATTTTTTATGTAATTTTATATTCTTTTGATTGAGCAAAAATAAAAATTTCAGTTGTCTATGTAATAGGTACGTAGTTTTATTTGCAAAAATAATCAAAATATATTCCAAATTCAAATTGTAACATAACATAAATTCATAAACATAAGAATAATAACAAAATAATAAAATCAAAAAGTATTCTCAAAGACTAATAAATTATTAGATATTATTAATATTATTATTATTATTATTATTATATATAGCAAAAACATTGTTTTAGGAAAACCTTTGGGTTAGACGGCGCCGGGAACTCTAAAAAAAAATGTATCGCCAAAAATCTTAAAAAGGTATAAATTTTATCACTGCGCGCCCGCTCGAAGGTTAAGGCAATTGAAAATTTAACATTGTTTAAGAAAAAATTAAAAATGTATCTAATACTGCGCGAGTTTTACTCGATTGAAGAGTTTATTTCACAAAACTAAGGCTAGGCTTTGTTGTAGTTATCTAAATGTATCATCTGTTTGTATTTTTATTTATATTTATGTATACTGCATTGTGCATTCTGAATTTTTGTATTTTGTATTTTACTTAGGACTTTTCACAAATTATTGTCAACTATGTAGTCAGTTGTGAATAAACTATTACTATTATTATTATTATATTTACAAAATTTTGTTATTCTAAAAAGCTTATTTATTGCTCAAATTTTATATTTATAATTGACGATTGCATTGCTTTCGACAAGTTTAAAAATGAATGATAAAGTAGTTCGTTTAAATCCCAATTTAAAATTGTTTAATAATAAATTGAAAATGTATCTAATACAGCGCGAGTTTCACTTGATTGAAGAGTTTTTTTTTTCTAGAAAACTAGGGTTTTGTTGTATCTAAATGTATTATCTAATTGTATTTGTATATTGCATTTGCATTTGTATTCTGTATTTTTGTATTTATGACTTTTCATAAACTATTTGTACAAATGTATGTACCAGTAGCGTGCGGTGGTTTTTCAACCAGGGGATGCTGTCCAAAAAAATGAACTATATATTTTTTTTTAATTAATTTTATTCTACGATCTTTTTTACAAAATTCGTCTATAGCAACATCATACAATCTTTTTCATTTTTCATATTTAGCAACAATTTTTTTTCAATTGATATTAAAGCGAGAGCAGACAGTCTATCGTCATTTTGGCTGCTTCTGGTGAATGTTTTTATTCTTTTCATTGTCGAAAACGATCGTTCAGCCGATGCGCTCGTGGAAGGTATAGTGCAAATTAATTGTATTAATTTAAATACTTCTGTCAAAACATCTTTTAGCTCATCTTTCACAATTAATTCTTTTATGCAATTTATAGATTTTAAATGAAAGTCGGGAGTCGAGTACAAGTAAACTAATTGACTTTTTAACTTCATAAAATCAAAGTATTTTCTATAAGTTGGCTGAAGTGATTGTAATAGAAAATCCGGAAAATTCTTTTCATATTCTTTAAATTTTCAATCAAAAATTGCAATTATTATTAACCACAGTTTAATCCATATTATGGGTCGTATTAAATAACAATCAAAATTCTAAGTAGCGAAACAGTGCACTAAAAATAGAGTTAAGCTTATTTAAATAGAAGAAGCTTGATTTAAAGAAAGTAAACAAAAATCAATTTACAACGGAAATGATTATTTTGTAGCGTGCGGTAATATCAATCGAGTGCGGCTGTCCTACCATATAACAGTTGCCCCACACAGAGGAACCATGAGAGTAATCGCTTCCCGTAGCTGTTAAGTAAAGCAACGATGCGGGCAATAGACTAGAGACTGCATCGCAGTGCGCATGCGCCAAGAACGCAAATTTCGAATCCACAATCAGAAACGCATCCCTCAGTCGGGCTCACAATCGCTAGCGATGTGTATCGCACACATTTAGTCAGCCGCTCGCTGGATGTAGATTATATAACGCAAATTTTCGAGCAGGCAAAACATCGTATATAATAAATAAAATTATCACGTAACAAAAAATAAAATCAAAGCGAAATAAAGCTACACGAAATTCAAATATGATACGGAAAAAAATATTCTTGACGTGAATTTTAGGGGATGCGCCGCATCCAACGCATCCATGGACCGCACGCCGCTGGATGTACCTAGTCAATGTGAATAAATTATTATTATTATTATTATTAATTATTAGAATTATTGTGTAATTTGATGGTCTTTGTAGCAAATTTTTTATCATATAATAATTATTTGCACATTTACAACAAATGCAAAATTTGACATGTTGAGATACTACATTCTTTGCCATAGAAACTGTGTAAAAAGAGATAATTCTAATTCTTCAATAATTTGTTTTGGATATTTGGTTGGTTTCTGGGTTTCTCTTTTAAATTTATTTCCAAATTTCTGTAATTACGCGCGCTTTCTTTCCTTCCCTCGGAATACAGCTTTTATATATTCGCTTATAACATAGAATTTAGCATCTCAACTTGTCGAATTTTTCATTACTTGTTAATATACCCATAATTATTATATGATTACATATTTGCTACAAAGACTATTAAATTACATAATAATTCTAATAATTGCTACGCAGACAAATGGTTACTGTCATTTGACATTTAATTACTTGTTTTTTGTTTTTATTTTCATAGATAGCTTGATAAGTGATGGGTAAAATACGAGTTATTTTGATTTTGTGACTTATTTATAAAAATAGATATAGCAAGTATTGTCTCATTAAAAAAAAAAATAATACCACATTTAACTATTCCATAGCTAACTTCGTGATCTGTAAAAAAATTAGGTTAGCGTTAATATCTCGAAAATGGTAAGTGAAAAAAAATCCAAAATGATGGTTACATTCTACAATAAGTACATACCTGCAGAAAGTACTAATAAAATTGATTTAACGAATGAAATAAAAACGTTACCAGATTTTAAAAAATCAAAATTTTCATATTTTTTGCCATAACATTCGAAGTACGAGGAATTTTGTACTGTGAAAAATTAATTGAAGATCCTCTGATCATAATAAGCGAGATCCCCATACTGAAAATGTTATCTGGGACACCCTGTATACCGGGTGATTCAGTTTGACTGTCGCACCCCTATAACTTTTTAAATTCTTGAAAATAAGCCTAACAAACCTTATATTTTTGGAAACGGTGACAAATTTTCTATTAGTGATCTTCATTTGTTATCTCTACGATGACGTATGTCAAATCCACGATAGGCAACTGTTTTTTTTAAAAACAAAGTATACATGTTTTTGTTGATTCGGAATTTAATTCTGAATCCGACCATGTATTAAAAAAGTATGCATACATAAAAAAAATCAGTTCAAAGTTTATTAAAATCATAGCAAACAGTCGGTTTAACATAACAAAAAACGATCAAATCTTAAAAATTATACTATAACTATCAATGGAAATGTAATAAAAATTATTTTTAATAAAAATAAAAACATAATAAACGTTGACATAAAAATTATACTTTAATGTATTCAAACAGTTACAAATAGAGGATAACTATGTTTGGAATCGGAGGGCGGTCACTTTGACTAAAGTAATATAGCATCTCAACATGTCAATTTTTTCGCTTTTTTTAAATGTAGCCATCATTATAACAATTACCTACAAAGACTATCGAATTACATACACAACAATAATATGAAATTCTAATAATTGATACCACAGACAAATGGTAACTGTGATTTGACATTTAATTAGTAGTTTTTTGTTTTTATTTTCATGGATAGCTTGAAAGGTGATGGGTGAAATACGTTTTTTTTTCATTTTGTGACTTATTAGCAAAAATATATATAGCAAGTAATTTCTCATTTAAAAGAGCGAAAGAAGCCTATTTAACTATTCCATAGCCAACTCGGAAACGGTAGGTGTTAAAAAAATCTAAAATAATTGTTACATTGTACACAAAAAAGTACCTTTGGAAGGTACAAATAAAATTGTTACAATGATCAAGACAAAAAAGTTATGGGAAAAAAAGAAATTCGACATTTTCAAATTTTTTGGTGTAACATCCGAAGCACAAGAAATTTTGTACTTTTAAAAATTGATTGTGGCTTCTCCGAGGGCTTCTCTCATACTAAGGAACAGGCTGGATAAAAATCATGATTTTTAAAAAAAATCAAAAAAATCGATTTATTTGATTTAAATCAAATGTACCATATTATCGAATTTAGTGACATATTCACATGCTATTTCTGTTTTGTGCTAATATATTTAATAACCAATATATTTAATTCATTGGTGAATTGTTGTCAAAATGAAAAATGAAATATAATGATTAAGAATTTTGAAAAAATCAGTGCTAAATGGTGATGTTTAATTAATTATATACAGGGTGAGTCATTAGTGTGGGATCGGTCGATTGTGGCTAAACGGCTTGAGATATGAAGTTGATTCAAATGCTATTTTATACAGTTTTTTCTAAACAACACAATAAAAATATTTTCAAATATACAGGGTGAGTCACCTTTCTGGAACTTATAGCAACTTTTATATTTCAAATACAACACCCAATTTATTTAATATTTTTGACCGCCTTAATTTTACTATACCATAGGCGCCGACTACACGGGGGCAACGGGGCTCGTGCCCCCGTGCCGATTAAACTAGGGGGGCATTGTCCCCATGCGATGCGACATCGCAAAGGCTAACTTATGCAAATCACATTTAAATTATGCCAAACAGCACATATCACGTTCGAGTTCGAGTACAACTTTTTTTCGTCCATTCTGAGACTATGTACCAATAATACCTATCGTGTAGGTACTTGTTACACTCGTGCATCGTACATTTACCATTCTCATTTCTCAACCTCAAGCTGTTAACAGTTGAAGAGTTGTGTGCCATTGCCATTCATCCTTTCAAGTGAATTCCCGCTATTTAAAGATAAAAGATATTTTTTACCGAAGTAAGATTTAGTTTAGTCTTTTCACTTTTTCCGGTAATAACAGTTAAGATGTTACTTTTTATAATGACCTACTATATATTTTATTTAACTATGTAATTTATTTAATCTGTATTTTGAATAAACTTTAATTTTGTATCTATCAGGGCTCGAAACCGAAAAAAAATTTGGTCAACGGCTAATCGAAATCGGGAACTTTATTTTTTGTTTAATAACCGTTTTCTTTTCGTAAAACAACGGTTTTGTGTAAAAAAAAACATTTATGAACGGGTTTTAAAAACCGCTTAAAAAACGGTTTTTAAAATTATTTAGATCAGGAATGCAAAGTATGAAAAGATAATAGGTATCTATTTATAATTTTATAATAGATGTACAGTCAAGTGTTCAGTAATGACTTCTGGTAAACTAATCACATTTAATACAGATTTTGTATCTTTTTAAGTAATTTTTATTTAAAACAGATGTTAGAAAAACCGGTTTTTAATTATTTTGGTTGAAGGTTTCCGTTTTTTTGCCATTAAAAATAACGGTTTCGGTTAAAAATCACTTTTACGGAAAAAAAATAACGGTTAACCGGTTTTTCTTAACCGAAAGCGGTTTCATGCCCTGGTACCTATTATAGTTAATGAGTATCCCCTGCCCCCCTAGCGAGTTTAGAAAGTCGGCGCCTATGTACTATACTATACAAAATACTACAGGCTTTTATACGGCGTTGTAAAAAAAAATTCTAAATTATTCAAGGTTTTAAGTCTTTATTTAAAAAATTCTCCTAAAGTTATTTTGAAGTACAGAGTTGTAATTTGGTATGGACATGCAGAAAAAAATTCTCTGTTCGCTCGATATGAAAAAATTTGAATGACACATACAGGGGTGTTTATAAATGGGTGGCAACTTCCATGATTTTCAAAAGCACGTAACTCGATTTTTTCAAATGCAAACCCCTATATTTTTTTATGTCATCGAATTCGTCTTTAAAAGAGCTTCATATTTTGTTAAGTATGTCCTCTATACCCAAAACTCATACTTTTCGAGATATTCGACATTTTTCTTCAAATCGTTATTGAAACAATAGTGCCGTGGAAATTAAAAAAACTGACTGTTCACTTCGCTAACGTCAAAAACTTTTCATTTATTTTTTGAATTATTGCATTTCCACAATGAATATTACTTTCCAAGAGCATATTGATATGGTTCATTCACCATTTCGTGTATTTAATTACTAATAGTAATACAATTTTGTTTTATTATAAATATTATATTGTATCTACTCATATAATCTGTGATTTAAATTGATTTTTTTTTAAATCACTTGATTTAAATCAATGATTTAAAAAAAAAATCACTTGATTTAAAACGTGATTTAAATCGTGATTTAAATCAATTGATTTAAATCTGCTCAACCCTGCTAAGGAATAATTCATCTAATTTAAACAAATCTGCATCTCTCATAATAAGCGAAATGCCTATGCTGGAAATGTAATCTGGGACAACAACAAAATTAATTAATCAGAAAATTTGTTTAGAATTTAAATAAACAGGGTGTTCACCTAGTGCGTATTTCTTTCATATGTGGTTTATTACTCAGAATAGAAAAAAAGTTTTGAAGCAAAATTTGTTGGAGATCATGCGCTTCATAACCTAAAATTGTTTTCAGCTATACCGAGTGTTTAATTGCCACGCACCGATATGTAACTTTTTTACTTTAAATGCAGCACCTTGTGTATTTTAACTATTTAGATTCCGAATTAAATTTTCTTTCCAAAATGTTTTTTGTAGTTACCTAAAATCATTAGTTATCGAGTTATTTACGTTATTTTGAAAATATTAACGGATACAGATCTGTAACAAAATATTTTTATTTCGCGATTTAACAACGCCAGTGTAAAATAATTAAATAATTTGGGGATTTCGTTAACAATACTCCTATATACCTTCAAAAAAATTAAACTTTTAAAATAATACACAGAGTGTTTATTTTTGTTGGTCAATTTAGCTGAATTTTAAACACGAATAAGTCAATTTTTTTAAATGGACGCTATTACGCGACGTTACCATGACGTTACAATTCATTTTGCTCTCTAGAGAGCAAAGTGATTACCGTAAACCGGGGCTACTTTGACTTTGGGGGTAACTTTGACATACTCTGGGGTGGGACTTTTCGCTATGAATATTTTATGTTTATGTTTTTACATTTACGTATTTTATGTTTATTCTTCCCATTGAACATACCTACCTATATAATATATGTTATCAAATTAGCAAAAGTGTGTCATCTACAGAAATATTTACTTTTTAAAAATTATCTTAAGTTTTAATTAATACCTATAGATAAAGTTGGTTTTTCCTGTTGCTTGATTGGGTTAAATTAAACGAAAATTGCTGGTTTTGAAAATTAAAGAATTTTATAAAGAATAAACATGTTTTCCAAACCAGCAACTTTCGTTAAATTTAATAGGTACCTACAGGGTGTCCCCGTTATCACCGCGAATATTTTAAGTGGTGATAGAGGACCTTTTTCCAAGAAAAAAAATTAAGTAAATTTTTTTCCTAAAATCAAATGCTAAGCTGATATCAACACTTACTTGATTTTTTTACACTTCTGCATTTATAAGACTCTGTAGCCGAAAATATCAATTTTATCGTAAAAAAAATGTACAAAATTTACAAAATTTAATTGTTTCTTAGACTTTGCAACCGCTGTATCTTTAAAACGAAAGGTTGTACAAAAAAACCGACGGCCCATTCCGGATAGCAAATTTTATGCGCTACAACTTTGGTCAAGTAAAATTTTTTGAAAATAAAACCGATTTTCCGGAAAAGCTGAAAATATAGAATAGAGTGCAAAAACAAAATTTCCTACAAATATTGTTTTGTATTTAAAAATGCTTTTAAAGAGAGTGCGATTACGTGATTGAAAATGATGGAGGTCATTTTGAACACTTATTGAAGTAATTTTGTGGTTACATGTTAATTTTATTGCGTCCAGATGGATTTGCATTGTTTTGCATTTTATCCTTTTTTTTTTCACTTTTTTCGCTATTATAAACATTTCTATGATACATTTAGTTTTATTGAACAACATATTTACCGAAGTTGTAGTCCGTTAAATGCCTTATCCGCAATAGGCATCAGTTTTGCTCTACGACGTTTCGTTAAAAAGATGCGGCGTTTTTAAAAATTTACATAACCTATTTATATGCAATTTTACAATTTTTTGTTAAATTTGTTCGTTAGCTCCTTAAAAAAAATAATAAAGGGTGGTTTTCTGAAGAATTTCAAACTTCATAAAAAGCTTTGAAACTGATGAGATACATAATTTTATGAATGTTGCCGATGCTATGGCATTTTTAAATACAAACTATCATAATTACCGGGAGTTTTTGTTTTTCGAAAACGATAAAATGCAAAACAATGCAAATCCATCTGGACGCAATAAAATTAACATGTAACCACAAAATTACTTCAACAAGTGTTCAAAATTACCTCCATCATTCAATCACGTAATCGCACTCTCTTTAAAAGCATTTTTAAATACAAAACAATATTTGTAGGAAATTTTGTTTTTGCACTCTATTCCTTATTTTCAGCTTTTCCGGAAAATCGGTTTGATTTTGAAAAAATTTCACTTGACCAAAGTTGTAGCCCATAAAATTTGCTATCCGGAATAGGCCGTCGGTGTTTTTGTACAACCTTTCGTTTTAAAGATACAGCGGTTGCAAAGCCTAAGAAACAATTAAATTTTGTAAATTTTGTACATTTTTTTGTACAAACTACTTTATAACTCTCAAACCATTGCCTGTAGACAAAAAATAAATAAAATTAATTTTGTAGAGAATTTTATGCTCTATTAAAAAGCTCTAAGGTATTTTACGATAAAATTGACATTTTCGGCTACAGAGTCTTATAAATGCAGAAGTGTAAAAAAATCAAGTAAGTGTTGATATCAGCTTAGCATTTGATTTTAGGAAAAAAATTTACTTGAATTTTTTTCTTAGAAAAGGGTCCTCTATCACCACTTAAAATATTCGCGGTGATAACGGGGACACCCTGTATATGTATATAGCCTTACCCAGTACATAAAAGTATTTTATTTTGTGTTAATTTGCTTCTGAAGAAAAATATGTTTTTAATACCTAGTGTTTAGAAAGCAACCTAAAGGATTTTGTTTATTTTTTATACATGTTATTAAAATAACGTTAAACTTTTATTAAAAATACGATTTATGCCAAGTATTTTGAAATTAATAAGCCTTTAACTCATGTTCTGGTTGTAATTTTTTTTTTTTTAATAATAAGATGTCAAAGAAACCCCCACTGTAGTCGTTCTTCGACTTATAATTAAATTAATTGCAATGTTAAAGTAGCCCCACACTCGGGGTTACTTTGACACCAAATTAAATATTTTTTTAAAGTTTTGTTTTACATCCCAGAAGCAATTTTACGTGGGGGATATATAGTGGAAGGTTCTATTGTTACGATGGACTTTATTCCAGATCATTTAATCAAAAAATAAAAAAGTTACGTTGGAAAAACCTTCAAAACTATGTCAAAGTAGCCCCGGTTTACGGTACTTTGCTTTCTTGAGAGCAAATGTTTTGCCCACTATTTTTAATAAGGTAATGAGAACATTTTTCAACTGTTGTGAGAAAAATCAATGAAAGTGTTGCGCCAGGCAATGTGAATATCCTTATTTTTGTAAATACATTTTTGTGATTTTATCAATTTTCATAAGAGTAAAGTGCCTTTATAGTACGTAATACAAACAATTTTTAAAATGAATTTGTTTAAAATTTAAAAATGTGTCTAGCAAAAAAAATTAAGTAAAATTTCATTCTTACTTTTTTGTAATATTGAAATTTAAAAAGGAATGTCACCAATAGAAACAAAATTGATAAATATTTTTCGAAAAATTTCGTTGATCTGAAACTAATTTTTAGTTCTGTGAAAATTCATACGACACTAAATTTAAGCGATTTTACAACATTTTACAAAAGACTATGTTACGACACACAACAGTAATGTAATGAAAAGTTGTTAAAAATTAAAAAGTATGCCTTAATATGAAAGTATATTAAAATCTCAAATTTTAGTAATACAACAATTCATATACCTAACATTTTTGGTAAGAAATTAACAAACAAGTGTTTTATTTGTAAGATATTTTATTTCATGACATTGTATCGTAAGCTTCACTTGATATTTTTTTGTAAATTTTAGTCGTTTAAAATTTTACCCCTACATATTTAAAATTTTCATCTACCATGTCTATAATAATTGATAATATAAACGAAAAACACAACTTACCATCTTTCAACAATATGATGTCTTCTATCACTGCTGTTTTCAGACATTCATTTATTTTAGGATCTTTCAGGCTGCATTTTTTGAAATTTGAAGCTACAAAACTCATTTTCAACTCCAAAATCATTATTTTACAATTTTTACTTACGCAGAGATGCAGCATCCGCGTTATTTATAAACAATCGATGAACGACAAAAACTAAAACAATTGCTCGCGTGACACCCATAACTTTTGTTTTTATATTACTGTGAGTGAACACTTGCAATTTTTGGCGTGTACTGACTGAGTAGTTTCTTTTCTTAAATCCACCGATGGGCTAGTTTTAAGTTTACCTTGCAAATGTTATCCTCGAACTGACATCATTAGGCTAATTCATTTTTAATAAGTATTTGTAAGAAACTGTGATACCTTGCGATTGGTTGCAAATTACTGTCCAGACAAGGCTACACTTTAATTTTTAAATAATTTATTCGATTATTATTATAATGTTAATCAAATAACAAGAATAGATGACGAATTTTTTGCGAATTGCGTTATTTAAGCTAATGTTAATGACACATAAAAACACAGCCAGGGTCGGCTTTAAGAGATTTTGAATTGCACGTGGGGCATGTTCAGAGCTGGGTATTACTCGAATACTTAGTATTTTGCATTCAAAATACTTTTTTAGTAATATTCAGTATCCAGTAATCGAATACTTTGTTTTTTTGAGTATTCTTTATTCATAATCATAGATATTTTATTAGTATCCATTATTCAATACTTTTTTAAGTACTTATGAACAGGGACTGAGAACGGAACGAAAACGAAAACGTTAAACGAAATTAACCGAAATTTTTTTAAGAACGAAAACGAAACCGAAAACGAAATTATTATTTTTCGTTCAAGAACGAAAACGAAATAAATATTTTCCAAAACCGGTTTTAACCGGTTTTAACCGGTTTTGTCGCTATTTCAATTTTATTTGTTAAAAACAAACGCGGATTTACCTTCTGTGCTGGGGAGACTCCACGAGGCAGTAAAAAATCTCACTTGAAATAAGTGAGCTTCACTTTTCTCCATATATTTACGTGAATATGTATTAACAACTTTATTTTTCGACTACAGCAATACGTTTAGCAAATTGAATTACCTATATCCGCCTTTTTATTTTGGTTTTTATGTGAGGTACGATCCCCTCCACGATTCTCAGTAGGCATCTCACCTCTTTCAAAAAATCTTTTCATGACACCATCAATTCTATGTTTTAAGATATTTAAAATACCCAAGAAAGCAGCCTTACATATACAGGTACAGGGTGGACCAAATTCGAATGTTTTACGGTGTATCTCGGTTACCGTAATAGATAGCAAAAATCTGATTTCAGTCTCTTGGGCTATTTTTTTGAGAAAATAACGCCTATGCAATCAGATTTTTTCTATCGGATTCCATTTTGGCACTACAGATGAAAAATGAAATTTCATCATTTTTGAAAATTTGCTGTAACTTCTTTATTTATTAAATTAGAACAAAATGTTATAAAAAAATTTTATACAGATTTTTATGCTTAATTTAAAAACAAAAGTAATTTTTTCTTAGCCTCCTTGACTTTCGAGATATGGAGTAAACTTACATTTTTTTAAATGGAAACCCTAGGCCATAACTTTATGTGAAAGAGTATTTTTTTACTTTTTCAAAAATATATAGTTTTATATATTTTTTGCAAAAAACAGCCAAGATATAGCCAATTTTGTAAAAATTCGATCATCAAAGTTAGCCATGATTTCGTAAACAAGTGATGTTTGCAATTATTAAACAACTAAACGTCGTTTAGAAGTAATTTTTTTAACTTTTAAGCAAATCCGTGTATTATTTTGTATTTTATAACTGTTTATAGTGGTATTGTGAATATGGTTAAATTTGGACTCTTTGAAAAGTTTAATATGTTAGAATATTACTTTGTAAGTGATAAAAACGTAGCGGTTGTTTCAGAATTTACTTGGCAATGGCGTTTAGTTGTTTAATAATTGCAAACATCAGTTGTTTACGAAATCATGGCAAACTTTGATGATCGAATTTTTACAAAATTGGCCATATCTTGGTTATTTTTTGCAAAAAATATATAAAACTATATATTTTTGAAAAGCTAAAAAAATACTCTTTCACATAAAGTCATGGCCAACTAGGGTTTCCATTTAAAAAAGTGTAAGTTTACTCCATATCTCGAAAAGTCAAGCTAGCTAAGAAAAAATTACTTTTGTTTTTAAATTAAGCATAAAAATCTGTATAAAAAACCTTTGTAACATTTTGTTCTAATTTAATAAATAAAGAAGTTACAGCAAATTTTCAAAAATGATGAAATTTCATTTTTCGTCTGTAGTGCCAAAATGGAATCCGATAGAAAAAATTTGATTGCACAGGCGTTATTTTCTCAAAAAAATAGCCCAAGAGACCGAAATCAGATTTTCGCTATCTATTACGGTAACCGAGATACCCCGTAAAACATTCGAATTTGGTCCACCCTGTACAATAGTTTTGTATATAATTTTAACAAAATAGGAAGCAGCTACATTTCTACTTCCGGCATTTGGATTTCTAACTCTTTGTATCGAACAAAATTTTAGAAGAAAAGTGTCTTGTACAATTTTATCTGGTTTACTATAGAAAGCGTCACTAAAATTTTTAATATCCCTCATTGTTAGAGATGAACATTGATATGACTTTGTGTTGTGGCCACATGAAGGGAATTTTGGTAAAAACTTTTGGCGGTATCTAAAGAGAAGTTGGTTATGTACTACCGACATTAAAACAAGATGAACACAAATTGTAACTAACTTACCGTTCCTCTTTTTCACGGCATCTTTTCCACTCTTTTTTATGCTTTTTGCGATTTCGGCATTCCTTTACAGGGTGTTCTATTTAAAATAACTAGGTTGGTTGCCACAGCAAATAAGCCGTAAAAAACAAAACAAAATCGATTATACTATAAAGCGCAAAAAAAAACGATGCATCTTTTATAAAACACACCGCTGTTACCAAAATATTTTTGAATACATACAAACAAAAAGAACTTTATTTATACAGAATCTGGTATATTGTTTTGTAGCCCATTAAATAATTATGATATTAGTACAGTATATATGAAATTAGATTGATACGAAAAGTAAGGGGGGCGCAGTTACAAAAAGGTTGGAAACCACTGCACTAAACACTTGTTATACCCTATGCCAGTAGTTATCAACCTGTGCTGCACGCAAAAAGGACTCTGATGCCCGGTTTCTCCAACCAATCTTGAAGCATATCTTAACAAAGAAAAGGAGTTGCTGACACAATTAGTAAATAAATATAAAAAATTTATTGAAAGCAAAGAGACAAATGCTTACAGCAACCATCAAAAAGACAGTGTATGGTTCCAATTGACAAAGGAATTCAATTGTAAAATGATAAATGTTACAAGAAATACAATTTCCTTACGAAAGCAGTGGGCTAACATGAAGTTGGCCTCAAGGAAGAAGGCAGCAAGCCACCGTCAAGCATTATTATTGGAATAAAACATTCAATAAAAAGAAATAAATTTATTTCAATAAATATTTTATTATTACAGCATAGAAAAAAAAACTTCTACTAGTCTTCTTCGACAGTCAAAATTTCCATTATGTTCTATTTGATCTGGAATATTTTCCATTTCCAATAGCCTCCCGAAGTTGATGTGTCATTACTTCATTTTCATTTGGAGGCTCTGGATCGCCGTTTATTTGAGCAATATTTTGAAGTACAGCTGTGGCAACGATAATTGGTATAATGTTTTCTAACTTCATTCTACACCCATACGCCATAATGGGAAATCTGCGCTTCCAAATCCCAAATAAATTTTCCACTTTCACTCTTGCCTCAACAAGGCTTCTATTATAATTAGTTTCTTCCTCAGTGCGAGCTTCTTGAAATGGAGTACACAAATAGGGCATATTCATATATCCACTATCTCCTAAAAGCTTACTTTAATAAAGCATCAAAAATTATTTTTTTTCTTACCAAGCAACAAACTATTTCCAAAGTCTCCTCTTTCAAATCTGTACTTTAAACGACTATTATTAAATATCGTTGAGTCATGCGTTGATCCAGGCGAACGAGCAACCAGGTCCTTAAATAAATAGTCTGCGCTAGCCACTGCTTGTACATTCAATAAAAAATAACCCTTTCTGTTCCTATAGATCTCTGCATCAGGTCCACCTAAAATTTATAAAAGGTAAATATGTAATCTTAATTAAAAAAGAAAACCAAGAACGTCTAAAGTTATACAGGTTGACAAAAATATTGTCACCTTGTATAACAAAAAATATTTTTGACAAACCTTGGGATTGTATTTTTACATGTGTACCATCGACAGCTCTTATAACTCGTGGAAATCTTGATATATCAAAAAATTTGTTTTGAGCATCTGCTATTTCCAATTCATTCCTAGGCATTATATACAGGGTGCCCATTTTTCTAACCTGTTGTATGGGTAACTCCGTTAATATTAGAGATACAGAAACGTTTAAATTAGCAAATTTGTGCAGAATTTAAAGGGAAATCTGATTCCATTTTCAAATTTGACCTACGTCATCAACTTTTTGAAATATTTTGAAAAAACTGAAAAAGGTCGATTTTTTCAAACTTGAATAATTCCGTAACCATATAAGTTGGAACAAAAATAAAAATTGACTTTTATAGATATTTTTACGTAGATTTTAGATATGTTAACGAAATTTTCATAGCACTCTCGATTTCCGAGTTATAGCACAAACTTGCATTTTTTTAAATGGAAGTCATAGTTGGCTGTGGTCTTATTAAAAAGGTAATTTTTTTCTCGTTTCAATGATATAAGGTTTGTTATGCTTTACTCTTGTAGTTTTTCTTTAAATAAGCAAAAATCATTTTACATGTTCACAGCCTACTAATAGATGGGGGTTATCCCGTGTTGATGTTCTTTTTTTTTCGATGTGACATTTAAGAGTTGTCTCTTATTGTTAGTGTAGCAGTAATAAGCCAGTTACAAATTTTAAAAACAAAACCTCATAGTTTGTCAAATAAAATTTATTGTTTGTTATACTATGTCTCTCGTTCTGGTGTTGATCAAAATTTTTGTTTATTATAAATTTCAAAAACAATGCTTTTTAATGAAGAAATATTATCAGGCTTTTTGGTATACCCGTATTTTTTTAAATTGGTTTCTAATAACGAAAATAATTTCTTTCTTGGTTGGCTCTTTTCCATAAATCTTTGCAAATACATTTCACTTGAATTTCTACTATTTTTATTTCAAGCGTAGTAATAGAAAAGCATGTGGTTTTTTTCTTCATTAGAACACATTGTTTTTGAAATTTACAATAAACTCAATCAAATATTTTGACCAACACGAGAGATAGATTTATACGTAAAACAAACAATAAATTATATTTGACAAACTCTGAGGTTTTGTTTTTAAAATTTGTAACTGGCTTATTACTGCTACACTAACAATAAGAGACAACTCTTAAATGTCACATCGAAAAAAAAAAGAACATCAACACGGGATAACTCCCATCTATTGGTAGGCTGTGAACATGTGAAATGATTTTTGCTTATTTAAAGAAAAACTACAAGAGTAAAGCATAACAAACCTTATATCATTGAAACGAGAAAAAATTACCTTTTTAATAAGACCACAGCCAACTATGACTTCCATTTAAAAAAATGCAAGTTTGTGCTATAACTCGGAAATCGAGAGTGCTTTGAAAATTTCGTTAACATATTTAAAATCTACGTAAAAATATCTATAAAACTCAATTTTTATTTTTATTCTAACTTATATGGTTACGGAATTATTCAAGTTTGAAAAAATCGACCTTTTTCAGTTTTTTTAAAATATTTCAAAAAGTTGATGACGTAGGTCAAATTTGAAAATGGAATCAGATTTCCCTTTAAATTCTGCACAAATTTGCTAATTTAAACGTGTCTGTATCTTTAATATTAACGGAGTTACCCATACAACAGGTTAGAAAAATGGGCACCCTGTATATATATTCATCTGCTAACGCAACTATTACTCTCGACACTTTCGCCACTATTCTTGACACGGTAGATTTGTCGCATCGTATGTAATCGCCAATACCAATTAAATGGCTACCTATCCCATAAGTTCTTAATGTTAAGAGTAATTGGTTGACTGGGCTGAGAGAGTTATTTCTAAAAAATAATTTATTAGAACTCAATATCCCTGTTTTGTGTAAATAATATTATTTGGTTTCAGAGAAAATAAAAGTATTTTCAATTAATTTCATTAAGATAAAGATTTTTTTTAATATTAGAAAATATTGAAATTTTTACCCACCTATTATCTAAATATTCTAGTTGGTTTTCAATTTTCTGTAATAAATGCCAAGCTGTTCTTTTCTTTAGTCGGAAACGCGGAAAAAACTCTTTCTCTAATAATGTAAAATAGCTTCTTCTAATATACACCTGCCGAGGTATTCGAATATCATCCACTTCCTCAATATTTTCTACAATATCGACATTATCTACAATTGCAACATCCATTATGAACTGCCCAAATTAAATCAGTCACTATTTAATTCTATGCACTTTGAACTTAGGTTATAATCCTCATCACAAAACGCGGAAATTGACGACCTTATCTTAACCATATTTGATTGCTTATCCTAGACATCTAGGATATGGTTTTTAGTTGGTGCAACAATGTAGGATACACTTAAGATTTGGGACCGACTTGTGATGTAAGTCAATCATGTGATGTGTTGGAGAAACCGGGCATTAATATCTTAAGCGCAGCGCAAAGAAAGGTAGAAATCGCAGCCAAAGCTATTTAAAAAAAATATATGGATGTATTCTCATTTTTATTTTATTTTTAATTGACTTATAACTCCAAACTATACACTAATCAACAACTACTTATAAAATTTTAATTATAGTTAGTTCTCAAATAAGTTTTCCAGTGGTATTTTTGTAAATATCCTGTTTGCTATATCTTTAAAGATCAGCCCAAACGATTTTTCATAGCCATCTCTGACGTCTTGGTAAACTTCCTTCCAGTTATCGTTCAGCACTGTATTTATTTGATTACCAAGTCTATCATCTCCGTTAAATAGGTTGTCGTAGCTATAATAAACGCGTTCCGGATCTATGGACACAAGGTACTTGTCCAGTTTCATGTAAGTTTTACCTTTTTTCTCAAACGACGAACCAATCAGAGTGTGCTTTGTAAGCACATTTGCTGGAAAAAAAAATACAAGATATAAAATACGATAACTTTTTATTATTACAACAGCTGATAGATTGCTTAAATAAATTATATAAAAACCAACATTATTTAAGCTATTCGTTTATAGGATTGGTTGAAAATAAAAGGTAGCAATACAACTTCCGGTTCAACCGCAACTTCCGGTTCAACCGGAAACGGACTCAAACTTTAAAATTTGAAATGAAATACCCTGTACATTTTTATATTTTTGGTTTCCTCTGTAACTATCACAGGAATTTCTACTGCCTTTTCAAAATTTTTAAATGTTGATAATTTTTGAAAATGCCTTATGGTACTCTTCCTTGACAATACTTGTCCCACTTCTTGGATCCAGCTTCTACGTGGTCTCCCTCTGCTATTTTTTCCATCCCAGCCTGCGTCCCATATTTCTTTTACAGGATTCCAATCCTTCATTCTGATTAGGTGCCCAAACCAATTAATTTGTCTTTCTTCTATTTTTTGAATGATTGAATCCACTTTGAGCCTCTTCCTAATTTCTTCGTTCTTGATTTTATCTAATCTAGTACCCCTTCTAGTTTCCTTAAAACCCTCATCTCTGCTGTTTGTGACGTTTTCGTATATAATTATAATAAATTTTCAAGAGCGGCACAAGATAATCAAACTTTTTTTTCGTTTTTTATGTAGAACATAATTTTGTTTAAAGATTTCAATTACATCAAAATATGTATTTTATTCAAAATAATAATAAAAAGTTTAATTACCCTTTTTTACTCTGACGGTACCGGTTTTTTGACGTTTCAATTGTGGCATCCTATCCTTAGTGCATATTGTAATAGTATGATCGGAGTACCGAGTAATTATTAATGAAACTTGAGGGGTAAATTAAATTAAAGGCGAATTTTTGTTCATAGTCAGTTTCGTGAGAACGCGACGGATGGGCGCGCTTAGTTTGTGTTGAGTAAGAAAAGTACAAGTGTTTTGGGTAGAACATGGAATATGTCAAATAGCAGGTCGTAAAGATTATGCAGTTATGGGTACGTCGTAATTTTAAACCATCTGGCCAGCAGGTATCTAAGGCAGTGGGTCAAAATTACGAACTTTGATACACTGTTTACAGCTCTAGGTAATTACGGGTACTTGCATTTTTATTACTCAGTTTTATCGAATGGAATTAATTGAATCAGGAGAATAATCTAAATTTTGTAATTAGTAAGAATGGTTTAAGTCGTTTACTTGAAATGTAAATTAATTAGAGTATAAGCGTGGGAATTAAATTTTTCAGTCATTGCTTTAAAAAGCAGTGTATAAAATTGGGCCCCAGAGATGCATAGCGGAGATGGAAAATTGGACTGAAAAACTGATCGTGTTAAAGAACAAGAAAAACCTCAAAGGAGAAGAAATATTGATAGACTCGGAAATGACAGCCACAGAAAGAGAAATACAAAAATACATTAGGGACATAGCAAGGAACGAAAAGGCTCAAGGAAAAACCGCTAAAGTAATGTTTCAAAAAATAGAAATAAACGGAGTAATGATGAAGTGGGACAAAAAAGAAAATGCCTTGAAACCCCCTGAGCCAAAAAACTGATACTGAACATAACAAAGAAAGAAAGAAAAGAAGACGAACAATGGCGATGGAACTGGACAAGAAGCACGGACATGCAACAGCACAATAGCACGAACGAAAAAGGGATGTAACAAAAAAGAAAAAAACGGGAAAAGAGTATGGAAACAACGCATAAAAACAAAAAACTAACAACAAGAATAGGGACATGGAATATACAAACGATAAACGGAAAAGAGGAAGAAGTAGTTGAAGAAATGACAGAAAGGAACATTCAGATGTTAGGAATTAGTGAAGCCAAGAAAAACGGGACAGGAAGGAAAGACCTAACAAACGGGTACACACTAAGATACTCGGGAGTCGAAATAACAGAATGGGCAGTAGAAGGAGTAGCATTTATAACCGACGAGAAAATAGAGAAAAAAATAGTAGATTGGAAAGCAATAAGCTCCAGGATAATATACGTGGATATAAATCTGGAGGCACATATAACAATAATACAGATATATGCACCAAGAGAAGGTACAGAGGTACAAAAAATAAAAGACTTCTACGAAATGTTACAAGAACAAATAGACGAAGCACGAGAAAGAGAAAGAGAAGTAATAATAATAGGAGACTGGAAGGGGCGTATAGCAAACGACACAAATAAGGCACTAGGCTGTATGGGCAAATATGGAACAGAAAAGACCCTAAATCAAAACGGTAAGAAGATGCTAGAATTCTGCATAAGTAACGATCTGCAGATAGGGAATTCATTTTACGACCATGGAAAAGAACCCCAATACACGTACGAGTCAGAAGATGGAGAGCATAAGAGCATCATAGACTACGTGGTAATCACAAAAACGCTAGAAGCTAAAAGACGTCTGGGTCGAAAAACAAGCAGAACTAGGCACGGATCACAAACTAGTATTAATGGAGTTGGAAAAGGAACTACCCAAGCTACCTATAGTAAAACAGTACACAAAAATAAATACAGAAAAGCTTAAAAATAAGAAAATCAGGCAAAGCTACCACGAGAAAATAGAAAAAAGATTGTACGGAAAAATGGAAGAAGTGGAAGGCATGGATTTGGAAGATTTATGGAAAAGCTTTAAGGAAACAACAATAAAAACAGCAAAAGAAGTCTGCGGAATAAGGAAAATAAATGGGTTCAGAAAAAGTAGCAGATAGTGGAACGACGAAGTGAAAGCTAAAATAAAACAAAAAAAAATAGCTTGGAAGAAATATATAATAACGGGAAAAGAAGAGGACAAAACAATCTACAAACAGAGAAGAGATGAAGCCAAACAAGAAGTGAAAAAAGCTAAAGCCAAAAGCTGAGAAAAGTTCGGAGAAGAGATAGAGAGGGATTACCATACAAACAAAAGTAAATTTTATAAAACAATAAAAAACCTAAAAAGAAATAAAAACGAACAAATATGGAACATAGAAGATCAAAACAGGGAACTCAAAACAGAAACAGAAGAAATACTAGAAGTGTGGAGTAAATACTACGAAGAGAAATTTAAAAATAACAAAAGCCAACACCCAAACGCACTAGAAATAGCAAACACAGACAACGAAAAAGAGGAAGACCGAGCGCAAAATGTAATATTACAAGAAGAAGTAGCACAGATAAAGAGACTGCTAAAAACAGGCAAGACAGCAGGGAGTGATGAAATAGTGCCAGAATTAATAAAATGGGGAGGGGAAGCAATGGAAAAATGGCTAACAAGGCTGTTCCGTAAAGCATGGACAGAAAATAAGATACCAGAATACTGGGAGAAAAATGTAATTATACCGCTATACAAAAAAGGAAACAAAAGTAAATGCGAAAACTATAGAGCGATATGCCTAGCCTCAACCTTGTATAAAATGTACACTAAAATACTTGAGAGGAAACTAAGAATTGAAGTGGAGAATAAAATGGAAATAGAGCAGGCAGCCTTTATGAAAGGAAAACAAACGCAAGATCACATAAGTGTAGTTAGAAAACTAACTGAAAGAGCAAACGAACAACGGAAAAAACTATATTTAGCATTCGTGGACCTGAAAGCAGCATTCGACACAGTACCAAGAGAAAGATTGTGGAACTGCTTAGAAGAACTGAAGGTCACGGAAAAACTCACCAAGGCAATAAAAAGTGTATACAGAAAAGTTATAGCGGAAGTACGAATAAAAGGCAAAAGCTCCAGAAAATTTACACTACAAAGAGGAATCAAACAGGGTGATAGCCTAAGCCCCCTATTATTCAATATTTATATGGACAAAATACTGAAGACCTGTAAAAAAAATACGCCGAAAGTAACAGTCGGATTCAAAGATCTTTGGCCCATCCAGATACAGTGCCTATTATATGCAGACGATATAATAATAGTGGGGGAAAATAGAGAAGACATACAAAAATCCTTGAACCAGTGGAACGAAAAGATACAACAAATGGGAATGGAAATAAACACAGGGAAAACAAAAATAATGAAAATAAACGATGATGACCAGCAAAACATCAAATGCGGAGACGACGTACTGGAGCAAGTCTCGACAATAGAGTACTTAGGAACGAAAATTAGCGAAGATGGGAAAATTGACGCAGAAATCCTAAACAGAACCAGAAAAAGCACGAGAATTTACTACCAACTAAACAAAACTATCCTTGGGAAAAAAGAAATTAGTGCACAAACAAAAACCAGAATATACAACACGGTCGTAATTCCAACTATGCTGTATGGTAGTGAAACATGGCCACTAACATCTAAACATGAGAAAAGAATAACGGCAGCAGAAATGAGATTCTTAAGAAAAATAGCGGGAAAAACAAAAAGAGATAAGTGCAAAAATAAAGACATCCAGAATAACCTACAACAAAAACAAATAACCCAAAATATCGAAGAAAAACAATTAAAATGGTACGGACACGTGCAGAGGATGCCGCCAGAATCTATGACAAAAAAAATAACAGAAAGTAGGAGGTATGGGAAAAGGCGGGTAGGAAGGCCAACAACTAACATGGAAAACAGGATAGAAGAAATGGCCCGTGAAAGAGGGAAAACAGTTGGGGAGTTGAGAGCGATGACGGCAGACAAAAAGATCTGGAAAAGCTGGGTCTAGAACCACCAAAAGCCGACGCCGTGAGGCATAAGGCTTAGTAAAAGAAGAAGAAGAAGAAGAAGTTATTGCTTTAAAGTGGGGATAGGAAGGGTTGCTGATTTTCTAACTAAGTTGAGTAGAGGGAATGTCAGTAACGAATCACAAAAAAGTAAATCTAACATTCTGCATACGTCACAATTTGCCTCGAATTAGTAACAAATGAGGATGAGATAGTTATTAAAATGATCGCCTATTTAGCGCGGGTGATGCATAGATTTACAAAAAGGCAGGGAGTTTGAGAGGGTGTATATAAGCCAAAACTCGCGAAGGTAAAAGGATTCACGATCTTTCTTCCGAACCTCGACTAAGAGTTTTCCTGGCGTTCTGCGCTGGGAGCCGAACTCTGGTTTCCTATATAAAATAATAATTTTTATCCTTCCTTGTGGGTTCTTCTTGGCGTTTTGCGCTGGGATCTGAAGCCCAAGGAACTTCCTAATTACGCGAAAGCTTTCTTGGCGAGAAATCGCTGGGAGCCGAGCTGCGCGTCTCTTTTACCTTTGTTTTTAATAATTGATTCTTCCTGGCGAATCGCTCGCTGGGAGCTGAATTTAAATTCTACACGACGCGACGTTGACATTTTTCTAAGAAATACAACGGAACCATTACATTCCGTTTTTTTGTCATTGTAAAATAACCAAAACGACATAGTTTTGTACAGCTGTGAGAGAGCTAGCAACGAAAATAGATAAATAAATACCAAATAATAAAATTCCATCTGTGTTTTATTTATTACTGTTTTGAGAGCTACTCTAGTTAACTGGCAAACTACGATCCAACAACGTCCAGGGCCCAACCACCAAAACAGGCGATCACGAGCTTACAAAAAAATAAGTTATATAAAAAAAAGGAAAGTAACCAAAAATACAGTACAAAGTTCTTAGCGAACTGTTACAATATACAGGGTGATTCAAATTCGAGGGCGACTATGGGGATCTCGCTTGTTATAATAGCTAGAGTATAGCTTTAAATTTGGCAAAGTTGCCAAATTTCGTGCTCAATAATATTTAAATTGGATTTTTTTCAAATTTGATGATGAAAGAAGAAGTAAAATACCATGTGTGATATATCAATGAATTTAGAAAAATAAACTCTATTTGATTGTGTAAATAGCAAAAATTGCGCACATAAGAAAAAATAAAGTTGGTTGTCATAAAACAAAAACGAATCTTAACCAACTATGTAACTCTTATATGTAGTAACAAGTTACCCATGCAACACATGTAGATTATTATCACCCTGTATATGCATGGTGTTACTTATCAGAGAAATACCTACCCAAAAAAACTCATTTTTTTTAAAGTAATTTAAAAAAATTTAAATATTTTTG
The DNA here is from genome assembly GCA_947652605.1 of Elmis aenea. NCBI lineage: Eukaryota > Metazoa > Arthropoda > Insecta > Coleoptera > Elmidae > Elmis > Elmis aenea. The sequence goes on along the minus strand of OX393583.1, from coordinate 14,342,705 downwards.
TTTGCATTTAAAAAAATATTGTACAGGGCGGTCCAAATTCGATGGTATTAAATAGGTATGTATCTTGCTTTATAGTCCAGATAGAGAAACTATTAAATTACCAAAAATGTGCAGTTTTTTAGGACAATCAGAACCGTTTTCAAAAATATTCTATCATTTCCTGTTATTGAGTTATTAGAGAAAAACTGTTTTGTTATATTTATAATGAGCCATTTCTCTTTTATTGTTTTAAATATTAAAAAAGTTTATTAAGATTATTTTTAGATATTTTTATGTAGATGTTGATAGTACTAAAAAAAATATTTTACGCTCACCTTTAAAAAGCTATTACATAAGTTAACCTTTTTTTAAATGGAAGCTATAGTTTGGCTATGACAAATAAGAGTTTATGTATTTATTTTCAACAATACGCAAATTACAAAAGTTTTTTAATTTTTTTAAAGATGAAAAACCAAAAGTGGGCTGTGAAAACAAAAAAAAAACGGAAATGATAAAATATGTTTGAAAACTGTTATGAGTTTGTCCCAAAAACACTGCACATTTTTGGTAATTTAACCGTTTCTCTATCTTGACTATTTAGCGAATACCCATGTAATCCCACTCTGTACAGGGTGGTCCAAATTCGATGGGATTGCATGGGTATCTTGCTTAATAGTCAAGATAGAGAAACGATTAAATAACCAAAAATGTGAACTTTTTTGAGATGAACTCAGAAGAGTTGTCAAATATATTCTATCATTTTCTGTTTTTCTTGATTTTTTTTGTTTCCACAGCCTACTTTTTGTTTTACATCTTTCAAAAAATTGAAAAACCTTTGTAACTTACGTATTATTGAAAATAAATACATCAACCATTATATATTTAGAATGAGAAAAAAATAAGGAATTTAAATAGGCTATAGCCAACTATAGCTTCCATTTAAAAAAAGGCAAGTTTGTGTCATAACTTTTTAACGGCGACCGCAAAAAGTTTTTTTTTAGTGTGATCAAACTTAACACAAAAATATCTAAAAATATTGTTAATAAACTTTTTTGATATTTACAACAATAACGGAGATATGACACATTATTATTATGACAAAAAAACACTTTTTCTTTAATATCTCAAAAACCGGAAATGATATTATATTTTTGAAAACGGTTCTGAGTATGTCCCAAAAAACTGCTCATTTTTGGTAATTTAACCGTTTCTCTATCTTGCTTATTAAGCGAGATACCCATGCAATCCCATCGAATTTGGACCACCCTGTACATATCCGTGATAATTTTTTTTAATTTAAAAAAATTATGCGGTTAGGCGGGTAAGGTGCTAAAGGAATCTAAGAACTACTTGGCAATTAAGAAATTAGGATGATAAGATCAAAGAAAAACTATAGGTTAGCCGAATCTGACTAGTTTTAGTAAAAATTTAAATCTTCAATAGCATTTGCCTGTTCTCATACTTTTGCCCAGCATATGTTATGATAATAGTAAATACAGTACCGGATTAAGTCTTAAACGGACCCTAGACAAAATATAGCATTTGGGCCCCATTTCTAAAAGGTAATTTTGCGATGTAAATTTTTTTTTCCGGGTAATATCGGACCCCTCTAAATTACGGGCCCTAGACATTTTTCTATTGGTTAATCCGGCACGGAGTAAATTATATACTTTACTTACTCAGTGTAATATTGCATTTTCCTTTTCCTTGAACTGGCAATATAAGGACTCTTCCGTCAAGTTCGTAGTCGGAGTCTATAATAAAGAGTGGAGATAACACTTCAGTATATAAACTGTATTTATCGAATGCTTCTCTGCAAAAAAAAAAATTGAATGAAAAATCAGGCGACCCAAAATATTCGTACGGTTTTCGTTAAAGCGACTAAAACCGATATTGTCCACTACAAGTTACTCAACAAAAGCCAAACAATTACGGATAAGCTCTATTCTCTGCAACTGGAATTTGTAAAATCAAGTTTTTCGTTTGTTGCACACGTTTTGATTGGCCCTGTATTTTTATAACATTGTGTCCAGATTATTTTTCCTTTGAATATTTAGTTGCTTCCAAAAATTAACAAAAAAAACTCTGGTACTGATCTCCTAGCCATTTTAATAAAATATCAATATAATTTTGTGATAGGTCAAAAGGGCCCCCAAGTTTTATTTACTTTAGCTGTACAGGTTGGTCCAAATTCGATGAGATTAAATGGATATCGCGCTTAATATTGAAGATAGCGAAACGTAAAGCCGCGTACACACCGGGTTCGCGAACAGTTCGCGAACTGTTCGCGAACCCGGTGTGTACCTGGAGTATGCAAACAGTTCGCGAACAGCTCGCGAGTAGCTCGCGAGTAGCTCGCCAGTTCGGGCAGAGTTCGCTCTTGAGGCGGTACATCAAAGGGGCTGTTCGCGAACTCGTGCCTGCCATAACCTCAATTACTGACTGCACACGTTATTTGTGGTTGGTGTTTATCATCGATAAGCCCTAAGCTTGAAGACATAATTATTTACAAAACGCAAACCCTTTACCAACTGTTTTGGAGCTGTTACGAACACAATAATGTTTTGATGTGGACGTGTTTGCGAACCTGGTATGGACGAGAGTTCGCAAACTGAGTGCGCGAACCGAGTTCCCGAACTCATTTTGGTCAGTACGCGGCTTAAGAATGGTAAAACTACAACTTCCTTATCAAAAAATGTCAAAAATGTGTAGGCAAACGACAAAATTATAAGTTTCTTGTTTTTTCTTTCAATTGTTTCAAATTACCGCGGTCTACCTTCATAGCCTACTTGAAAATATTACTTTGCCCCAGGGTTGAGCAGATTTAAATCAATTGATTTAAATCACGATTTAAATCATGATTTAAATCAAGTGATTTTTTTTTAAATCATTGATTTAAATCAAGTGATTTTTTTTTTAAAATTATCAATTTAAATCACAGATTATATGAGTAGATACAATATAATATTTATAATAAAACAAAATTGTATTACTATTAGTAATTAAATACACGAAATGGTGAATAAACCAATATCAATTTGCTCTTGTAAAGTAATATTCATAGTGGAAATGCAATAATTCAAAAAATAAATGACAAGTTTTTGACGTTAGCGAAGTGAACAGTCAGTTTTTTCAATTTCCACGGCACTCTATTGCTTCAATAACGATTTGAAGAAAAATGTCGAATATCTCGAAAAGTATGAATTTTGGGTATAGGACATAGGACATACTTAACAATATATGAAGCTCTTTTAAAGACGAATTCGATGACATAAAAAAATACAGGGGTTTGCATTTGAAAAAATCGAGTTACGAGCTTTTGAAAATCATGGAAGTTGCCACCTATTTATAAACACCCCTGTATGTGTGATTCAAATTTTTTCATATCGAGCGAACAGAGAATTTTTTTCTGCATGTCCATACCAAATTAAAACTCTGTACTTCAAAATAACTTCAGAAGAATTTTTAAATAAAGATTTAAAACCTTGAATAATTTAGAAAATTAATTTTTTTTTACAACGCCGTATAAAAACCTGTAGTATTTTATATTGATGCAAAGCTAAAATTAAGGCGGTCAAAAATATTAAACAAAAAATTGGGTGTTGTATTTGAAATATAAAAGTTGCTAGTAGTTCCAGAAAGGTGACACCATGTATATTTGAAAATATTTTTATTGTGTTGTTTAGAAAAAACTGTATAAAACAGCATTTGATTCAACTTCATATTTCAAGCCGTTTAGCCACAATCGACCGATCCCGCACTAATGAGAATGACATCCTGTATATAATTAATTAAACCTCACCATTTAGCACTGATTTTTTCAAAATTCTTAATCATTATATTTACTTTTTCATTTTGACAACAATTCACCAATGAATTAAATATATTGGTTATTAAATATATTAGCACAAAACAGAAATAGCATGTGAATACGTCACTAAATTCGATAATATGGTACATTTGATTTAAATCAAAAAAATCTGATTTAAATGAAATAAATCGATTTTTTTGATTTTTAAAAAAAAATCATGATTTTTATCCACCCTGCTGCCCAAATAATTAACAATAAAATCGCGATATCTCGGAAAATATCAATTTTAGGTGAAAAACAGCCTTTATGTTTTCGAAAGAGAATTATATTTTCTATAAGACGGGGTAAAAAGATATAGGATGTTGTATTAAAAAAAAATGAGTTTTCGATGTTTAAAGTTTCACAAGTTTGACCAAGCGTAAAAAACGCCCTGTATAATATTTTAAAAATGTAGGTGGTGCAAAGTCTTACATAACCTATTGTCAATCTTATCTTCAAGCAAATTTCTTCAGACTTCTCAAAGTTTTTAAATGTTGAAAATTTTTGAAAGTTTTTCACGAAAACGGTTGTTTTTAGACCCATATAACCTTATACATTTTTTGAAGCAAATTCAAAGAGAAATCCAAAAATGTAAAAACATACAGGGTGTTCTATAAGAAAAAGTATAACTTTGTTATGCCATTTTTTTTGGAGCACCCTGTATGTTTGAAAATATTTTTAAAATGTTGGCCTTACTGACTTACATAATCTAACTGCGACAAAAGTTTGAAAATATGTACCGTTTGGTCATAAAACTCCGTGGCGTCCGTTGTGACTCACCCTGTATATTGCAATAATTTTAGAGGCAACATTTTTTTGAAGATAGGTATAGTTGAAGCAATCGGGTTTAAGATTTTTTTTATGTCGGGTGTTGACTGCATGGTTTCTTATATTCACTTCGAACAGATCAAAATTATTTCTTACGAAAATGATAGCTTCGAAAATGAATAGGCCGTAAAAAGTTAATATTTTTTTGTCACGAAAAGTGTCTGTACAGTGATCTCGGTAGTTTAGTCCAAAAATAGTTCTTAAACATCGCTTTTGTATAAAAAAGCGGCGTTCAGAGTCACTGGCGTTACCCCAAAAAATTATAGCATAACGTAACCTAGATTCAACATACTAAACATTACTAAACAATCAAAATCTCTCATTGATTGCATTTTCATCAAAAACTTTCGCGACACAGAACCTAAAAGCTGTGGGAAAGTAATCCAAACAGCGCTGTCTGATCACTACGGCCAGTCAGTTGAAGTAAAGATTGATAAAGTTCATCACAAGGGCAACATCCCTAAAAATATAACCACAAGGGTCTTCTCAAACAATAAACTAGAAGAATTTAGAGCAAACCTTGCTAACCGTACTTGGGATGAAGTATAGGTAGGTACCTATCATCTGACATAAACTAGGCTTACGATATTTTTTTAAAAACATATAAAGAACTCTTTGACACTACTTTCAAACCGAAAACCATTAAAAAAATGTCAAACCACAGAAACTGGATCACTATCGGCGTTAAAACATCCTGTTTTAACAAACGACAACTATATTTAGATTACAGAGAAGGTCGAATAACCGAGGAATGCTTCAAAACATACTCAAAAATATTAAAAAGCACCATTCTTCGTGCAAAACGACTCGCGGACGAAAAATACATTAAAACGGCAAAAAACAGAAGTAAAGCTACATGGGAAGTAATAGGCAACTATATTTAACTTGTACCACATGAGTTTTATAAGGTTTTCACAGCCTACTATGATTTTCTTTTTAAAAAAACCTAAAAAACCTTAGTGACTTGGGTATTTTTGAAAATAAATACATTAACCCTCATATATTTGGAATGAGAAAAAAATAAGGAATTAAAATAGGTCATAGTCAACTATCGCTCCCATTTAGAAAAAGGTAAGTTTGTGTCATAACTTTTTAACGGCGAGCGTAAAAAATTTTCTTCTAGGAAAATCAAATTAAACATAAAAATATCTAATATATATCTTCATAAATATTTTCGATATTTACAACAATAACGTAGATACGACACATTATTAGTATGACAAAAAAACACTTTTTAGTCAATAACTCGAAAACCGGAAATGATAAAATATTTTTGAAAACGGTTCTGAGTTTGTCTCAAAAAACTGCACATTTTTGGTAATTTAACCGTTTCTCTATCTTAACCCTAGTCTGCATTCATGGGGCCGCCGCGGCCCACTTCGATTTTAATTGTTAATAACGACTCTATAGTTTAATTTCATATATTCATATTTTAAGTAATCCTTCTTCTCATCATTCTTATTGAGATTTTGTGACAAGAAAATGTATTGCTCGTATAAATCAATTATAAAAAATATTTGAATAGTTCTGCACGCTAGATGCCTTCATGGTGCCGCTGCGGCCCACCTTATCAATGCATGATGTCATGCTTAGATCTAACGTGTGAACAATATATACCTAAAACGTTTTTGCCAAACCGTTCAAGAGAAGAACTTTCCTCAATATTTGGATTTACCAAAAGCCTTACTTTAGTATCATACGTACCAAAAACTGGAAAAGCAGTCATTTTATTGTCAAGCATGCATCATAGTAAAGAAATTTCAGTTGACAATCAACGCAAACCTGAAATTATATTATTCTATAACACAACTAAAGGTGGTACCGATGTTATGGATAAAATGGCTGCTAATTATTCCTGCAAAAGAAAAACCAATAGATGGCCTTTAGCTTTTTTTGCAAATACAGTGGACGTGTGTGGAATAGCTGCGTTTCTGGTATATACCAAATTATATCCGAAATGGAATGAAAACAAAACGTGATAAAAGACAGATATTTTTAGAAGAATTGGCAACAAATCTAGTCAAAACTCATATGATAAGAAGAGCAGAATCGGTTCGTAACAAAAATTTAAAAAGAGACATAAAAGAATTTCAAAACGTATATGATGCACCTAGCACGTCTTTTGAGCCACCTACAAAAGTAAAACGATCAGCTTGTTATCTTTGTGAAAAAAGAAGAAAAATATTTCAAATTTGCGAATTGTGTAAAAAAAATGTTTGCAAAGAACATTCGAAAATAGTGTGCCATAATTGTGTACAATAATCGTATATAAGAATAAATTGTTTATCATGACTTTATAAATAAATATTTCGTTTAGTTTATTACTGGCATCACCATTTTATTTTATAAATATCTAAATTAATTGTGTTATTGCAAATAAGTCGTTTTGTTTAATATTAACATCGCTAATTTATTTTATAAATACCTTACTGATTTATTGTTATAATTTTAAATTTACAAATATGTTTGAAATATATGTAATGTACCCTACATTCATTTATTACTTTCAATAAACATTATATAGCAATTTTATTTACAGAGCCAAAGCATTATTTTCAGCGTGGGCCGCAGAGGCCCAAGCAGTGCTGCTACGTAACTTATACCATGAATGCAGACTAGGGTTAAATATTAAGCGAGATCCCCATGCAATCCTATAAAATTTGGACCACCCTGTACACAAAACAACGACTGACAGTGACATTACAAAATAGGCTAACAGCGAGCAAGCGAGTTGACACTCGCTAGGCTAGCTGCTACACGCTCACTCGCGCGCGATTATCTCGCCAAATGTAATCGAGGCTTTAACATAAACTTACTTTACTAGATTAATCTTTAGGTTGGTTAGTCCTGAGAGCTTCAAGTTCTTGTAATTTTGTTTAAAATTGGCAACCCCGTTGCCTTCACCAATTGATAAAGCCGGGACATCCAATGGATCGATTGGCAAAACACCTAAATCAGAATTACCTGCAAAGAATTTTTTTTAATTATCACGAAGTGTCTCTATTAAATAAAGTTATATGTCATCATTTACTACATAACCTAAAATGATTTTCAACTAGTCCCAGTGTTTTGTTTTTGCGTATAGTTACGTACATTTATTGGATTTGGTGGATTTTTTCCAAATAGTGCACCATGTATATTTTGTAATTAAATTTCCTTTTAAAAACGTTATTGGTCTTTCTTACCTACAATTAATCGTTTTTGAGTTTTTTTAAGTTTTTATGAAAAGATTGGCAAGAACGAGACAAAAAATATTACTCCTACTATTTAACAACTTAACCATGCCAGAACGAATTCCTTTAAAATTTTAGTTGAAAATGTTGTCATAGTAGTTGCTTACTAGTTGCAATGTTAAAATAATATACAGGGTGGTTCTTATGCCCGGTCCATTTAGATAAACTTCAAACACGAATAAGACAGTTTTTTTTTAAGGAAACACCCTATACAGGGTGTTTGAAACTCGAGTTTAAGCATGGGGATCTCGCGTATTATAATAGCTAGAGTATAGGTTTCAATTTGGCAAAGTTGCTAAATTCGATGCTTATTGATAATCCAAACAGAAATTGGAAATATCTCAAACGGTATTCGAGAAAATTAGGAAAAACTGGAAAGTCCATTTTAGTAAATCGTTTATAACTCCTTTGGAGTTTGAAATATTTTAAATGTGTAAAAAAGTTTCCCAAGCTACTTTTTAAGCCGAATCGGATAGTGGTCACAAATTTTTCATAGGTCGATTCGTTTTTGTTTTAGACAACCAACTTTGTTTTTTCTTATGGGCAGCATATCGCGTTTTTCTTCGTTATTAAAGTTAATTTTTACGACTAACACGCCTTCAAAACTGTTAGTTTGTTGATCGGTTGTCATGGAAACAACATAAACTACAATGACCGGCCAACCTGATTTATAATGGTTATTGTTTAAAACGTATTTTTTGAAATTTGACAATAAAAGAAAAAGTAAAATTCCATGTGTGATACATCAATGGATTTAGAAAAATAAATGGTATTTGATTAGGTAAATAGCAAAAATTGCGCCCATAAGAAAAAACAAAGTTGGTTGTCATAAAACAAAAACGAATCGATCTAGGAAAAATTTGTGACCACCATCCGATTCGGCTTAAAAAGTTGCTTGGGCAATGTTTTAACACATTTGAATTATTTCAAACTCCGAAGGAGTTATAGACGATTTTCAAAAATCGTATTTTCCGGTGTTTCCCTATTTTCTCGGATACCGTTCGAGATATCTCCAATTTCTCTTCGGATTATTAATGAGCACCAAATTTAGCAACTTTGCGAAATTTAAACCTATATTCTAGCTATTATAATAAGCGAGATCCCAATGCTTAAACTCGAATTTCAAACACACTGTATATTTCTACATTTTATTATCGATAATATAATTTTCTTTAAAAACTATTAAAGATCAATCATGTTAAAAATTAATATTTCTCGAAAAATAGCGGTGTGTATGATAATTTTTGGGCACAAACAAAATATTTAATAGAATTAAACTAGTAAGCTTTCAAAATATCTCGAAATGTTTTTCTTTTTCTTCTTCTTCTTCTTCTTCTTCTTCTTCTTCTCGTCTTCTTTTGCTTAATCAGGCGTCGGAGGGTGGTTTCGTGTCCTGAGTCCATTTTCTCCATGCCCTTCTATCTTTTGGAAGTGTTTTCATTTCTTCTGGTGTTTTTCCTCTTTCTGACCCCCAATCCCTTATTTGATCCATCCATTTTCTTCTCGGTCTCGCCCTTTGTTTTTTGGCTAGTTTTCCTATTTCCATTATTTTTCTCGTAAATCTGTCTGGGTTCATCCTTATTACATGGCCAAACGAGTTTAGTGTTTCTGTTTTTTTTTTCCTATTAGTGGTCTTGTTCTCTTATTTCTCTAATGTTTTCGATTTTTATCCTACCCCAATTAGTTTTCCTCTCTATTTTCCGGAGGTGTGGGCTTTATACAGCGATGCGCAAAAGTATGGAAACAGACAAATATCTAGAACGCTATTGCAGATATAACAATGAAATTTTGTATCTAAGCGTTATCGTATTTTTCGGATGCGATAAAAATACTGAGGTTGCAATACGACTTCCGGTTCAACCAGAAACGGACTCAAACTTTGAAATTTTAAATAGAACACCCTGTATATTTTTAAATTTCTGGATTCCTCTTAATATTTAATTTAAAAAATGTATATGAGACAATTGTCAACGTTCATAGCCTACTCGAAAATATTACGTTGCCGGAATAATTAACAATTAAATCGCGATAACTCGAAAAATATTAGTTTAAGGTATGAAACATGGTTAACGTTTTTGAAATACAGGGTCCCGCAAAATGATCTCCCACATTTTAATCTTTAATAAAAACGCCATTGTAAATGCTATTTAGATTTTATTTTTATTAACTGAAAATGTATGCTATGCCATTTGTTTTTATTAAGTTTTAAAAATTACAGAATCCAAATGGTGACCATTTTTTTCGATACACATTCGAAGCTGATTTCTGAAAGTTTCCATCACTCGAGCAGTAATTTGAGGCGATATTCCTGTAATTTCTTGGCGTATTGCTGCTTTCAATTCGTCAATGGTTCGGGGATGGTGTTGAAAAACCTTCGCTTACAGGTAGCCCCAAAAGAAAAAGTCGCATGGGGCAAGATCCGGTGAACGCGCAGGCCACCCAACGTCTCCACATAACGAGATACGTGTCCTGGAAACATTCCCCTTAAAACGTCCATTGTCCTTCTTGCCGTATGAGCCGTAGCTCCATCCTGTTGAAACCATACATCCGGATGTTCAAGTTCTCTAAGTTTTGGATGTATGGTTTCAACAGGATGGAGCTACGGCTCATACGGCAAGAAGGACAATGGACGTTTTAAGGGAAATGTTTCCAGGACACGTAATCTCGTTACGTGGAGACGTTGGGTGGCCTGCGCGTTCACCCGATCTTGCCCCATGCGACTTTTTCCTTTGGGGCTACCTGAAAGCGAAGGTTTTTCAACACCATCCCCGAACCATTGACGAATTGAAAGCAGCAATACGCCAAGAAATTACAGGAATATCGCCTCAAATTACTGCTCGAGTGATGGAAACTTTCAGAAATCAGCTTCGAATGTATATCGAAAAAAATGGTCGCCATTTGAACTCTGTAATTTTGAAAACTTAATAAAAACAAATGGCATAGCATACATTTTCAGTTAATAAAAATAAAATCTAAATAGCATTTACAATGGCGTTTTTATTAAAGATTAAAATGTGGGAGATCATTTTGCCGGACCCTGTACAATCAAATTTTCTACAAGACTATGTACAAACAAATAGTGTGTTGTATTTAAGAAAATCGAGTTATCCATCTTTAAAGTTTCACAAGTTTGACCTAGTGTAACAAACACCCTGTATAATATTTCAAAAATGTTGGTAGCGCAAAGTGTTAAATAAGCAATTGTTAATCTAATTTTCTAACGAAATTCTACTGCCTTTTTAAATAACTTTAATGTTAGAAAAAATTGAAAGTGCTGTATCGCTAAAAATTTTCACAAAAATGTAAATTTTACGAAAACGGTTGACTTTAGACCCACATAACCTTATACATTTTTTTAAAGTTAATTTTAAGAAGAATCCAAAAATGTAAAAATATACAGGGTGTTCTATTTAAAATTTCAAAGTTTGAGTCCGTTTCTGGTTGAACCGGAAGTCGTATTGCAACCTCAGTATTTTTATCGCATCCGAAAAATACGATAACGCTCAGATACAAAATTTCATTGTTATATCTGCAATAGTGTTCTAGATATTTGTCTGTTTCCATACTTTTGCGCAGCCCTGTATAATTTACCAAAGACCATCAAGTTCAATTTATGATTGCCGGAGGAATTAGCACACGGCATAATAGTAACTCGTTTAGATATTTTTCTCCCGGGAATATTTTTCTTACGTGAATGAACAACAGTTTTGTCCGGTAAACACTTATAAAAATAAGGCCGTTTCATCCACACTGTATACTTGCTATGATAACAAATCATATTTTTTTATTTTAGAGATGTACAAGTACGACTGAAGGTACGTGGCACGCGCGTATATCGTTTGACATAGGTAGCGACGTAGCGCCAGATCACCATAACAACGCGACCGCGATCGCGTTGTTATGGTGTGAACTTTTATTTTTACTTTTATTACTAAAAAGAAGATTTATTTATGTTAAAAATTTAATGGTGTCTATTTCTGTCATATAAGCAACTTTTAGTATTGGAATTAATTGGCCGCCATTAGTTGCTTATAACGCGAGCTCACTGTAATACATTTTTTTAAAATTTGGTACACAAAGAGATAATAAGTAATTAAAAGAATAAATCGAAAAAAAACAGAATTTTTTAAGAAAAATTCTTTATAATAGGCATTATTTGGTGGTTTGTTATTACAAACAAAGAAATTTTCCTGTTTAAGCAAAAACAAATTACAGTAGTTTTTAAGCAATAAATTATTCTTACCGTCTTTCAATTTCTTCATCACTTTCATCAAGACATCCTTCAAGCATTCATTAAGTTTTGGATCCTTCCTTTTACATTTTGGAAAGTTAGCAGCTAAAATATCGTTGAATAATTTTAAACGAATTATAACTTCGTTCTGTATTACTTACGCCATTTGACGCCTGCCACAGAATCCATGATATAAAAACAGCTAAGTCCAAGCACTAACAATATCTTACACAACTCCATGATAACTTCCCTACTTGCGCCAGATTTCAGTTAGCGATATGTAGCAAGGCAAGCCGCTGCCGAAGTACAAATGTACAACGCAACTAGTATTTCAAGAATATATCTAATTTGTAATTGTTCCTTCCTTATGTATCCTTCCCATAATGTTCTTAACATTGACCTACGTTGAAGTGTACACAAACGCATTTTAAATCGAGGTGCTTCGATTTAACTCAAGGTGAACGCCTACTTTGACTTTTTCATAAACGCATGAAAACAATTTACATAACGGCTACGTTTTTATTCGAGATGGTTTTGTTAAACAAAAAAGGTCGGCAAAAAGCAGCTGTAAAAAAATTGCAACGATCATCGGTTAGATAACAACATTTTCTACACCCGTGTTGTTCTTTAAATTGTTTTTATAACCGACAGGCCAAATCAATATTGTTAATGTATTTGTTGTATTACGTTATGTTTGCATAGTTTTGCATATTGTTATAATGTTTAATATGGTAAGAAACATTTGCTAAAGCCATGGACTACGTTGTAAGAAACCTGTCTTGATTTTTGCAATACCTACGTGTAAAACTGGAAAAATCAGACGCGCATTTACCATGAGGCGCATTAAGTGTAAGCTGGGGATTATACCGGGTGTAAATGAAGTGTTGTACAGTGTACACCCCCTTATTTTTCTTTGGTTTTGATTTTAGATAAACCTATTAAATTTTAGACATATAATATGTGCAAAAAAAAACTGGTATTTTGAACACATGCACACCATTGTTTAACTTCCGGTTTCGCCGGAAATGACCCCAAAACTTTGTTATTTTAAATGGAACACCCTGTATATTTTTACATTTTTGGAAAGAGGAAGCGATTTTGGATACAATTGCACTATTTTGGTTAATTTTTATAACCTCAAATAATTTTTGAACCAAAATATAATTTTTTATTAAGTGTGCCGTGACCTGCACAAATTGATTTTTATTATGTCAACAATTGGCCAAAAACCGTTTTTGTAGATTTTAAATGACATTTAGGTTACTTTAATCGGCGTTGAAGGTTGCGGAATCGGTTTTTTGACAAAAAGTCAGTTTTTTTAAATGGGACCTTGGTGGTACTAGCGGTTATTTAAATTAAGCATCTTCTAACAAATCTATCGATACCAATAACTTGTATTTTTATTAAGAGTCTGCTTCAAAAACTTCAAAATATTGTGAAGAATTATTAAGAGATCCTGTTAATCGCAGTAGACTGTGCATAACTGCAACAAAACAAATCATTTAAAACAAAAACAAAGATGCAAAGGAAGATCGCTGTGGAAACAAACAAATGCTTGTTTACGTGTTTGTATATTATTGCGGTGGTAGAAAAATGATTAGTCATTAAATTAAAACTTAATAGAAAATTAAATGTTGGTTCAAAAATCGTTTGAGGTAATAAAAATTAATTAAAATAGTGCAGTTGCATCCAAAATCGTTTCCTTATTCCAAAAATATAAAAATATACAGGGTGTTCCATTGAAAATAACAAAGTTGGGGTCATTTCCGGCGAAACCAGAAGTGAAACAATTGTGTGCATGTACTTTAAAAATTCCGGTGTTTACATTTGAAAAAATGAGTGATGTCACTTTGAAGTTTGGAAAGTTTGGCATTTTTTTGTGAACACCCTGTATCAATAAATTTAAATTTTTTATTTTTAAAATGTTGCTCCCTAACCGGACTAACATTATTGTTAAAACTTATTTCTTAACTTCAAGAAACGAGGTCGCTACGATTTCTTAAGGCTGCCTATGTCAGATTTTTCGGAAAAAAACTTAATAAGTTAGCAACACTGTCACAAAATCAAAAAATGAAAAGACAATCATGTAGAGCTTAAAAAATGACATTCGAAGACCTAAAAATATACAGCATGGAAAATATGAACCTTTTACATTGTACTATTTTTTGGTACGAAAATGTTCAATTTGATCACAACACAAAGCGAATCATTTTCAAATTTAACGTATATTTAACGCTTGTTCCATTCTACATATTTATTCCTACAAAATAAATTGTGAGGGATATAACGGTAATAAGTAGTATTTAACATCGTTTGATTGTGTCAGTTAACCTAACCCACAAATGACATGCGGTCAGATACAGTTGCAGTAGAATACGCATGCGCCCATGCCACAAAACACGCCCATGCTAAAATAGGACGCATATAGGGACGGTAATAATTTCGTACGAATTTTTGGTTCAAGATTTGTAATTTCTGATTGACACCTTACTAGAAAATCGTATACGATTTTCTTAAACGAAAAAATAGTGTAGTATAAAACAGACTTAAGAAACAATTTCATAAAGGGCGACAGTTTTTGAAAATTAATCATAAAAAAAACAACCTAATTTTCGTGATTTATTACAGCTTTAAAGATTTAATATTTTTGTATTTTAATGAAAGAATATTTTAACAAAGAAAAAAGTTTTTAACAGATCAAAGTCAACTTTATCGAATTATAATGCAATATTGTACCTCCGCTTATAGCAGTAGTATAAAAGTTACGTTGCCAAATGCCAAATAGCAACAATTTGCAATTATTACAAACTTGGCATTTCATAATTTTCATGTTATTTAAATGAAAAAACGTTTTATAGTGAGTAGTGACGTAATTACAAAATAAAATGGAATTAGTTAAAAACTGTGAAAAATATGTTGTGGCTCTATGTTGTAACAAAATAATTTGCACCTAAAATAAATGTTGCTGTTTTGCGCAGTGTTGTTCTTCGGCAACATCTTTTATTTATTGTTTTGTACAAAGTTGTGCTTCACCAACACATTTAATTTTTCGTTGTACACAAATATTGCTTTTCATCAACAACTTTTGTTTTTCGATAAAAACAGTTGAAAAATTGTGAATGCTTTTTTAAATTATTTTTCTCAAATTCCCTACAATTAAATATACCGAAAATATTATTTAAATCTAATTTTAAAAAATTCATGCATTTAAGGGTCACAAAAATGGTTTTTAAAACTCTTAAAATAATTTTTAAAAAATTGATTTTTTAGAATGAACAGAATATATATTTTATTGTAGGCATTTATAGATGTCAAAAAAACTAAGTGGTGCTCAGTTTAAAAAAAGAAGAATAGAAAAGCAAGAAGCTGAAAATGAAGTTTTAAACAAATTTGCTAAAATTTCAATAAAACTAGAATTAATCAAAACCTAATTAAGAAGCAGCACGTCTTAGCGCTTTGGCCACTATATCAATTGAAAAAACAATAGCTTGTCAACTTGATCTGGATAAAGTCATTGACCGATTTGCCAATGAAAAAGCGAGAAAAAAAATATTTTAAAGTTGTTTTTGTGTGAAAACTAAACATGGATACATTTTTTTAAACTAAACGTTCAAAAGAAATTTCGTCAGACTCTTCCGAGAAACAAGGGGGCGCACTGACCCTACTTGCTCCAGGGTGCTGAATTCATTGCTACGCCACTGCTTTTAACCCTTATTAGGAGTAGCGTCGTCAAATGACGACGTTTACCTGTCCTGTAATAACGGTGTATTGTCAGGTACCTGATGATTTTAAACCTGTCAGCTTAAGTTTAATTACTCAGGTAAACAATTGTTTTCATAAATATAGCTATTGCATCGCAGTAAGTTGCAGACTTCGAACATAATTAATTGTTAAAAGTGACCAATTTACGAGAGAACACGAAAACCATGACGTCGTCAAAAAAGTAAGTACTAAATAATATAATTACGGTAAAAATATTTTATTTGTTTACATATTTTAAATATATAAGTAATAGTCAAGTGTTTTTTATATAAAATGTAATTATTTATAATAACATTTATAAGGGAGTTATTTCGCTATAAATTTGATTGTCGTCATATGACGACGCAAGGAGAATGCATGTACTAACATACCCTATTTGTACTTAGATTTTTGAATGTAGCCGAAATGAAGGATTTGTTAGAAAATGATGATAGTGACCAAGATATTTTTATTGAACCACCTGCAGTTAATGAGCTAACAGACGAAGATTCAGATGAAGAAGAAGGGACGAATATAAACTGTTTATCCAGAAATCAACTAATGGCACCGGCAGAGAAAAAACAGACCAGAAAAGAAGTTTCAACTATTTCCAACCTAAACAAAATACCAAAGATCACCAAAAAATCAAAAAAAGATCAAATTATATGGAGCAGTGGCGGTAAAACTATACATATACAACCTAGTCAATTTCATCTTATGGCAGAAGAAAATATTGATGAAGTCACTGCTGTTCAATATTTTGAACGGTTTTTTGATGATACTTTAATCGAATTAATTATTACTGCCAGTTCCGAATATTGCTTATCAAAAAACTGGCCAGATATAAAATTAACCAAAGAGGAACTGCGAGTATTTTTTGCCATTTTAATTGTTTCTGGGTACAATCCATTGCCAGGAAAAGCAATGTATTGGAGTACATGTAGTGATTTGCGCAACATTGCGATATATGAATCTATGCGGAGGGATAGATTTGATAATATCATGAAATCACTTCATTTTAAATCAAATTTAAACTTAGACAAGCTCGATAAGTTTTCCAAATTACGACCATTAATTTCATATATTCAAAAAAAATTTATGGAATATTATACACCCACCTCAGCAATATCGCATGATGAGGCAATGGTGGAATACTTCGGTAGGCACGGATGTAAGCAAGCGATTAGAAATAAACCAATACGATTTGGATACAAGGTTTGGTGTCAAAATTCACCATCTGGTTATCTAATCGCCTTTGATCCTTACCAAGGAAAAACTTATCGAGGAAATGAAATAATGGAGAGTAAATTTGGTAAATGTTCATCTACAGTGCTTTACTTGCTAGACCAATATCCTATATATACCTTGCTTTCAACCTTATCATAGTTTATAAGTTTATAGTTTATATGTCTCAAATTTAATTTACATTGTAATATACTTTCACAAATAAATCTGAAATTATAAAACATACCAAGATTATTATTATTTGTACTCATATTCCCCTAGCGTCGTCATATAACAGTCAGGACCTGCGTCCTGTAATTTAATAAAAAGTAATTTTTCATGTATCTATGGCCATTTTTAAACAACTGATTGAATTTCAAAACATTTTGATAAATATTTATTAATTCCGGAGAATAAGGGTTAACATTGGTTTTTGATTTTGATTGAGCCTTCTTAAATTCAAAGTAAACAATAACTATGTAGTCAAACATAATCTTCCTTTTTTACTGTATCATATTTTTTTCTGTGTGCATTAAGTAAGTATATGGGCTAAATGGGCAACAGTGTGCTAAACTTGTACTAGTTAAAAATTAATTTTACCTTTTTAAAATATTATTTTCAGTGGCCCTTTCAAGCCTTCGTAGATATTGAAGGTGTCTACTCAGTTATCTCAATGTATAATTATTTTTTGCGTGTAGGTATGTACCTCATAATTGCAACGATAAAAAAACATAAGCAACCCAAATTGGTTTTATATCTTTGTTATTGACATCTTTTATATATCCTTGGTATTTTACGACGAAGGAGCATTGCATATACATTTGCTTAGGGCACTAACGTGCAGGTTAAACCGGCCCCGAGTGCCGAGTTTTAATCACAATTAAAGTGAAACTCAATTTAAGAATGCAGTGCTTTCGCAACTTCAGATAGTGTAGATAGCTAAAATTTTCCTACGTCCAATTAGCCAGAAATAAAAATGAACACCATAACGACCTAATAATTGATTTTCATGTTTCAAATTTAAATAAACACTAAATTGAGGGCCCTAGGCTCAATCTGATTTCGTGACCTCAATCCCCGTGCTTCCCGGAAACAAAAATTACACTACACGATCTGAAAAAAAAATATTTTGCAATAAAGAATATATCAATTCAACCCTGTAATAATTTTATTAATAAGAGAAAAATGCATCAATAAAATATTGTTACACAGGGTGTTCCAGCCAAAACGAATTATTCGATTTTTCTGTTATCAGTAAAATTTTCGAATACTGGTTGTTATAAGCAAATGAAAAGATGATTGATCAGAGTATGTCATCTGTTTCATTTTTGTATGATTTGGAATGAATGGGCTCATTCGTTCATTAAAATGCTTGAATTATTTCAGTGAATGGTTGATTAATATTAATATTACTAATTACAGGGCCGCCGCGTGCATATGAGCCGCCCTTGTGCAAACTTTAAAAAAACCGCCCCCCCCCCCACTGAATGTAAATAAAAAATCAATTTTTTTTGTTATTATTAATAATAAATATTACAGTATAAAAATAATAGGACTAAAATATATACAGGGTGTCCCAGATTACATTTCCAGCATGGGGATCTCGCTTATTATAAGAGATACAGGTTTGTTTAAATTAGATGAATTATTCCTTGGTATGAGAGGAGCAACAATCAATTTTTTAAAGTACAAAATTCCTCGTGCTTCAGATGTTATAGCAAAAAATATGAAAATGTCCAATTTCTTTTTTCTCTCATAACTTTTTTGTCTTAATCATTAGAACAATTTTATTTGTACTTTCTTAAGGCACTTTTTAATGAAGAATGTAACTGTTATTTTTAGATTATTTTTAACACCTACCATTTTCGAGATATTACCCGTAACTTCATTTTTTCTTATGGGCCGCAAAGTTGGCTATGGAATAGTTGAATGTGCTTTTTTTTTCTCTTTAAAATGAGATATTACTTGCTACATTTATTTTTATAAATAAGTGACAAAATCAAGAAAAACCGTATTTTACCCAACACTTATCAAGTTATCTATGAAAATAAAAACAAAAAACAACTAATTAAATGTCAAATGACAGTTACCATTTGTCTGCTGTATCATTTATTAGAATTTCACATTATTGTTTTGTAATTCGATAGTCTTTGTAGTAATTGTTATTATGATGGCAACATTTAAAAATAGCGATTAATTTGACATGTTGAGATGCTACATTCTTTGCCATAAAAACTGTGAAGAAGCTAAGCGAATATAATTAGAGCTATATCCCGAGAAAAGGCAACGAAGGATGCGTAATTACAAAAATTTGGAAATAAATTTAAAAGTATATGGTTTTTTCCACAAACCAACCAAAAATCCAAAACAAATCAATAATTAATTAGAATTATTTATTTTACACACTTTCTATTATAAATAATGTGTCATTTCAACATATAAAATTTTTAATTAGTTGTAAATGTGCCCATAATTATATGATAACAAATTTGCTACAAAGACTATCGAATTACACAACAATACTATAAAATTCTAATAAATGATACAGCAGACAAATGGTAACTGTCATTTGACACATAATTAGTTGTTTTTTGTTTTTATTAGTATAGATTAGGTATTGTAAAGTTACCGACTTTTTGAATTACCGGTAATTCGGTAAAACTGGCAATCAAAACCGGTTTACCGGTAAACCATATTATTATATATATAATTATATTATATTGTTTCTTTTTAGATTTTTGCGGTTACTAACATTTTTAATATACTTTTCGGAGTTTATCCGCGTCTCCCCTATAGTGAGAGCTTGCCGAAACGTCGAGCCAATTTAAATATTACCCGGATAAACTCCGAAAACCAGATTAAAGATAAATATATTTATACACATTTATTTATTATAGAACTGATTGAGATAGTTGAAGCCTAAACTATCCCAATCAGTTTCATACAATATATTAGTTAACAGCCATCAACGTAATTTTTTTTTGTAATATTAATATAATATACAATATAAAATAACAATATATAATATATAAAATAAAAATATTACAAAAAATATAATCCAGCATTACAAAAAACACATGAAAATAAAACTATTCTGAACATAAACTATATAATGATATAACATAAAATATAAAATGATATAACATAAAATATGTTGTCAAACTATTAAAAAAATTTTTTATTTTAAACTTTTCTTAAAAAATAAGCACGTAGAAAACATAATTTATCTAAACTATCGTCTCCTAATTGCGACCTAATTTTTGTACAAAATAATCCAGCCGCGGAAAAAGCTCTTTCGGATTCTACTACACTTGTTGGTCGAGTAGTGAGTAAACAATCATAATGCCATTTGTATGTTTTCCCCTTATTTTTTCTCTTTGAAAATACGTCAATTTTTTTTCGATTATTTGATTTAGAATTTTATCATGATTAGAAAGATATTGTAAAATTACCGGAATTACCGGTAAAAACCTGGCAAATTACCGGTAAAATTTGAAGAGCATTTTTTGCGATTTACAATCCATAGTATAGATAGCTTGATAAGTGATAGGTAAAATACGATTTTTCTTGACTTTGTGACTATTTATAAAAATAAACGTAGCAAGTAATATCTCATTTTAAAGAGAAAAAAAAGCACATTCAACTATTCCATAGCCAACTTTGCGGCCCATAAGAAAAAATGAAGTTAGGGGTAATATCTCGAAAATGGTAGGTGCTAAAAATAATCTTAAATAACAGTCAAATTCTCCATTAAAAAGTGCCTTAAGAAAGTACAAATAAAATTGTTCTAATGATTAAGACAAAAAAGTTATGAGAGAAAAAAGAAATTGGACATTTTCATATTTTTTGCTATAACATCTGAAGCACGAAGAATTTTGTACTTTTAAAAATTGATTGTGGCTCCTCTCGTACTAAGGAATAATTCATCTAATTTAAACAAACCTGTATCTCTTATAATAAGCGAGATCCTCATGCTGGAAATGTAATCTGGGACACCCTGTATATATATACAGGGTGTCCCCGTTATCACAGCGAATATTTTAAGTGGTGATAGAGGACCTTTTTCTAAGAAAAAATTTCAAGTAAAATTTTTTCCTAAAATCAAATGCTAAGCTGATATCAACACTTACTTGATTTTTTTACACTTCTGCATTTATAAGACTCTGTAGCCGAAAATGTCAATTTTATCGTAAAATATCTTAAAGCTTTCAAATAGAGCATGAAATTCTCTACAAAATTAGTTCTATTTATTTTTTGTCTACAGGCAATGGTTTGAGAGTTATAAAGCAGTTTGTATAAAAAAATGTAAAAAATGTAAAAAATTTAATTGTTTCTTAGACTTTGCAACCGCTGTATCTTTAAAACGAAAGGTTGTACAAAAAAACCGACGGCCCATTCCGGATAGCAAATTTTATAGGCTACAACTTTGGTCAAGTGAAATTTTTTGAAAATCACACCGATTTTCCGGAAAAGCTGAAAATAAGGAATAGAGTGCAAAAACAAAATTTCCTACAAATATTGTTTTGTATTTAAAAATGCTTTTAAAGAGAGTGCGATTACGTGATTGAAAATGATGGAGATCATTTTGAACACTTATTGAAGTAATTTTGTGGTTACATGTTAATTTTATTGCGTCCAGATGGATTTGCATTGTTTTGCATTTTTTCGTTTTTTTTTCACCTTTTTCACTATTACAAACATTTCTATGATACATTTAGTTTTATTGAACAACATATTTACCGAAGTTGTAGTCTGTTAAATGCCTATCCCCAATAGGCATCCGTTTTGCTCTACGACGTTTCGTTAAAAAGATGCGGCGTTTTTAAAAATTTACATAACTTGTTTATATGCAATTTTACAATTTTTTGTTAAATTTGTTCGTTAGCTCCTTAAAAAAATGATAAGGGGTGGTTTTCTGAAAAATTTCAAACTTCATAAAAAGCTTTGAAACTGATGAGATACATAATTTTATGAATGTTGCCGATGCTATGGCATTTTTAAATACAAAATATCATAATTACCGGGAGTTTTTGTTTTTCGAAAACGATAAAATGCAAAACAATGCAAATCCATCTGGACGCAATAAAATTAACATGTAACCACAAAATTACTTCAATAAGTGTTCAAAATGACCTCCATCATTTTCAATCACGTAATCGCACTCTCTTTAAAAGCATTTTTAAATACAAAACAATATTTGTAGGAAATTTTGTTTTTGCACTCTATTCCTTATTTTCGACTTTTCCGAAAGATCGGTTTTATTTTCCAAAACTTTCACTGGACCAAAGTTGTAGCCCATAAAATTTGCTATCCGGAATGGGCCGTCGGTTTTTTTGTACAACCTTTCTTTTTAAAGATACAGCGGTTGCAAAGTCTAAGAAACAATTAAATTTTGAAACTTTTTTAAATTTTTTTGTACAAACTGCTTTATAACTCTCAAACCATTGCCTGTAGACAAAAAATGATTATAACCAATTTTGTAGAGAATTTTATGCTCTATTAAAGCTTACAGGTATTTTACGATAAAATTGATATTTTCGGCTACAGAGTCTTATAAATGCAGAAGTGTAAAAAAATCAAGTAAGTGTTGATATCAGCTTAGCATTTGATTTTAGGAAAAAATTTTATCTTGAAATTTTTTCTTAGAAAAAGATCCTCTATCACCACTTAAAATATTCGCGGTGATAACGGGGACACCCTGTATATATATATCACATAATATGTATGAATAGTAAAGTATAAAATTAAACCTATGTGCAACAAGATCAGTTTGATGAACCACATATATTAAATAATGATGAAATGAATCACACCATAATGTCACTAGAAGTTGCAGTCTTACAGTTTAAGAAATTTTGGATTCTGATTCAATGAACCCAAAACTTTTGTTAGCGATCCGAGTACTTGGCCAAAATATGTAACCATAAAAATTAGAGATTGTTTGATTGAAAATTGTTCTCGTCAAGTAATAGGGATTATCCTAAAGACGAGAATAATATTATTATCAAATGTTACCAAACCGAGAAAAACTTACAAGTTATTAAGTTTTTTCAAAATCGCGATAAACGATATTTTATTATCATTTTAAAATATTTAATGATCAACATACGCTACTTACTAATGAATACGGTTGTCTTGATTGAAAACGGTTTAAATTATAGCGAACTTCAAATGTCGTTAAGTAATAAAAGTTGATTCAACACAACAAGATAATACGAAACTAAAAACGTATCCAAACATCACAAAAAATAATATATATAATACAAATTATTTAGGTAACAAAATATAAAATAAAATCATTCCTGTTATTTCTGAAGTCATAAAACAAAATATTTTACAAATAGATAAGAGTCGAAATATTGTTCTTTCTTGATACCACCTTAGATTTGAGTCACACAGAACAATTGATACAATATTTGGAATTAAGATAAATTCCAGAGCTTCTTTTTATTCATGTGTTGCAACGCTGTACTGTACTTATAAAAATAAATTAACAGAAACGTTTCCAAATACTGCCATTGTATTGCGTATTTATTAATCGCTACCCGTATCTGTAGCTTCCGGGGAAATTAGTTTTTCAAAGCTTAAATTAATAAAAACGACAACAATGTCCAAACAACGTTTAGGAGGATAATTTACGTACAAATGAAATATCATATTAAAGTCCAAAATCAAATTTGTACTCTTCGTGCTTTTAATGCCACAAAAGTTTTAATTAATTCACTTAAGTCCAAACCATTCATAATATCGTTTTCTATAGATATTATAGACAAATCTGTTAAACGTTCTTGGGTTGTGGTTGATCGTAAATAATTTTTAATTATTTTAAGTTTCGAGAAACTTCTTTCCCCTGATGCCACTGATACTGGTAATGTTACATAAATTCTTAAAACAACTGAAATATTCGGAAACGTATCGTGTAAATTGTTCTCATATATGAAGTTCAGCAAATCGTGAGGGGATATGTCTTTTTTTATAAAACATTGCAAAGTTTTGAGTTCCTCGAAAAGCTCAATTCCATCAATATCCCGATCATTTGGATTTATATCGTTGCTTAATTTCAAATGTAAATTTTTGTAATGTTTTAAAATATCTTCCTCCTTCCATTGTTTCAATACATTTACATTTTGGATGATTTTAAACATGTTATTACTCTCCTTTAACAACGAAAACCTTTCAGTGAGAGATGATAGGGTAGCGTCTATTATTGCAACAACAAAAAATGTATTAGGTTCATCATTCGCTTCATAATCGAACATTTTCTTTTTGCTTCTACTTCGAATGTCTGGAAAAATTGGTTCTACGTCCAGAATATCAGCTTTCTTCTTTACAGAATTTACAACATTTTCAAAATTTCGATCTGTTCTATATTCTTTTAATTCTTCTATAATCTGCTCAACGTATTCAAAAACTGTTTGTATATTAAAAGAAGGGTTTTGCATGAATTTACTGGACATTAATTTTAGTTAAAATATCATGCCATATAATTATAGAACAAAGAAATTTAAACGACGTGATTTTTAAAACAAGAATATTAGCTTGCGCTCTGGATTCGATGTCTTTACTTGTGTCTTCAATTATTTATAAAAGGGCTTGATAAATTTCATGAATATTAATAATTTTCAATGGTTTTATCGCTTCTATACGGCTTTCCCATCTAGTATTAGACAACGGTTTTAAAGTTAAATTTTGGATGTGAGAATTTAATATAGTCCATCGCTTAGTAGAAGCCGAAAAGTAATTGAACAATTCTTGGACAATCCCAAAAAAAATCGTGAAGGGTTTATTAGCCCGGAACTTGTCGGCCTTCTCCGTAAAGAGGCCCATAGGCCTGTAGTTTATACCTGTATTTGTGTGGCATCATCCCCTATCGTAAAATTGTATTAATTAAAATTCTGAAGTGAATGATTTGAACAATCTGGCGTTTTGGCACGAATGGAAAATAAAAGTAATACAAAATATGCAAAACTTAAATTATTCATGAATTTGCCGCCCCCTTGTGCGGTGCACAACCTGCCCACCTACACGCGGCGGCCCTGAGTGTAGATAGCTAATATTTTCCTACGTCCAATTAGCCAGAAATAAAAATGAACACCATAACGACCTAATAATTGATTTTCATGTTTCAAATTTAAATAAACACTAAATTGAGGGCCCTAGGCTCAATCTGATTTCGTGACCTCAATCCCCGTGCTTCCCGGAAACAAAAATTACACTACACGATCTGAAAAAAAAATAAATTTTGCAATAAAGAATATATCAATTCAACCCTGTAATAATTTTATTAATAAGAGAAAAATGCATCAATAAAATATTTTGTTACACAGGGTGTTCCAGCCAAAACGAATTATTCGATTTTTCTGGTTGTTACTGGTTGTTATAAGCAAATGAAAAGATGATTGATCAGAGTATGTCATCTGTTTCATTTGTGTATGATTTGGAATGAATGGGCTCATTCGTTCATTAAAATGCTTGAATTATTTCAGTGAATGGTTGATTAATATTAATATTACTAATTACACATTACTGATCCCTTTAATAAGGAATCTCTTATAGATACGCTAGATCAGTATAATTTTATACAGTGTGTACAAAAAGTAACGTAACGGATCGATATCTTGTGGCTTGTGACAACTTTACAAAAAAAGTTTCATCCACAAATTGTTCATTTAAAAAAACATAGTGACGTATTGGTGCGCAAAAACAAAACACTGTGTATAGTAGTATGGGTCAATCTAAACAGATGAATCTTCCTTAGGTGTAAACACATTTTACTGTGGTTACCATTGTTGCTCTTAAGATTATGATTGTTATTAACAAAGGTAACCACAGTAAAATGTGTTTACACCTAAGGAAGATTCATCTGTTTAGAATGACCCATACTACTATACACAGTGTTTTGTTTTTGCGCACCAATACGTCACTATGTTTTTTTAAATGGAACACCCTAAATATTTTTAAATGTTATTATTGATCATGTAACTTTCTCTAAAAAGTATTAAAGGTCGAGTATGTCTTAAATCAGTATTTCTTGAGTTATTGCGGTTTCCTTGATAATACGAACAATATTTAATAGCTCTAAACTAGTAGGGTTGGAAAATATCTTGAAAATTTGTTTTTATGTCAAATACAATTATATTTTGATCTTTAAACTGAAAAATTTGTAAGATTAAAATTTAATTTAAAAAAAAAAACGTACAAAAAAATTAAAGTTTGAACTACATAAAAGAGTTTTCTTTTTCATTCTGACAAAATTACCTGCTTAGAACGCATATTGCATGATTACTTTCGTATACCTGAAGCGCGCAACTAATATTTTAAAAAAAAAACTATTAATATTCTTAAGATTAACTATCTGCTGCTTCTGTAAACAGAATATTTTCAGTAGCGTGATTTCAATTAGTCATATTATGTTCATTAGAATGTACAATAAACGATTTTCTAGTTGTTTTATTGGCAATAGTCCCGTAAACAAATAATTATTATACCCTTTTTCCAACCACTTTTTTTTGTTAAACTTGTTTCTTTAAAAATTAATTAAAAACACACTGCAAAATACAGTCAAAAGGTAAGGCATTTGACATTTATAACAAATTTTCGAAATATTTTCAAAGCCTACTGGTTTAATTCTATTAAATTATGTGTTTGTATCCGTAAATTATTAAGAAAACCGCAATAACTCGAGAAATACTGATTTTAGACATACTTGACCTTAAATACTTTTTAAAGGAAATTACATGATCAATAATAAAATGTAAAAATATTTCTAACCTGTTGTACGTATGACAAACAATAAATTATATTTGACAAACTCTGAGGTTTTGTTTTTAAAATTTGTAATTGGCTAATAACTGCTACACTAACAATAAGAGACAACTCTTAAATGTCACATCGAAAAAAAAGAACATCAACACGGAATAACTCCCATCTATTAGTAGGCTGTGAACATGTAAAATGATTTTTGCTTATTTAAAGAAAAACTACAAGAGTAAAGCATAACAAACCTTATATCATTGAAACGAGAAAAAAATTACCTTTTTAATAAGACCACAGCCAACTATGAGTTCCATTTAAAAAAATGCAAGTTTGTGCTATAACTCGGAAATCAAGAGTGCTATGAAATTCTCGTTAACATATTTAAAATCTACGTAAAAATATCTACAAAAGCCAATTTTTATTTTCGTTCTAACTCATATGGTTACGAAATTATTCAAGTTTGAAAAAATCGACCTTTTTCAGTTTTTTCAAAATATTTCAAAAAGTTGATGACGTAGGTCAAATTTGAAAATGGCATCAGATTTCCCTTTAAATTCTGCATAAATCTGCTAACTTAAACGTTTCTGTATCTCTAATATTAACGGAGTTACCCATACAACAGGTTAGAAAAATGGGCACCCTGTATAGGGTGTTCCATTAAAAAAAAAAACATTTTTTATTTTTACATTTAAGCTGCGTTTTGGCCTGATAATAACTTAATTTAAGCAAAAACATACTTAAAAATCATAGTTGTTCAATTTATCGTGCATAATTTTTTTTTCAGTTAGTTTTGATGCAATAAACACAGAATTAATCAAATTCTAGCGACAACGTATCGAAACCTTCCCTTGTAAGAAGAGATATTATAATTATAGAATTAAAAAATGATCAGTATGCAGAACCAATAACAAACTTGCAACATGAAAACTTAGCATTTTTGAAAAATTTTGTAGAATGGATTAAGAAATGGGATGAGTTAGAAATTAATAACATAGCTAAACGAAACGGAAAGATGACAAACCAGACATTTTCTTCATTAACACATACTTGCAATACGTTACTATTATTGACAAATTATTTATTTGAGCAACATAAAACACAATTTGTATTGTTGGGAAAACTTCAAACAGATCCATTGGAAGCAAGATTTGGTCAATATAGACAAATGAGTGGAGCTTGTTATAATATAAGTGTAGAACAAGTTATAGAATCCGAAAGAAAATTAAGAACCATTAATCTGTTAAAATTAAAATCAGCGATTTACGGAAACTTTGAAATAAAAACCTTATTTTATGAGTGATCACAAAATGACAATGAAAATTCAACTAATATTGGCGAATTAAAATTTGAGGACATAGATCGACATATTGACGTTATAGATATATCAAGCAATGAATTTATGGTTTTCATTTATATTGGAGGATATATAATAAATAAGTTGCAAACTAAAATAAAATGTAAAATTTGTCTTAATTATCAAACCGAAATAATAGCAGTTAAAACCAGGGACTAAAAACGAAAAAAAATCCGTTCGTTTCTGTTCGGAACGAAAACGAAATATATCGTTTTCGTTCTTTTCGTTCTAACCGAAAAAATCTTTTTTCGTTTTCGTGAACCGAAACAATAACGGTTAAAACCGGTTTTACAATATTTTTTTTGTCGTCAAAAAATCAATTTTTTTTCTAGTCACCACAACCCTCTATAAATACGATAACAATATGTGCGTCTCGACTAAAATATAAACGATGACGATGGGGTTTGATGCTCACAGACAGCATATTTTAGACTGGCGAACCATCGCTATATTAAATTTACCAAATCGTTAAACACATTAACATTTGACCATTTTATTAAGTTTAACACCCGTAAGGTGCAAAAACACAACGCGATTAGGTTGAATTAGACACACGATCTTTATCTAAAAATATGAAAATATAGCAAGTGCTGTCTTAAATTTGTTTTAGTACTAAAAATCTATGCATTTGAATTAAATGAGATTCTGCTGTAATTATTTAAAAAGACAAAAGAATGAATTCAAGTGGATAATTTACTAAATGTTATAAATATAAAAAATATATTTAAAAAAAAACTTATTTTAACTTGAAATATACTTTAACATTATGGTTTGTACATACCATACAATATACATTTTCACATTCCGTTAAATGTTACTAGCAACACATCTTCCAGTAAATCTTCTTTTACATTAGTCGTTTTCGAAGTAAGAATAAATTTTACTATTATTATGTCTAAACGCAAATAAAACATACACATTGATAATATATATCCAATCAAGTGTATATTCTATATTGATGATCTAAAATACAAATTAGAAATAGAGAATATCTGTACCGTTGATTGTGTTACACGAAATTGCAAGTATGAACAATAAAGTTGTTAATACATATTCACGTAAATATATGGAGAAAAGTGAAGGTCACTTATTTCAAGTGAGATTTTTTACTGCCTCGTGGAGTCTCCCCAGCACAGAAGGTAAATTCGCGTTTGTGTTTAACAAACAAAATTGAAATAGTGACAAAACCGGTTTTGGAAAATATTTATTTCGTTTTCGTTCTTGAACGAAAAATAATAATTTTGGTTTCGTTTTCGTTCTTAAAAAAATTTCGGTTAATTTCGTTTAACGTTTTCGTTTTCGTTCCGTTCTCAGTCCCTGGTTAAAACCGGTTTAACAATTTTTTTTGTCGTTAAAAAATCGAGGTGTTTTTTTTTTCAAGTCACTACAACCCTCAATAAATACGATAACAATATTTGCGTTTCCACTTAAATATAAACGATTACGATGGCTTTTGATGCTCACAGATATCATATTTTAGAGTGGCGAACCGCCGCCATATTAAATTTACCAAATCGTTAAAACACATTCACATTTAACCATTTTATTTAGTATAACACCTGTAAGGTGCAAAAATACAACTTGATTAGTTAAAATTGTACACACGATTTTTATTAGAAAATATAAAAATATAGCAGTGTTGTTTTAAGTTTTTAGTACCTACTAAAAATCTATGAATTTGAATTAAATTAGATCCTGCTGTAATTATTTAAAAAGACAAAAGAATTAATTCAAGTGAATAGTTCACTAAATGTTCCCATGAATGTTATAAATAAAAAAGATATTAGAAGGAAACTCTAAACGCAAATTAAACATACACATTAATAATATATAAAAAATTATCTTGAAATATACTTTAACTTAATAGTTTGTACATACTGTACAAAATACATGTTCACAACCCATTCAATCTTACTAGCAACACATCAGACAATAGATCTTCTTTTACATAAGTCCTTTTCGAAGTAAGAGTAAATTTTACTTTTATTAACTCTATAAACGCAAATAGAACACACATTAATAATATATATCCAATCAAGTGTACAGAGAATATCTGTACCGTTAATTGTGTTATACGAAATTGCAAGTATAAACAATAAAGTTGTTAATACATATTCACGTAAATATATGGAGAAAAGTGAAGCTCACTTATTTCAAGTGAGATTTTTTACTGCCTCGTGGAGTCTCCCCAGCATAGAAGGTGAATTCGCGTTCTTGTTTAACAAATAAAATTTAAATAATAATAAAACCGGTTAAAACCGCCTAAAATCGGTTTTGGAAAATATTTATTTCGTTTTCGTTATTGAACGAAAAATAATAATTTCGTTTTCGTTCACGTTCTTAAATAAATTTCGGTTAATTTCGTTTAACGTTTTCGTTCCGTTCTCAGTCCCTGTTTGTAAATAAGTTTAGATTGTTCGATTTTTACCCAAATTTTTAAATTATGAATTTTTAACATATTATGCATGCGGAGAGTGACCTGCTATTTTCAGAATACTTCAAAAATTGTGTGACGAAAAATTACATGGCGAAAAAGAGCTGCCAAGGTTTTACTGTGCTTCCTGCAGAATCGTTTTACCCAGTTCCACATCCCCAGTGGAATAAATATTTCGAAAAACAATATAATGACGAAGTGTTTAACAATTTAAATGCCACTTATGCTTTATGCAATACACGTATGGAACAAATTAAGTAAAACAAAACTCAAAATTAGTGACAATGTATCCTATACGATAATTGCCAAAAAGTACTGCCCAAAAGTGTTCGCGGAATGTAAAGACTAAAAGACTGCTTCTAAAGTTAAAAAAGTATGTTCAATTTTTTTTAAATTTATTTCCTCGGAAGTGGTCCCTTTTCAGGTTCCTGTACTGCGACCTATTGGTCTATTGTACCCTCTGGTGATAGTCCCTTAAAAAAGTCCTTTGCTGTGGCTGTTCATATGTCATGAACACTCAAGAATACTAAACTAAATAAGACGGTCCATTCCCATAAGACTAATTAATGTATTACCTTATAGAGTATTAACATTGAGGTATTGATTTTCAACGCTTACTCAAATACTGCACGTTGTCTAAATTAAGGGGTTATAACAAGCAGGGATGGAATAACGTTTTAAATTATTATTTGTTTCCGTTACATAACGTTATAAATAACATTAAAAAAATGAATTGTTGCGTTATATAACGTTATATAAATTATGATATACAGTTTCTTAAATAATGCGAAAAAAACTCGGGAGGTGATTCCTTATCGAAGATTAAGTGGGGTCTTTTATGTAAATTTTTTTTCTTAGGCGTCTCCTTTCGGAGTTACACCCACCTAAACGAGATCGGTAAAATTAGGTTTTTATTTTATTTCTCAAATTTGGATAAATGTAGGAG
The DNA here is from genome assembly GCA_947652605.1 of Elmis aenea. Lineage (NCBI taxonomy): Eukaryota > Metazoa > Arthropoda > Insecta > Coleoptera > Elmidae > Elmis > Elmis aenea. Next base: position 14,311,129 of record OX393583.1, on the reverse strand, counting down.
AATGATATTAGGTAGATGTTTTATACTTATTAAAAGGTTTCCCAAAGTAATATTTTCAATCAACTTCCACTTTCACAGGGGGCTGAAAAGTGCGACTACTGTTGTTTTTAATCAGAACTTTTTGGTGAGTTGAAATTTGGCAATACATTTTTTTTTTGTAAGTTTGATTTATTCAGAACCTGTTTTATTGTTTAGTTTTTCTCGTAAATCCTACAGTTTTGAGTAAAAAATTGTGTGATTATGATGTTCATAATGGGTAGAATTGACGGGCGTTTTAGCTTTGTCGCAGCGTAAACGTCAAAATGAATTACACCCGTCACTTCTACCGAGTATGAACATAAACAAACCATGGTAACCACCAAAATGAATCGTTTTATATTGGAATATCTGATGGTTCATGTTCATTCATAGAATTTTTTACTCAAAAACTGTAGGTGTAACGAGAAAAGTTAAAGAATAAAAAAAACTGCTAAATAAATCAAGTTTTCAATAAAAATATTGCTAGATTTCAACCCACCAAAAAGTTCTGATAAAAAAACCAATAGGGGTCGCACTTTTCAGCCGCCTGTGGGAGATGATTAAAAATATTACTATGGGAAACCGTTTAATAAGTATAAAACATCTACCGAATATCATTCTCCTACATTTATCCAAATTTGAGAAATAAAATAAAAACCCAATTTTACCGATCCCCTTTTAGGGGGTGTAACTCCGAAAGGAGACCCTAAAGAAAAAAATTTTATATGAAAGACCGGTCTTAATTTTCAATAAGGAATCACCTCCAGAGTTTTTTCGCATTATTTAAAAATATGCTGTATAAAAATAATTTTTATTTGTATCTCTGAAATAATTTTTGGGATCTGTAAATGTAAATTTAAAAAATAGTACAAAATTACGTTGAGATATTTTATTTTCATTTTAATTTCTAAAATACAAACAAATAATATATTCTGAAAATAAAAAGAACGCCATATAAAAATTGAATTTATAGAGAATAACGATACAAAATAACTATTAATGAAACGTTATCGGTTATTATAACGTTATATAACGTTATAAAAATATCGTTACGTTATTGTATAAAAACTTATAGTTGAATCGTTATTATAACGTTATCGGGTATCGTTACGTTACGTTTTCCATCCCTGAAACAAGTGACTTATTGAATTTTCAAACCATTTAAAGTAAGTATTATGTAATATTAGTTATTTGACAATAGACGTTTGTGGTTTTGGAGACGGATTGACCCCATCACGATACGAATACGTACTACAGCTAGGGATTGTAATACCGGTAAACCGGTTTACCGGTTTACCGGTAAATCGCAAAAAATGCTCTTCAAATTTTACCGGTAATTTGCCAGTTTTTTACCGGTAATTCCGGTAATTTTACAACATTGTTCTAATCATGATAAAAATCTAAATCAAATAATCGAAAAAAAATTGACGTATTTTCAAAGAGAGAAAATAAGGGGAAAGCATACAAATGGCATATGATTGTTTGATTGTTTACTCACTACTCGACCAACAAGTGTAGTAGAATCTGAAAAAGCTTTTTCCGCGGCTGGATTATTTTGTACAAAAATTAGGTCGCAATTAGGAGACGATAGTTAAAATAAATTATATTTTCTACGTGGTTATTTTTAAAGAAAAGTTTAAAATAAAAAATAATGTTAATAGTTTGACAACATAGGTATATTATGTTAAATCATTTTATATTTTATGTTCAGAATAGTTTTATTTTCATGTGTTTTTTGTAATGCTGGATTATATTTTTTGTAATATTTTTATTATATATATTATATATTGTCATTTTATATTGTGTTATATTAATATTACATAAAAATATATTAGATACGTTAACTAATATATTGTATGAAACTAATTGGGATAGTTTAGGCTTCAACTATCTCAATCAGTTCCATAATAAATAAATGTATATAAATATATTTATTTTTAATATGGTTTTCGGAGTTTATCCGGGTAATATTTAAATTGGCTCGACGTTTCGGCAAGCTCTCACTATAGGGGAGACGCGGATAAACTCCGAAAACTACATTAAAAATGTTAGTAACCGCAAAAAATCTAAAAAGAAACAATATAATATAAATATATATAATAATATGATTTACCGGTAAATTACCGGTAAACCGGTTTTGATTGACAGTTTTACCGAATTACCGGTAATTCAAAAAGTCGGTAAATTTACAATCCCTAACTACAGCTAAACAAATGACCATGCATATGCTAGCATCGCAGTTCTGAGATGGGCAGCGGTAAGAAGATTGCTGAATTTAGATGGGGGACCTTATCAAATTGTTTCTTTTAATTTTTGATGTTGAAGTTGTACATCGATAACATATTTTAATACGGCAATAATCTCTTTTAATGACTTTTTAACTACCTTACTATTTTAAATTAAATTGATTAATATCTACGTATTTAGATATACCCACACATTTTTATTACTTTAATTTTATGTCGTTGTTTATAAAAAGTTAATTAATAAATTAATTTAGCGATAAAATTTGAATAAGCACTGACATAAAAAACTGACCACATTTTTTATAGACAGCATAATTCCATTTGCAAGTATATTTATTCCAGGAAAAAAAATGCTATAGTATACAAAATATACAAATGACAGGTCAACCTAAACATGACCTGAACGTCACAGAAAACGTCAATAATATCGGGTGATCAACAATGACTGATGCCCGCTAACTTCAGACCGAAAATAAAATAACCAAGTTTTTGTTGGTATCGCAGTGTAAAACTAGGATATCAGTGGCGTAGTATTATTGACGTTTTCTGTGACGTTCAGGTTGACCTGTCATTTTGTGTGTGGTTTTCCTACGCCAATAGTTTTCCCCTATGGGATACCAACCGTTCGAATAAAGTTCCTAACACCCTTGGCATCAGTCATTTTCGATCACCCGATACTACGCCACTGATATCCTAGTTGTACACTGGGATACCAACAAAAACTTGGTTATTTTATTTTCGGTCTGAAGTTAGAGGGTATCAATTATTGTTGGTCACCCGATAGTTAAAATTCGAAAAGTGTTACGATTCTATTAGTTTTTTTTCTGTTGGGAATACATTAACTCTTTTGCGGAATGAAAATGAATAAAATAAGAGAGAAAAAATAACACATCCTTTGGTAGCTAAGAATATTTCTGTAATTTACTTATACAAAATTTTGGAATTAGTGTGCTTTTGCTAATTTTAAATCACATAAGGTCATTGTATACCAATGGAAATTTATCTAAACAAAATCGAAATTTTCCTCAATTTCTAAAGCGTTTTAATATTTACTTAAATACCCAGGTTATTTAAGCAATATACAGGGTGGTCCACATAGAAGAGCCACTATTGGGATCTCGTTAACGGTAAGAGCTACAAAGAAGAAGTGTATAAATTAGACAAATTGTTCCTCTTTCTGAGATCTATTCAGTGATGCTTTTATGTTTAAAAAAAAAGTTCCATAGCACACTAGATGATAAACAAAAATTAGAATGCGCATTTTTTTTTTAAATCGTTCATAACTTAGTTATATGTACTTAATGGTACAAAAAAAAATCAGGGATAAGCTGTAAATTACAGCTTCATACGGACTTTTTTATGAATCTTATTTGTTTTGAGCCTAAATATCAAAATAAATATTATAACCTTATACAGGGTGAGTCACGAGAGACGTCACGGAGTTTTATGACCAAACGGTATATATTTTCAAACTTCTGTCGCGGTTAGATTATGTAAGTCAATAAGGGCTACATTTTAAAAATATTTTCAAACATACAGGGTGCTCCAAAAAAGAGTAGCATATCAAAGTTATACTTTTTCTTATAGAACACCCTGTATATTTTTGCATTTTTGAATTCCTCTTTAAATTTACTTCAAAAAATGTGTAAGGTCATATGAGTCTAAAGTTAACCGTTTGCACCACTTACATTTTTAAAATATTATACAGGGCGTTTTTTACACTTGGTCAAACTCGTTAAACTTTAAACATGGATAACTCATTTCGAGATTTTTTTGTTAACAAGATGGTTTACCAGGCGTTGCACGGGCGATTACAATTTTAATTACTGTTTTAACTTGAATAAGCCCAATAATTCCAAATCATACACAAATGACATACTCTGATCAATCATCTTTTCATTTTCTTATAATTCCTTAAAAAATAACTATTTATTGCTTAAAAATTGAATAATAACTCAAATTTATTTTCTTTCGTCTTGTTTCAATTAAAAATGTACTAATAAAAATAATACTTAATGTACATTTATTACTAATTGTATACAAAACAATTTTTACTTGTGAAATACCCCGCGCCGTATCGTGTTATGACCAGGTATTTGCCGACGTAAGATCGAATCCCGTCCAAGTTATTTTTTTTTTTTTTTAATTGGTAATATGTCCTTGTACTTAAAGTTTGGCGTTAGATCTGCAAGGTCCTAAATAGTAACTGTGCAAAATTTGGTCCCGATCGGTTAACGGACCTAGGATTCTTAGGATTCTATAGCGAACAAACAAATAAACAAACAAGCTCTTTTATATATATAGATTATTAGGTCAAAGCCATATTTTCAAGAAGGCTATGAAGGTAGACAGCGGTAATTTGAAACAATTGAAAGGAAAAAACAAGAAACTTATAACTTTATCTTTTGCCTGCACATTTTTGACATTTTTATAAGAAAGTTCTAATTTTACCATTCTTATGTTTAAATTAAGGGTTTTTAAAATTATTCATGCATTTATTTATTGGATAATTACTAAATTCTATAAACTATTTTGTGTATGTTTAGAATACTACACTTGGTTCTACCGAAAACGGTACCAACCATGTTTAATTTTAATGTAGGTAATATTAGACAAGTCAGTAATAATATTTTCTTAATCAGCGTTTTTTTCGAGTACCTAATAGGTACGTTTACAATGGGTTTTTAGGACTTCGCAAACGATCAAACTTAATTATATGAAAAATATTACGGCCCTGATGGAAAACCACCATCAAACGTAAAATTGTAAAATTACAACTCTCTTATGAAAAAATTTTAAAAATGTGTAGGCAAAAGATAAAGTTATAGGTTTCTTGTTTTTTTCTTTCAATTGTTTCAAATTACCGCTATCTACCTTCATAGCCTACTTGAAAATATTAATTTGCCCTAATAATTAACAATAAAATCGCGATATCTTGGAAAATATCAATTTTAGGTGAAAAACCACTTTTATGTTTTCGAAAGATAATTAAATTTTGTACAAGTCTTTGTAAAAAAAATATAGGGTGTTGTATTTAAGAAAAATGAGTTATCGATGTTTAAAGTTTTACAAGTTTGAACAAGTGTAAAAAACGCCCTGTATAATATTTTAAAAATGTAGGTGGTGCATAGTGTTAATTAATCTATTGTCAATCTAATTTCTAAGCGAATTTATTCAGACTTTTTAAAGTTTCCAAATGTTGAAAATTTTGGAAATTACTGCATTTTCATGAAAATGCCATTTTCACGAAGACGGTTAACTTAAGGCTCATATAACCTTACACATTTTGTGAAGTAAATTTAAAGAGGAATCCAAAAATGCAAAAATATACAGGGTGTTCTATAAGAAAAAGTATAACTTTGATATGCCACTCTTTTTTGGAGCACCTTGTATGTTTGAAAATATTTTTAAAATGTAGCCCTTATTGACTTACATAATCTAACCGCTACAGAAGTTTGAAAATATATACCGTTTCGCCATAAAACTCTGTGGCGTCCGTCGTGACTCACCCTGTATTATTCAAAAGGGGGGAAAATGCTTTTTGATGAAATCATAGCCAGCTATGGTTTCCGTTTAAAAAAATGCAAGTTAGCAGTTTATCTAAGAATTTAAACAATATGAAACAAATGAGTGTGTTCATTTTACAGTGCATAAAAAATCTACAACTATTTCCTTGAAAATATTTTTGTATCATCAAGTATAACCGATTTATAAAAATGAATATTTTTTTGTTTGTTTATTATCTAGCGTGCCATGGATCTTTTTTAAATCAATAAAGCATCACTGAATAGTTTCTCAGAAAGGGAAACAATTTGTCTAATTTAAACTTCTTTGTAGCTCTTACCGTTTACGGGAACCCAATAGTGACCCTTCTATGTGGACCACCCTGTATACTGTAGCTGTTTAACAATTTATTTAGGTGAACAAAATGGAAAGTCATGATATTTGAGCAATATGCCTGGAAATGCGTGGAAATTACGATTTAAAATTAATAAGCTAATCACAAAAATTTATTTTGCACTTGGCGAAGGAACAATGTTTAAAAAAATATGTGGTTTCAAAATTTAAGGAAGGAGATACATCTCCCAGAAATGAAAATTGCGTTAGGCCACCAATAAGCGTTAATGTTAATTCTAAAGAATTTAAGAAAGAAGAATGTATTTTTTATAGAAAGGTATCTATGCTGCCAGTATGTTCGCAAACATTGAAGTAAAAAGAGCATTAAAAAAATATTTTTAAATAATTTTTTTTTATTGGTTTAATTTAAGACATTTACCTCCTATTTCATATCTAACAATTAATAAATTTAAAAACCGCGAGGCAGTATGAGGTACTTAATTTTCAGGACATTTTATTTCAAATAAAGCAATATTTTCGCTTTTGTGGTACAATTTTTTACAATAAAAACATACCTACGTATACAGACAGCATGGTCCTCGTTCGTCACTTTTAAGATATGCAAGATTTGTGATGTTTTTATCCGTTTTTTCTCTGTTACTACATGAGAGAATTATGAAACGATTTGAGGGTTTAGGTCAGGGCCTATCACAGAGGGGGGGAGGGGGGACTAATTCTCGGGGCCCGGTGTTGCCAAGGGGGCCCGGATTTGAGCTAATTCACAATATTTTGTTTACAAATACTGTTGAAATATCTGAGAACAGCGACGAATAAAATATAATTTTTTTGAAGCGTTCTTTTACTATCTGAAACTCGTATGTTTTTTTTCACTCCTTTCCTTCTAGTTGTGAGAGCGCTGGTGCTCCTCTATGATCTCATATTGTGTATTTCCCGAGCCCACCAAAAACCCTGCCGTTCGTGAAGGGTTAAACTACCCGGGACTTGCTGGCTTTTTCCGTAATGAGGCCCATAGGCCTGTAGTTTATACCCATATACATGTGTGTTGCGTAAACAGGGTGGTGCTTTTTTCGATGCTCACCATTACTATCTTGGAAACGGTAAGAGATACAAGGTCGGTTAAATTAGAGAAAAGTTGCACATTTTTATGGCGATTAAGAATCTGAAAAGAAATCCTGGATATTTTGATTAATTTTTGATTTATTACAAAAAAACTGAAAAATGTGATTTTAGAAAAATATTATTATCTTCCCTACCATTGACGCTATTTCATTTACACTTGGTAACTCTATGTTTTTGACTGTCCTGGGTTTGATGACGTCAACAGACATTTTCTAAGCCTTCTAGATTTCAAGTTGCGATAGTCAACTTTTTTATTTCTTATGGCCGCCATATTGGATTTTTACACCATCAGACAGACAAAAAAATTAGCTTTTCAGATTGGTAACCAACATACCTTTTTTCTTTCAAAAAACTTGTTGAAATTTTAAAATTTGTATAAATCTATATACCAGGTGTTAACCACCAGCCGTGAACATAGGGAATTAACATTGGTTTTACCTTTTTTTCGGATTCCTGCTCCCCAATTGAATTTATATTAAAATTAATGGTAACAATAAAAAGATAAATTTATTAGGCATCATTTGAGACCATTAATAATCTTAGATGTTTAATATTTAGTTTATAATTAATATTTTAAAATTGGATTAATTTTACAAATATAAGTAGCCATGACAGCCAATCTGACATTTGTCTTCATTAATTTTTGTTATTATCTGTCAATTTTTATATCAGCGAGTTATTTCTTTAACGATTTTGATTAAAATGAAAAAAGAACTGTAATAGAGGAAGAGTTTGAATGGTGAAAAAAGAACTGCAACTGCAAAAATGGTTAAAATGTTGCGTAACCAATCCGGGACACTTTCCGAGACAGTTTTCAATGCGGGACAAACAACTCAAATCCGGGACTGTCCCGCACAATCCGGGACGTCTGGTCACTTTAGATTAGAACCTAATGAAATACTCTAACATCACAGTATACTAATATATTATCTTAATGTAGCTCAGTTGCTCAGTTTACACAAAATGTAATATAACAACATCACACAAATGTGGAATGGCGGCCAATTTTTCTACAGTAGTATATCAGCCTGTACTGAATCAACATAGTTCTTAATAGTTCAGGAAGATTGCGCCACTTTCGGGCAAAATAAATTCTGTAACCCGTTGTGCGCCACTAACCCGTTATGCCCTGTTTTCCCGTACTTTGTTTGTTTCTTTTAAAGAGCTGTAACCAGAGCCGGATTTGCTTCGTTTACACCCCTAGGCAGAAAATATGACTACGCCCCAGTCAATGGCGTATCGTCATCAGCGTGGACCCTGGTGCAAGTCTGTATATGGGGCCATAAAATATATATTTCTGAAAAAAAAATTAGCGATCTAAACTTAAAAAAAAAACACCTAAATTTTGGGAAATAAATCCTAATGGGTCCCCAATAGTGGTGCAGGCATACCATCTGCGTCATAGGATGATACGCCACTGGCCCCCATAAAAAAATTAGTAAATTTTAAAAATAAAGTATTATTTAATGTCTGGTAAGCATACAACTGTAGTAATTTCTATTTCATCGATTGATTTTTCATGAGGATGTTTTGTTACTATTATGTTTGTTTTATTACAAAACTTGTCCAATTTACCGCTTTTTGCGATTATGTCCCGTAATTTATTTTTCTTTTCTTGTGCTATTTTTCTACACTGAAATCTGAAATCCGCAATTTCTTTTGTGACCTGATGACATTCTTAGGCCTAGCACACACAGAGCGTTTTCTGTCGCGCGACTTCGATCGCGCGTTTGTGAAGTACTAGCAATTGCATGTACGCGTACACACATACGACGACCAAAGTCGCGCGACTATGTGTGTACGCGTACCTACATGCAATTGCTAGTACTCCAACAAACGCGCGACTCGAGTCGCGCGACAGAAAACGCTCTGTGTGTGTGAAGCCTTAAGGTGTATTTCGCTTGCAACTGTGCTTTTACATGCGTCTGTTGTCAATATTGCCGGCCTATTCCTCATCGGGAACGAATTTTCGAATGCAGCCGAAGTCGTGTACATGCTTGTATAGTTTACAAGTTTCCTGTACTCGACGTGTGAGCGCCGTCTCTAATTTTTATGATTTGTGGAAGAAAAAACGCCCCATTTTGTTCGACGCCCTAGGCAGTTGCCTAGTTTTGCCTGTATGTAAATCCGGCTATGGCTGTAACTAACATTCAAGCCAACCGTCATTCATTTAGTCAGTAATAGAGAGTCAGATTAAAGTTTGGTAAAAGCTTTTTAATGGAAAGATGGAGACAATACTTTAAAGAGCTAGCGGAGACGGATGAAATATACAAAACATACGAAATAACAAATTTAAGAAGCGACTGAGTATATCAGGAGATATCGAAGATTTCAATGGAAGAATTAGAAAAATCAATAGCAAAATTAAAGATCGGAAAAGTTGCAGGTAAAGACGGGATTACACCAGAAATTATTAAATACATGGAAGAATTAGGGAAAGAAGCACTAAGGGCTCTATTGAACGAAGTAATAAAATCAAGGAAAGTACCAAGGGATTGGAACATTGGAATAATCTTACCATTATATAAAAAACGGGACAAAAGGAAGTGTTCTAACCAGGGTGGATAAAAATCATGATTTTAAAAAAAAAAACAAAAAAATCGATTTATTTGATTTAAATCAGAATTTTTTGATTTAAATCAGATTTTTTAAATTTAAATCAAATGTACCATATTATCGAATTTAGTGACATATTCACATGCTATTTCTGTTTTGTGCTAATATATTTAATAATCAATATATTTAATTAATTGGTGAATTTTTGTCAAAATGAAAAAGTAAATATAATGATTAAGAACTTTTATATTTCAAACACAACACCCAATTTTTTATTTAATATTTTTGACCGCCTTAGTTTTAGCTTTGCATCAATATAAAATACCACAGGTTTTTATACGGCGTTGTAGAAAAAAATTATTTTCTAAATTATTCAAGGTTTTAAGTCTTTATTTAAAAAATTCTCCTGAAGTTATTTTGAAATACAGAGTTGTAATTTGGTATGGACATGCAGAAAAAAATTCTCTGTTCGCTCGATATGAAAAAATTTGTATCACACATACAGGGGTGTTTATAAATAGGTGGCAACTTCCATGATTTTCAAAAGCTTGTAACTCGATTTTTTCAAATGCAAACCCCTGTATTTTTTTTATGTCATCAAATTCGTCTTTAAAAGAGCTTAATATTTTGTTAAGTATGACCTATACCCAAACGTCATACTTTTCGAGATATTCGACATTTTTTTTTCAAATCGTTATTGTGCCGTGGAAATTGAAAAAACTGACTGTTCACTACGCTAACGTCAAAAACTTGTCATTTATATTTTAAATTATTGCCTTTCCACAATGAATATTACTTTACAAGAGCAAATTGATATGGTTTATTCACCATTTCGTGTATTTAATTACTAATAGTAATACAATTTTGTTTTATTATAAATTAATATTATATTGTACTCGTATAATCTGTGATTTAAATTGATAATTTTTTTTTTAAATCACTTGATTTAAATCAATGATTTAAAAAAAAAATCACTTGATTTAAATCATGATTTAAATCGTGATTTAAATCAATTGATTTAAATGTGCTCAACCCTGGTTCTAACTATAGAGGAATAACATTAATTAGTGTACCAGGGAAAATACTGGCAAGAGCAATGAGAGTCAGATTTAAAATAAAAATTAAAAACACACTAGAAGAATCCCAATATGGTTTCAGAAGAGGAAGGAGTACCCCAGACCCAGTCTTTATATTAAGACAATCGAAAAGAGCTTAACAAAAAACAAGGAAATACATTTATGTTTTATAAACTTGGAAAAAGCATTCGATAAAATCAAAAAAAAAAAGACGTATGGAGGGGCCTAAGAAAGAAGGGAATAGAAATAGAAACAATCGACATAATAAAAGCGATGTACGAAAAAACAGTAAATATTGTAAGAACACAAAATGAAGACTCGGAAGAGTTTGAAACAAAAGAGGGCTTAAAACAAGGATGCGTGCTCAGCCCATTATTATTCTCAGTAGTCATAGATGGGGTAATTAAAGAAGCAAAACAAAAAATGAGACCCGTTTCAACTAGGCAACTGGAAAATGGAAAAAATTAACATAACGGAGCTAATGTTCGCAGACGACATGGTCTTAGTCGCGGAAACAGAAAAAAACCTGCAACATAATTTAGAAACTCTAAACCTGGAATTGGAGAAAGTTAATATGAAAATAAATACCGAAAAAACTAAAACTTTGATCGTTACAACAAAAAACAAAGGGCATAGCATCACTTTAAATGGGCTTAGGTTAGAACAGGTAGAAAGCTTTAAATATTTAGGAGTGATCATAGAGAAAAATGGAGGAATGGACAAGGAAATAAGCGAAAGGACAGGAAATGTAGAAAGAATATTTAACAGTTTAAGAACAACATTTTTTGGAAATAGAGAAGTCCCAAAACGAACAAAAGTGGAAGTGGTCAAAAAGGTAGTAACTCCGGAAATTTTATACGAAAGTGAAACGTGGGCACTCACAAATAAAAATAGTAGCCGAGTGAATGCAGTTTAAATGAGATTTCTAAGAAAAATCCAAGGAAAAACAAAAAAAGATAGAATCAGACACGAAACAAATAGGAGAACAATTAAAGATAAAATCCGTTGAAACAAAAATACAAGAAAGGCAGCTGGGATGGTTGGGTCACATTTATAGGATGAAAGAAGAAAGGTTAACCAGAAGAGCATATGAAGCAAGAACACAGGGAAACAACAAACGAGGTAGACCGAGAAAAACCTGGCACGACGAAGTTAAAAAAGCAGCAGCGGATAGAAACATCAAATGGAAAGACATAAAAAAAACTAGAACAAGACAGAAAAACATGGAAAAAAGTCAGCACAACACAACTCAACAGTCCTACTCCTAACAGTAGAAGGACTGACTAAATAATAAAAAAAGCTTTTTTCGAAATAAATAATTAAAATTAACCTATAGATACGTTTGTTTTCCTTTAAAAAAAAACTTCAACGTACCTTTAATCTGACCCTAATTTGTTTGGTCAGTAACAGAGGGTGAGATTAAACGTTTGTTAAAGCTTTTTTTTATTGTGTACTGCTGGTACGCCAAATTTGATCTGGAACGGATTACCTTGAGTGCCATGATTATTTTTAACGCCAATCATGAATTTAATTGCGGTTTTTGCAATATATTTTATGAAAATCAATTAAGTTTATCTTATCATTTTAATTTTAATTACCTTGATCTCTATATAATGCATGTTAACAGATATGCTACAGTACTTCCACAAAAATGTTGTTGCATTTATTTAATATATTACTTGCTGTGACATATGTTTTTGCTGACCACTGCCTCTGCAATGAAGGAGTAAAAGGTAAGTTAAAAATTTTGATTTATGTAAGGCATATAAATTTTCACACTAAAAATGCATTTAACAAGAGCAAAGTATAAAATATAAGCACATTTAATAGTTGAAAAGACCTCTGTTATTTATAGTTAGATTAAATTTATGTACAGGGTGTCCCAGTTAACTTGAACAACATCGGGATCTCGTAAACGGTAAGAGATACAGAGTTGGTTTAACGGGTGAGAATGGTCTATGGTTTAAGAGCAACTATTCCGTGTAAAAAAATCTTGAAAAAAATTTACAGTTTTTGCGCTATTTGTAAAAAACAAAAAAATGACGTTTTCGATTTTTGCTTGTAACAAGCCTATTTAAAATCATACCCAAAATATTTTTCGACATTATTAGGACACTTTTTTGCGTAGAATTGAATTTAGTTAATAAATGTTACCCATCTTCATTTGTTTTTATTATTTTAACATCAACTTTCTTATTCTAAATACGGGTCGTACTTGGCTATGACACCATTAAAAAGAGATTTTCTTTCTCGTTTCATTGCTGTATGGGTTGTTAGGTTTATTCTAAAAAATAAGCAAGTTATAGCAATATTATTGTATTTGTTATGTTTAATCAAAGCGGCTATTGGAAAACAAAACAAAACATCACATAAATAAACTAGCTGTACTTAATTAAACACAAAGAAACCTAAATAAATTAAAATATTTTTCAAATTACATAATAATTTATGATTTTTCAATTACTATTACTAATGAATCTAAATTATAACATGCGTTCAAAGTGTAGACACTCTCCATGGGCAATGCAAATTTGAGATCTGCACTTTGTAGATAACAATGTTTTCTTAAGCTTATTACTTTCTGTTTGATGAAAAGTTCTTAAAAAAGTTAATCATTAAAAGACAATTGAACACAATTACAAAATTAAGATTTGCTAGTTTAACAAATGTTTATCAAATAAAAAGAAATATCCTTAGAAAAACATTATTATCTACAAAGTGCAGATATCAAATTTGTATTGCACATGTAGAGTGGGCTACACTTTGAACGCATGTTATAATTTAGATTCAATAGTAATAGTAATTGGAAAAACATAAACTATTATTTAATTTGAAAAATATCTTAAACTTTTTAGGTTTCTTTGTGTCTAATTAAGTACAGCTAGTTTATTTATGTGATGTTCTGTTTTGTTCTCTAATGGCCAATTTAATTAAACCTAACAAATGCAATAATATTGCTATAACTTGCTTATTTTGAAAAATAAACCTAACAACCCATACATCAATGAAACGAGAGAAAAAATCTCTTTTTAATGGTGTCATAGCCAACTACGACCCGTATTTAAAATAATAATAATAATATAATAATAATTTATTCACATTGACTAGGTACATACATTTGTACAAATAGTTTATGAAAAGTCATAAATACAACAAATACAGAATACCAATGCAAATGCAATATACAAATACAAATACAATTAGATAATACATTTAGATACAATAAAATTCTAGTTTTCTAGAAAAAAGAAAAACTCTTCAATCAAGTGAAACTCACGCTGTATTAGATAAATTTTCAATTTATTATTAAACAATTTTAAATTGGCATTTAAACGAACTACTTTATCATTCATTTTTAAACTTGTCGAAAGCAATGCAATCGTCAATTACAAATATAAAATTTGAGCAATAAATAAATAAATAAGCTCTTTATAATAACAAAATTTTGTAAATATAATTATAATAATAGTAATAGTTTTTTCACAATTGACTACATAGTTGACAGTAGTTTGTGAAAAGTCCTAAGTAAAATACAAAATACAAAAATTCAGAAAGCACAATGCAGTATACATAAATACAAATAAAAAAAAGAAAGATACAAACAGATGATACATTTAGATAACTACAGCAAAGCCTTAGTTTTCTGAAATGAACTCTTCAATTGAGTAAAACTCGCGCAGTATTAGATACCTTTTTAATTTTTTCTTAAACAATGTTAAATTTTCAATTGCTTTAATATCAAGGTTTAATTTATTATAAAATTTAATGCAATTATAAAAACAACCCTTCTCATACAAAGAGGTACAATGTACAGGTACCCGCAAATCATTCGATCTTAATGAATATTTGTGGTAAGTTGCTGTTGATTTGTTTACAAAATAATTAATATTTTTTCTAAGGAAAATAAGGCACTTATAGATGTATACAGATGGAACTGTCATAATTCCCAAGTTGACAAAATGACCGCGACATGTCTCCGAACTCCTCAGATTTTGCATTGTTCTAACGACACGTTTTTGCAATAAAAAAACATTGTGGCAACGCGAAGCGCCCCAGAAGATTATACCATTTGTTATAATGCTATTAAAATTCCCATGGTACATAGTCAACATAGTACTTTTATTAACAACGCGACTCAGCCTTCTCATGGCAAAACACACTGTGCCTAATTTGTTGCATAGTTCAGTTACATGTCGCGACCACTTCATATGTTCATCGACATGAACTCCTAGAAATTTTGTTTGCTTAACTAAGGAAATAATACAATTATTTAAATTGACATTTACAGGTACCGTAATCTTGCTTCTATCTGATCTAAAGGCCACACATTGAGTTTTTTCTGTGTTTAGAACTAGTTTATTAGTTGTAAACCATCCCAACATACTATAAAAAACATCAAGTAATTGTACAACCATACCATCCATTGATTTTCCCTTGATTAAAAAGTTTGTGTCATCTGCATATGTGTCAATAAGACAGTTTTCTAAATGTGGTAGGCTAGCTAAGTCGGCATATATAATAAACAAAAGGGGCTCTAGTATACTACCTTGTGGTACCCCCATACTGATGTTCTTTGTAGTGGATGTATAATTTATCCCCTTATTATTGATTTTAACTTTCTGACATCTATTGTTTAAATATGATGTTAATAATTTCAGTGGTATTCCCCTGACACCATAGCGTTCTAACTTTTGTAACAAGATCGAATGATTAATGGTGTCAAAGGCCTTTGACAAATCAAGAAACGTGCCAAGCACTGCCTCTCGATTATCAAAGGCGGACAATATATATTCAGACATTTCATATATGGCCGAATCAGTTAATTTGCCCTTTATGAAACCATGTTGACTGCAAGCCAACAATTTATTTTTTGTTAAATGTTTTAATAGTCTATTATATATAACAGTTTCGAATATTTTTGAAAAAACAGGCAATAGACTAATAGGCCTGTAGTTGCTTGCAAGTGACAAATCCCCTTTTTTAGGTACTGGTATGACAACCGCTGTCTTTAACTCGTGTGGAAAGATACCCTCAACTAAACAGGAGTTGAATATATGTGTTAACGGGTGACTTATAAAAGCAATAAATACTTTCAACATTTTACTTGATATTTCATCATTCCCACAAGAATTTTTATTTTTTAATTTTTCAGCTATGCTTATGATCTCACCCTCAGTTACGGGTACAAAATAGAGTGTACAGGGGTAATTAGGTATATTACTTAAGGGATCTTGATTAGTTGAAGGCAGTGTTGACACTACCCTGAGAACAGTATCGAGAAAATAGTTATTAAAAAAATTTGCTAATTCAGAGGGAGAATCAAAGGTTTGATTATTAATATTCATTGTAGTTATACTATGGGCAGAACTACTGCTTTGAGTTTTAGATTTTATTAATTCCCACATTGCCTTAGATTTATTTTCATGCCTCATTATATAACAGTCATTCTTATTTCTAGTTTCTTTAAGGATCAGATCGTTATATTTTTGTTTAAATAGCTTATAAGGCTCTTTATACTTGGGATTCATAGTACAGAGATTCATCAACAATTTTAAAGTTTCTCGTGCGTTATTAACTACAGGAGAATCAATTCTGCTGTTGCATTTGCTTGTGTTGTTTTGATGTTTTATTTTGGTTTTGACTAGCGGAAAGCAAACACTAAAGTAATAGTTGAAAATGTACATAAATTTGGTAAATTTTTCCTCATTGGGAGCTACAAGAACATCCTGCCACGATTCAGATTTTAAAAAATTACAAAAGTTTAACATATTACTAGGATCGTTAGTTTGTCGCTTAAGAGTATAAGAAAGTTCATGTTATAATAACAAAAACAAATGAAGATAGGTAAAATTTATTAACTAATTTGAATTCTACCCAAAAAAGTGTCCTAATAATGTTGAAAAATATTTTGGGTATGATTTTAAATAAGCAAGTTATAAGCAAAAATCGATAACGTCATTTTTTGTTTTTTAGGAATAGCGCAAAAACTGTAAATTTTTTTCAAGATTTTTTTTCATGGAATAGTTGCTCTTAAATCATAGACCATTCTCACCCATTTAACCAACTCTGTATCTCTTACCGTTTACGAGATCCCCATGCTGTTCAAGTTAACAAGGTGTATATTGAATTTGTGCTGAATTCGAATTTATAAAGAAAATTTCAGTAGCTCTTAGCTCAGAAGTTAATCATAAATACATTTTTTTATTACCAATATTTGTAGCGATATTAAGGAAGTAATAACACTTTCTCCATAAAAACTTTTTATTCTTTATACCATAATATAATTCGTTTTTGTTACACTTATTGCGATTCCGTACCTTTAAAATTTTGTTGCACTTTAGTGAGGTTCGGTTTTCCTTGTTAATGTCAATTTTATGCAGGTTTTTTTTTAAATTGCAATAGTATCTAGTTTGTGTCATCATTTAATATGGAATTTTTAAAACGCCATTTTAACCCTTTGGGACCCAATTTTTTTTCTTCTTCTCCAAACTGTTTTTGGTACTATTTTGATTTGTTGGTAATAAATAAATAATAATAAATTGTAAAAAGTTGTTATTTTTTACATAAATGCAAAATTTTTAGTGGGACATATTTGTCCCATCAGGTAATTTTGTTGGGATACATATATCCCTGTGGGCAAACAAAAAATGGTAACTAATTTGAAACTCAATTTTATTCAACAAAAATCATTGGTAATAAATACAAAACTTAGGAGGAATGATAGAGGGTAAAACAGTGCCTACATAACCCCACATCGCACATTTGACAGATCGTTTTAGTTCTCCGTTCTTTTCCCAGTTTTGAGCACCGAGCACAACGTCTTCTCTTTGTTGTTTCGATGGGCATATGTTCTCCCACATTCTTCATGATCTTCGTTCTTTTTGAAGGTCTACCAACATTTCTTCTTCTAGTTTTTACTTTTGTGACATTTTTTCCTTTGGAGATGAGGTCCTCTGATAATTCGAATAAAAATTCGAACAAGGTCGTCTTTTTCTGTGTTCTGCGAATATCATTATAAATTACCCAGCTATTCACAACCGAAACCATAAGCAGTCGGTAAAAAACTTTTTTCCACCACTTGGAGAACCTTCGGCCCATATCATAAACCCCGCTCATTTGATCAGCTAGGTCTACACCACCCATAACTTCATTATATAACGCAATTGCAGTTGGACAAGACACATCTGTTTTAGTTCCACTTTTGTCTTTTCGCTTTACATTTGTACAATCAGCGCTATGACAATTACTCAATAGTACTACTTGTTTTGTAACTTGCCATTTTGTTGCTAAAGTTTGGGACTGATTCACTAAAAATTCACTTTCTCCTTTATTCATTTTTTTTTCTCTACAAATTGTTTAGGCATATTCTTTCTGGTCATAATTGCAGTACCTACTATAGCATACTGAGAAGTGTCTACCAAGTTGACTGAGGTGAAAAATCTATCGATAGCTATAACATTTTGATTTTTTATTGTTTCGCACAAAGTTTTCACTACTCTTTCTCCTAGAGTTCCATCTACCGCAGTTTCTTCTTTCCCATGATAAACGTTACAATCATATGTATCAGTGGCGTGCAGTCCATGAATGCGTTGGATGCGGCGCATCCCTTAAAATTTTGAAATATTTCATACATTAATTTAATATCTAATTTGTTTTTCTAAAATTAATTTGTAGAGAGTAATTATTGAACTATTATGTCCATTAAAAGTTACATTTTAAAGTTAAGGGGAAAAAGATCTTATAATATATCCCATTTGTCTGACTGCCTCATTTAAGACCGTGAATGCGGTGTAGCGCTCAGCATCTAGGGCTGGACTCATGGCATAGAGATATAGAAGTTAACGCATGCGTATTAAGTATCAGTTGATGGAGCTATCTACTAGCTGTAGATGCTGGTTTGAAAACAGCATCTACAGCTAAAAACGCATTCACCGATCACCGATAATGCGCTAGTATTGTGTTCGCGTTTAGCGTTTATTGTTGGATACGATTTAATTAAACATGAATGCAACATGCAACTGCATAGTGGAGAGTTTGTTAAAACAGTCATAGCTCTTAAATTTTCAGTCTGTAAAAGAAAAGTCTTTTTATATTAATAAGTTGTAGAGTTCGAGTATATTAATTTTATTTTTTTATTTCTCAAATTATCAGTTACAATTTTCTTTAGCTTCGTTAAAAATACGAGCGTTTCTCTCGCAGGTATGTATTAGCTTGGCAACTAAGTTCCCGCCGTTTTTTTAAATTTGATAATTACGCAAGTTATTAAATGTTTTTGGCATAATGTTTTAAAACATTTGAAAAAGGAGGCTTTGTTCTACCGGAGACTATGTATTATTTTTTTGTTTGAGTTTATTTGTCAGTTTGACAGATCATTAAAATGGAATGTCAAGTTGAGAAAAATGAACATTACGACATGTGCTTCTTTTTGCCTTTAATCAAGGCCATAAAGCCGCAAAAGCTGCTCTTGACATTTGTGCCGTGTATGGAGAGGGTGCCATAGCTGAAAGAACCGCTCGTGATTGGTATGCCAAGTTCAAAAATGGAAATTTTTGTCTCAAAGACGCACCTCGTTCTGGCCGTCCAGTTGAGTTCGATGAAGGCCGATTAAACCAACTTTTGCATGAAAATTCCCGTCAAACGACAAGGGAACTGGCAGTGAAAATGGAATGCTCCCACACTGCTATAGAGAAGCATCTTCACTTAATGGGAAAGGTTCAGAAATTTGGAGCATGGGTTCCGCATGCTTTAAATGATCACAACAAAAATCAACGAGCCACAATCTCCGCTGGTTTGCTTGCTCGTCACCGCTCAACTCATGGACACAAGCAACGACTTCTTTACCGCATCGTTACGGGCGACGAAAAATGGTGCCTTTACATCAATATGAAACAGCGCAAGGAATGGCTTAGCCCCTGTAGACAAGCAACACCGCGCGTGAAACAAGATCTTCATCCGCGTAAAACGATGTTGTGCGTATGGTGGGACTGGGAAGGGATTATTCATTACGAATTGCTTGAACGGAACCAAACGGTCAACGCGGAACTCTATGTTCAACAGATGGAACGACTCATCATGGCTATTCAAGAGAAAAGACCTAATCGGCAGCATGGAGTTCTTTTGCTGCACGACAACGCCCGCCCTCATATCGCCAACATGACCAAGCAAGCCATCCAAACGCATGGTTGGGAAGTCCTTCCACACCCGCCGTACTCACCCGATTTGGCACCAACAGATTTTCACCTCTTTCGATCGCTTTCAAATGCTATGCGTGGAATTTCGTTCAATACTGATGCAGAATTGAGAGCTTGGTTGAATGAATTTTTTGAGTCGAAACCGGGTGATTTCTACCAACGAGGTATTGAAAATCTTGTTGAACGTTGGGAAGAAGTTGTAAACAACCAGGGTGAATACATTATCGATTGATTAGTTGTAAATTTTTGTTGAAAAATAAATTTTTAAAAATTAAAAAAAAAACGGCGGGAACTTAGTTGCCAACCTGATACATCACGAATTATAACAGACTAGTAAGAAGTTGAATTTTTTTTTTAAATTAAAACTTTTTTGGATTATTACAAGTTATTAGTAGTGCTAGTTAATAATAATACGTTGTCTGTATTATATTTGTTAATGTGTGCTGACTAGATGCACTACTATATGTGTTATGTTTATTAATGTGTGCTGACTAGATGCACTCTGTACTACCAACATATCTTACATTGTCATGCTATTTTATGGGATTTAAGCATGTATATATATGTGGGTGATGAAGATTTAAATAGATTTTTAAGGATTTAAAAAAATATATATATTCGACAGCATCCCTTACAGTAAAACCCACCGCACGCCACTGATATGTATATCCTGTTTTGGCGTCGCATCGGCACCATAATTTGATACCTCTTTTAATTGGCTTCATTGGCAAGTATTGTTTCAAAGAGGAGCGCCCTTTGAATTTTACCATGCTTTCATCAATACTTTGCATGGTGCTGTCAGTGCGATACCTCTGAAATGTGTATTTGAAACAAGATAACAGTTCTTCAACGTAGAATATTTTGCTGCAGTTTTCCGGTTTATTTGGTATATTGAAATAAAGTTTAGATAAAAGGAATAAACACCTGTTTTTAGACAAAGCATGATTTATAGTTTTATTTCCGACAGATGGGTGTGTGGACCAATAGTGCCTAAGTTTAGGTACTTTGTTGTAACACATTACCAAACTGCAACCAAGAGTTATCATTATTTCTCCAAAATCAGTAAGAGCTTCAGATTTATTTTTATTGCGACTGTAGATTTTGATACGCTGATTTGTACAATCCGCAATGAAGATAAACAAACTCGGTGGAAATAGTTTTGAGAAAATTTCCAAAGGGGGAGAGTTCCTATTTATCGATTCATCAATCGTACATGGTGTGTTAGGTGGAACAGATAGGCGAGGTTTATGATTCACTGTAACTGATGTCCATATGGGAGTATGCTGATTCTGATTTGCACCTGTAGTGGCTTCTTCGGCTTCGATCCTATATTCCTCGTTGGAACTGGCAGTACTTTGTACTTCCTCGTTTTCATCTGAATCATCCGATGGCTTATATGATTTATCAGATGAATTGTCACTGGTATGAAATGGATCCTTTTCCAAGGATGTATCTGAGTCGGAATCTATTTGGTCCTCTTCGGAAGACGTATCTGATTGTGGATCTAGCTCATCACATGAAGAAACGTCATCCAGATTGTTGGCTAGATATTCTAATTCTTCCGAATTTAACCTTTTCTTATTTGTTCTTTGCATGCTGAAAAGAATCGTTGGGATATAATTAGCCCGTTGAAAAACCCCACTGGGACAAATACATCCCACATGAGTTTCTCATGTAATACTTTTCAAAAAATTGCACACTAAACTCAAAAAAGCGTATAACCTATGCAGAATACCATATAACAAACTTACCTTGCTGCTTATTGAAAACTGTTAGTCAAAACCTACGAAAACACTATAAAATAACTCAGAAATACACACCACCTGTTACCTCTTGCTGTTAAGACAAGCAAATGGGAACAGCAGGGCTACCAACAGTAATAGTTATGTTGGCAACTTATATCACAGTAACCCAGAATACCCGTTAAACAATAATGCGGCGTAAAATGGGAATTATACTGAACATCGGAGAAGTTGAACACTTCGTTGGGACCTATATATCCCACTGGGGCCCAAAGGGTTAATGCATAAAAAATCATTACAGCTTTGTAGCTCTAGAGACAGGGCGAATCCTTATGTTAAGCCTCATATTTGAGACAGTTTGTCTACCAATTAAAAAAATTGCATGTAGATTTAATTTTTAATATATCGTACGGGCAAAATACAGGCTGTCGACCTAGTGCATATTTTCTTCATAGCTGCTTTGTTTTTCAAAATAAAAAAAAAGTTCCAACACACTATCTGTTGAAGATCATGGAATACCTAATCTAAAGTTATTTTCAGCTATAAGTGTTTCGTTTCCGCGCGCTAATATGTAGCTTATTTACTTAAAATACAAGAAAATACAAATAAAATAAAAAGTATGTTTTAATTGTTTAGATTACAAATTTAATTCTGTTTCAGAAATGTAAAAGAATGTATACCGGGTGATTCAGTTTGACTGTCGCACCCCTATAACTTTTTAATTATTGAAAATAACCTCAACAAACCTTATATTTTTGGAAACGGCGACAAATTCTCTATTAAATGATGTGCATCTGTTATCTCTACGATGACGTACGTCAAATCCGCGATAGGCAACTGTTTTTTTTTTAAATTACATAGTATACATATTTTTGTTGATTCGGATAGAGAACTTAATTCTGCATCCGACCATGTATTAAAAAACTTTGCATAGGTACATAAGAAAATTTTCGAGAAAAATCAGTTTAAAGTTTATTCAAATCATAGCAAACAGTCTATTCAACATAACAAAAAACGATCAAATCTTAAAAATTATATTATAACTAAGTGGTGTTATGGCAGAAGTTGATATGTCCAAAATTTTCATTTTTTAGTTTTCAGTTGATGTCTTCTTAAAAGGGGTTTTCATAAGTTGGCACAATTCGATCAGTCAAAATTTTACAGAAGAGAGGGCTATGGGCAGTGGCAAATATTGATATGTTTTAATCTGTAAAAAGGGAGGCGGGCAAAACATGATATGTCACTTATTTGGTATTGCTCATGTCTACATACAGGGTGTTGCTTTACGTAACGGCCAAACTTAAGGAGCATGTTCCTTGAGTCGATTTAAGCAAAAAGTGTTATATAAACCATAGTCCAAAACTCGCTGGTTATCGAGTTATAGACCTTTAAAGTTTATAAGAAAAAGATAAATTTTAACATAAAAAGGATGAAATCGCTTTTATCTTCTAAAATATTGATTTAACAACAAAATGTTTTATATAAGAGATACATGGCTATCTTTTTTGCGCCTTATGATGTACTCGATTTTGTTTTGTTTTTTACGGTTTGGACTATGTGTTCTTTATATAACCTTTTTTGCCTCATTTGACTCATGGAACATGCTCCTTAAGTTTGGCCGTTACGTCATGCAACACCTGTTAATATGATAGTACCGGGCAACAATATGGCAAAAGTTGATATGTGTGTTACCGTCGCGCGGACTTGAACCAATTGACAAGAAATTTGTTTGATTAATAGCTATATATATTGATACTTCCTAATAAACCTTTTTAGGACAACCTTTCGTGCTCTTTCTTTATAAGTGAGTTAGAATTCACAAAATTTATTCCTACTTATGCTGTCTGCTTGTTCCGTAAAATGCTAATTTTTAATAAAATACCAGCGATTTATATATTTTTTGATACTTATCCTATAGGTAAAAATGGGCAGTTTTTTTTTTTAAACACTGTGGGTGGCTCATTTTCCCCCAGTAGGGGGCTAAATTTTCAGTAGAGCATCAAATATGCACTTTATTATCATGTAGCTCAATCCATGGAGTGTCATGAGCCACCCCTTGAATTTTAAAAAATCTAAGTATTTATGAGTTCTGAGCTTTTGTCTAACTATAGGGCATGCAGTTTGTATCCTTTCCTCCAATTTTCAAACACAGAAACTTTTAAGTTTTATAATTACATGAAAAAACGTAAAAGACTTTGTGGAAAAATGGCTCAAGTCACCCCGCGCGACGGTACTATGTAGGTGTCATCCTCGTCCCCCCGCCCCCAGATCAAAGATTATTTTGATTGAAAACAGGTAGATGTCAAAGTATGAATATTATAAAGATTTATTAAAGTAACTTGTGAATAAATACTCACATTTAATGATTTTATAATAACGACTAAAAGTTATATCTTTGATGTCTCAAAAACGTGAAAAAGTGACGTATCACTTCCGCTATACCACCACAGAACTATCAATGGAAATGTATTAGAAATTAATTTTTAATTAAAATAAAAACAAATAATAAACGTCGACATAAAAAATTAGACTCTAAAAAAAAGCAGTTACAAATAGAGGACAACTGTGTTTGGAAGTCTAATTTTTATGTCGACGTTTTTTTGTTTTTATTTTTATTAGAAATTTATTTCTATTTTAAGATTTGATCGTTTTTTGTTATGTTAAATAGACTGTTTGCTATGATTTGAATAAACTTTGAACTGATTTTTCTCGAAAATTTTCTTATGTATGCATACGTTTTTGATACATGGTCGGATTCAGAATTAAATTCTTTATTCGAATCTACAAAAACATGTATACTATGTAATTACAAAACAAAAAACAGTTGCCTATCGCCGATTTGACATACGTCATCGTAGAGATAACAAATGCACATCATTATTAGAGAATTTGTCGCCATTTCCAAATATATAAGGTTTGTTGGGGTTATTTTCAATAAATAAAAAGTTATAGGGGTGCGACAGTCAAACTGATTCACCCTGTATACCTAAAATCAATAGTGTTTGAGTTATTTACGTTTTTTTGTAAATACTGACGGATACAGACCATCAACAAAATTTTTAAAAAAGTACACAGGGTGTTTGTTTTTGTCGGTCCATGTAGTTGAATTTTAAACACGAATACGTCGATTTTTTTTAATGGAATGCCCTGCACTTTGTTACACTTTCGTGTAGATAATGAAATTGTCTTTAAAAAATAATAAAGTTTTATTACGTCTAAAACTAATATTTCTCGAATTATTGCCGTTTTAATAATAATTTGTAGTTAAACACTCAAAAGGAATTCATATATACAGGGGGTCCCAAATTCGAGTAAATGCATGGGGATCTCGCTTATCTTAAGAGCTACGAGATCGGTTAAAATAGGGCAAAGTTGCGAAATTAGGTGCTCATTAATATTCCTAAGAGAAATTGGAAATATCAAACGGTATCCGATAAAATTAGGAAAATACCATTTTCGAAAATCGTCTATAACTCCTTTGGAGTATGAAATATTTTAAATGTGTGAAGACATTCCCCAAGCAACTTTTCAAGCCGAATCGAATAGTGGTCACAAATTTTTTCTAAATTGATTCGTTTTTGTTTTATGACAACCAACTTTATCGCGTTTTTCTTCGTTATTTAAGTTCATTTTTACGACTAACAGGCCTTCAAAACTTTTAGTTTGTTGATCGGTTGTCATGGAAACAACATAAACTACAATGACCGGCCAACCTGATTTATAATGGTTATTGTTTAAAACGTATTTTTTGAAATTTGACAATGGAAGAAAAAGTAAAATACCATGCGTGATACATCAATGGATTCAGAAAAATAAATGCTATTTGATTATGTAAATAGCAAAAATTGCGCCAATAAGAAAAAATAAAGTTGGTTGTCATAAAACAAAAACGAATTAATCTAGAAAAAATTTGTGACCACTTTTCGATTTGGCTTGAAAAGTTGCTTGGGCAATGTCTTTACACATTTAAAATATTTCATACTCCAAAGGAGTTATAAACGATTTTCAAAAATGGTATTTTCCAGTTTTTCATAATTTTCTCGGATACCGAGATATTTCCAATTTCTCTTTGGATTATTAATGAGCACCTAATTTCGCAACTTTGCCTCAATTTAACCGACCTCGTAGCTCTTAAGATAAGCGAGATCCCCATGCATTTACTCGAATTTGGGACACCCTGTATATTAGGCTGAGAAAAAATTGTGTTAAAATATTCAGAGTAGTACGTTTAATTTTAATATCAATTTTAGTTTACGACTGTCCATTTTCATTATTTAATAGGTTAATTAAAACAAAAAAGTGAGCATCTGCTTCTTTACTCTTAAACGAGAAGACAAAAATAATTTATTTATTAATGTAAAATTATTAAAACTGGTGCAGGAAATCCAATATAATTAAATTATTGTTAAAATATTTAAAAGGAGACTTTCTAAGCTTTATCTACCACCTATGGATATCGTTTGTTTGGTTATTGTCCCTTTGGATTTTTTGTTGATTTTTGTTTGCATAAAAGCAGTAAAAAAACACTACATTGTAATAGCTATCATCATTAAATTTTGAGTTGGTTTCAACAGTTATTTTTCTTTATCTCCCATTAGAGCATTAAATAAATGATTCCCAAGTTTTATATTTTTAATTTATATTGATTATTCAGCCATAAGAACAACATATTTCTTTGAGTTAAAGATAAAAATTTGCAGGCTAAAAGTAAAATTGAAATTAAACGTTTTATTTTTTACAATTTTATTACTAACTATTTAAATTCTTTAAAATTTTGTATCTTTGCCCATAAATTATCATTAAAACGTCAATAACTCGAGAAATATTAGTTCTAGACGTAATACACCGCTATTATCTTTTAAAGACATTTTATTTTCTACACGAAAATGTTAGAAAATACATTCCATTTAGAAAATTTGATTCGTGTTTAAAATTGAGCTAAATGGACTGACAAAAACCAACACCCTATGAACTATATTAAAAATTATATATAATTTTAAGGGTGTTATTAATAAAATTACCACATTATTTTACACTGACTTTGTTAAGTTGCTAAATCGGAATATTTTGATAAAGGTATGATACCGTCAATATTTTCAAAAAAAAAACGTAAATAACTCAAAAACTATTGATTTTATGTACAGGGTGGGCAAATTTCGATGTTTTCATAGGGAATCTCGGTAACTATAAGAGGTATCAAAAAACGGACCGCGCATCCTCGATCTCTTTTTTAGAGAAAAAGTTAATGGGGAAAACTAAAATTGGTTATCGTCTTTTGTTTTCGAGTTATCGCCGATAACTCGATTTTTCGACTTTTCGTTTTATGACCATAGTTCGTTTGTTTATAAAAATAAACAAAAATAATTTTGACGTTCTACAGGCACTTTTTTAATGAGAATGCAGTGGCGTAGACAATTTTTCAAAAAAGCTTCTGAAATTCGAGTTGTGACATAAAGTTGTATTTTTTTAAATAGAACTCATAATCGGCTTTGACTTATTTAAATTTCTCATTTTTTTCTCATTCCAAATATATAAGGGTTGATGTAATTATTTTCAATAATACGCAAGTTACGAAGATTTTTTAATTTTTTTTTTAAACAAAATTATAGTAGGCTGTGAAAACAAAAACAAAACAACGTGTAAAACCTTTTTAAACTCTTTTGGTATAAGTTACGAGGGTTTTGTAGTTTGTTGTTGTGATAAACATTACAAATATTTGAACATAAGATAAACTACAATAAACTACATTATTGCAGATTCCGACTATATCGTTGTTGCTTTATTTTTAAATATTTATAAAGTTTATCACAACAACAAATTACAAAACCTGCGTAACTTGTACCAAATGAATTTTAAAAAAGGTTTTACACCTTGTTTTGTTTTTGTTTTCACAGCCTACTATAATTTTTTTTTTTTAAATAAAAACCTTCGTAACTTGCATATTATTGAAAATAAATACATCAACCCTTATATATTTGGAATCACAAAAAAATAAGGAATTTAAATAAGTCCTAGACAACTATGGGTTCTATTTAAAAAAATACAACTTCATGTCACAACTTGAATTTCGATATTTTTTTTGAAAAATTGTCTACGCCACTGTATTCTTATCAAAAAAGTGCCTGTAGAACGTCAAATTTATTATTGTTTATTTTCATAAACAAGCGAGATATAGTCATAAAACGAAAAGTCGAAAAATCGAGTTATCGGCGATAACTCGAAAACAAAAGACGATAACCAATTTTCGTTTTGACCATTAACTTTTTCTTGAAAAAAGAGATCGAGGATGCGCGGTCCGTTTTTTTGATACCTCTTATAGTTACCGAGATTCTCTATTAAAACATCGAAATTTGCCCACCCTGCACATAAAACCTTTTACAATTTTGAAAAAGAAATAAATTTGGAATATAAAAAATTAAAAAATGCACGATGTTGTATTTAAAGTAAAAAAGCTTCCTATCGGAGCGCGGAAACAAAACACTGTATAGCTGAAAATAATTTTAGATTATTAATTTATCTCCAACAAATTGTGTCTCAAAAGTTTTTTTCTATTTTGAATAATAAAGCAGCTATGAAGAAAACACGCACTAGGTGGACTCCCTGTACAGCAGTAATTTCCAACCTGTGGGGCGCGCCCCCCCTAGGGAGGCGCGAGACTATTGCAAGGAGCAGCTGTAACCAAAAATAAATTTTGAATACAAAGAAACAAAAAGAACTTTATTTATACAGAATCTGGTATATTGTTTTGTAGCCCATTGAATAATTATGATATTAGGACAGTATTTATGAAATTAGATTGTTACGAAAAGTGAGGGGGGCACAATTTTTTTTTTAATAAAAAAAGAGGAGTGGAAGTACAAAAAGGTTGGACCAAATTCCAATGATTTACACGGTATCTCAGTTACCGTAAAAGTTGGAGAAAATCTGATATCGGTCTCTTGGGCTATTTTTTTGAGAAAAGAACGCCTGTGAGATTTTTTATGTCGCTTTCAATTTTAGTACAGACTAAAAATGAAATTTAATCATTTTTGAAAATTTGCTATAACTTCTTTATTTATTAAAATAAAACAAAATGTTATAAAGGTTTAATATACATAATGTTATGATTAATTTAAAAACAAAACTGAGTTCAGATATGAAGTAAACTTACATAATTTTTAAATAAAAACTTCAGCTGGTCATGACTTGTTTTAGATGAAAGATCATGTTTTCAGCTTTTTATATATTCGTTGCGAAAAATGGACGATGTATGACTGATTTTGTACAAATTTTAATATTAAAGATTGCCATGATTTCGTAAACAATTGATGTTTGCAATTTATAAACAACTAAACGTCATATCCAAGTAGTTTTTTCAACTTTTAAGCAAATCCGTGTGTTATTTTGCATTTTATAACTGATTATTGTGGTATTGTAAACATTTTGGTATTGCCAAATTTGGACACTTTGAAAAGTTAAATATGTTAGTAGTTTTAATTTAAGCTAGCGGCTGCTGCAGTTTAGTTGTTTATTAATTACAAACATCACTTGTCTACAAAATCATGGCAAACTTTAATAATGAATTAGGTATGCGTTCTTTTCTCAACAAAATAGCCCAAGAGACCGATATCAGATTTTCTCCAACTTTTACGGTAACCGAGATACCGTGTAAATCATTCGAATTTGTTCCACCCTGTATGGGTATTTTTTTCTAAAAGTTGAGGAACGTAGTAATTAAGTTTTAAAATATTGTTTTTGCCAAAAACTTTTATTTATTTAAGTTTAATTTTTATAACACGCTACTTCTTACGTACTTAGTATTGTAATAAAAGTTAACAAGATACAATATCTAACAAAAATACCTTGTTTATGCAGGAACAAATTTGATTGCAGATTACTTTTGGAGGGACTATAAAGGAATCATTCCCAATGATGCAATACCGGGTGGTCAAGACATAAATGGCAATACGACATATATTGGAAAAGTTTATGTTAAACAAGCGGGATTATGGCCTGCGACCATCTATCGAGGCTCAAAAAAAGCTGTAGCGGCTATATATGGAGAGGTTAACCTCGAAGTAGAAAAATATAATATTCAAGTAAGACTATTAGTATATTATCTTACTTTTACATATGCGATTACTTCCATTTTATTTTTAATTTTTTGCCTTAAGTCTATTTTATACTATACTATTTTTTCGTTTAAGAAAATCGTATACGATTTTTAATACAAACATTTCGTTCAAGAATTTAGCATGGAAAATATGAACCATTTACATTGTACTATTTTTTGGTACGAAAACTCCAATATATTTTGGTTACTTTTTAGTAACTTTTATCATATTTTGTTGGCACCTTGAGTAACCATGTCAAATGTTCAATTTGATCACAGAACAGAAAGCGAATCATTTTCAAATTTAACGTAGGTATATTTAAGGCTTGTTCCATTCTACATATTTATTCCTACAAAACAAATTGAGAGGGATAATGGTAATAAGTAGTATTTAACATTGTTTGATTGTTTCCGTTAACCTAACCCACAAATGACATGCGATCAAACCACGGTCTACTACACAGGTTAGGAAGTCTGTCAAAAAATCTGGAACTTTTCAATTATAAATTTCCGCTAGATGGCGATGTCTAAGAAGCATTCGCCATAAAAATCCGTTAGATGACGATAAGTCTAAGAACCTGTGCTTGCACTAGGAAGGATCTTATTTTGAACAAAAGTGACTTAAAAATTCGGTTAAAATATTTTTATATACATGCTCTCACTGATTAAATTCGAATTTAGCTAATTTTTTAAGCGAAAGCTTATAAATCTCACTGACTATGTCAAAATCTTGTACACGAATCGGTTCTTCTTTTTAGACTTATTGCCATCTAGTGATAATTTATAGCGAACGGTTCTTAGACTTATTGCCATCTGTGGGATAATCTACGGAACTAGTTACCGGTCTCAGTCGGTTTTATATGGGAGTTTCCCAACCTGTGTAGTAGACCGTGGATCAAACTTAGATCATATAAAGTACTAGACGATTTACCCGGCGTTGCACGGGTGATTACAATTAATTATCTTTTATCAATCACAGACTACTCGCGCTCCGCGCTCGCTCCCGGCAGACGTTCCCAGATTTTATCAATCACAGACTACTCGCGCTCCGCGCTCGCCCTCGGCGGACGATACGTTGCCGGCTGTTCCTGGCTATTGTTTATACGCAGTTTAATTCGTTAGGTCTTAAATAGTAACTGTGCCTAATTTGGCTCCGATCGGTCAACGGACCTAGGATTCTATACCGAACAAACAAACAAACAAGCTCTTTTATATACAGGGTTCTCGTTTTTTGCGGGCCACTATGGGGATCTCGTAAACGGTAAGAGTTGCGACTTCGGTTAAATTAGGACAAAGCTGTATATTCAGAAGCTTAATAATTTGAAGCAAACAGAACTTATCTAGCTCTTTAAGTTTTTGAGATATAGGGAAAAAAGTAAAAAAGTGAATTTTTGTTTTTTGCCCGTAACTTTTTCATTTGATGTCAAATTTCATTTCTGTTAAAACTTTTTTATGGTCACTTTTTGCAAGGAATCAAATTCTCTAATTATATTTTTCGTGCGACGTTTCGTTTTTTTAAAACCATCATCAGGTAAATTTTTTCTTATGGACGCTATATCTGATTTTAACGCCAATTTGTAGAGCATTTTATTCTGAATTCGACAATGTATAACAGTTGGCACTTTTTTGAAACAATTGTTGTTAAAAATGGCAAAAACAAATATTTTATTCAAAACAAATCCTAATCGGCATGATAAATAATTGTCTTTGTCCCTTTTTCCTTGGAAGAAGGTGAGTAAACCGTATGAAATTACTATTAAAGGGATTTAATTAAAAAAATAGGAATTAATAAATATGTTAGGAATGCATTAACATTGTTCACTTATTAGCAAATATTTTTAGAATATTTTCTTCGGTTAAGTAATAAATGTCTCTAAAATGTGTATTTAATCCCTCATTTGACATACAATTATTTGTAACAAAATTTTCGTAATCAAATAATATAAGTGTTCATAGTTTACAAAAAACGTCTAGAAATCTGTTTACGCTTTTTGCTTATTAGAAGTCATTAACGCAGATGAAAATAACTCGTTATTTTTTGTTACAAATAATTGTATGCCAAATAAGGATTAAATACACATTTTAGAGAAATTTCTTAATTTACCGAAGAAAATATTCTAAAAATATTTGTTAATAAGTGAACAATGTTAATGCATTCCTAACATATTTATTAATACCAATTTTTTTAATTAGTAGTTTTATGCGGTTTACTTACCAGTTTCCAAGGAAAATGGGACAAAGACAATTATTTACCATGCCGATTAGGATTTGTTTTAAATAAAATATTTGTTTTTGCCATTTTTAACAACAATTGTTTCAAAAAAGTCCCAAGTAAATACATTATCGAATTCAGAATAAAATCCTCTACAAATTGGCGTTAAAATCAGATATAGCGTCCATAAGAAAAAATTTACCTGATGATGGTTTTAAAAAAACGAAACGTCGCACAAAAAATATAATTGGGGAATTTGATTCCTTGCAAAAAGTGGCAATGAAAATGTTTTTACAAAAATGACATTTGACATCAAATGAAAAAGTTACGGGCAAAAAACAAAAATTCACTTTTTTACTTTTTTCCCTATATCTCAAAAACTTAAAGAGCTAGATAAGTTCTGTTTGCTTCAAATTATTAAGCTTCTGAATATACAGCTTTGTCCTAATTTAACCGAAGTCGCAACTCTTACCGTTTACGAGATCCCCATAGTGGCCCGCGAAAAACGAGAACCCTGTATATATAGAATAAGAATATAGAATATAAACTACATGGATAACACAATACCATAGGAATGTAGTTAAGACAATGTTGCCGACATGTACAACGTGCCTTTTTAAACCTATCTCTTTCTATATTATGTGGACCCAATATACGCTATCTTTGTTTTGGGCCCGGGCCCGCTGTCATCGTAGCGCAACCGTGATAATAACTGTAACGTACTTCCTACCTAGCCTATTCTAGCGAGTGACGCGTGAGTGACATTTAGAATTTTTTGCTATTAAAATCGTCATTTAATTGAATCGATTGATTCTAATAAGCGGTGTTTACTGTACTTCAATAAAACTTACTAATCTGATCTAATGTTATTGCATCCTCCCATATTTGACACGGAAAGATCAGAGTACATTGCATCTACTAGTAGTTCAAATAAACGCTTTAGTTCAAATTTTGCGCGTAACCATAGTAACGCACACGATTAAGTCGGTGGGCCCGGAAAACGAGATAGAAATATACTTTCATATGTGTTAGAAGGAGAGGCAGTATAATTGTACGTCTGGGATATGTGTACAACATAGTTGCATTGTGGTTTGTGGTAGTGTTATCCATGTAGTTTATAATATGATCTAAGCGGTCAGATACAGTCATACAGTTACAGTTACAGTAGAATACGCATGCGCCCATGCTAAAATTGGACGCATTTAGGGCAGGTAGTAATTTCGTTTTTTATTTCTGATTAACACCGTACTAGAAAATTTCTTAAACGAAAAAATAGTATAGTATAAAACAGACTTTACCTAGTGTAAAAAAATCGTGCTGAAAATTTTTTATTAAACTTTTAATTTTAATATCTAACTATTTTACATTTTTAGATATTGTGTGGAACAGATTTATCTTTATACCAGTGGAAAAAAGTCACACACGGAAACACGCATTCAATAAATTGCGAACTTATAAATGGAGGAGTTGAAGCTAACAATGATGTTTATTATAATATCGGTCGTGTGGAACATAATCATGAATTATTAATCGGGAGAGTTTCTCAATCCGATACTTTAACATTAGGACATCTGAATTTATCCCATGGACTATATGTGGTTGATGGTAGATCGCAAAAGCGGTTTCTTACGTATGAAATTCTTGCATACAACTGTCCACAACAGGAAATAGTTGTATATACAAATTAAAGTAATTTTGGGTTGTACCTTTACTCATTACTCGAATAAAAAAATGGTGTAGAAGTTTGTTTATCCTTGGTTTTAAGTTGTAAGAACATAATGTATTTACACAGGTGAAACTTCCTTAACTCGATTTACCTCTGTAACTCGTGTTAAAAAGTCTCCGTTGAAATCGGTACACACGAACAGTAAAAATCCTAATAACATTATTAAGCCTTATGACCACACCTTAATCCTTTACTCTAATTGCATGAAAAATTTCCATACCCCGGTTTATATGGGATTGACTCTAAACCAGGGTGGATAAAAATCATGATTTTTTTAAAAAAATCAAAAAAATCGATTTATTTGATTTAAATCCAATTTTTTTGATTTAAATCAGATTTTTTAAATTTAAATCAAATGTACCATATTATCGAATTTAGTGACATATTCACATGCTATTTCTGTTTTGTGCTAATATATTTAATAATCAATATATTTAATGAATTGGAGAATTTTTGTCAAAATGAAAAAGTAAATATAATGATTAAGAATTTTGAAAAAATCAGGGCTAAATGGTGATGTTTAATTAATTATATACAGGGTGAGTCATTAGTGCGAGATATGAAGTTGATTCAAATGCTATTTTATACAGTTTTTTCTAAACAACACAATAAAAATATTTTCAAATATACAGGGTGAGTCACTTTTCTGGAACTAATAGCAACTTTTATATTTCAATTACAACACCCAATTTTTTATTTAATGTTATTGACCGCCTTAATTTTAGCTTTGCATCAATATAAAATACTACAGGTTTTTATACGGCGTTGTAAAAAAAAATTATTTTCTAAATTATTCAAGGTTTTAATTCTTTATTTAAAAAATTCTCCTGAAGTTATTTTGTAATACAGAGTTGTAATTTGGTATGGACATGCAGAAAAAAATTCTCTGTTCGCTCGATATGAAAAAATTTGAATCACACATAGGTACAGGGGTGTTTATAAATAGGTGGCAACTTCCATGATTTTCAAAAGCTCGTAACTCGATTTTTTCAAATGCAAACCTCTGTATTTTTTTATGTCATCGAATTCGTCTTTAAAAGAGCTTCATATTTTGTTAAGTATGACCTATACCCAAAAGTCATACTTTTCGAGATATTCGACATTTTTTCAAATCGTTATTGTGCCGTGGAAATTGAAAAAACTGACTGTTCACTACGCTAACGTCAAAAACTTGTCATTTATATTTTGAATTATTGCCTTTCCACAATGAATATTACTTTACAAGAGCAAATTGATATGGTTTATTCACCATTTCGTGTATTTAATTACTAATAGTAATACAATTTTGTTTTACTATAAATTAATATTATATTGTACTCGTATAATCTGTGATTTAAATTGATAATTTTTTTTTAAATCACTTGATTTAAATCAATGATTTTTTTTAAAAAATCACTTGATTTAAATCATGATTTAAATCTTGATTTAAATCAATTGATTTAAATCTGCTCAACCCTGCTCTAAACTAATTTTTTTTTAACCCTTGTCAGGCGGCATAGGTACAATTGTAACTTTTTAGTTTTTAAATTGCAATAACTTTTTTTCTGGAAACCGTAGAGGGCTAACATTTTGTGACATATCTACATTTTTGATCTAGATTATAAGATGAGCTAAATTTCAGAAAAATATTTTTCCTCTTCCGAGATAAGAGGTCAAATTGTTTTCCCATCCATAACAGGCGGCATAGGTACAATTGTACCTTCATATATTTTGTATGAAATTATGGGGGAAAAAATATTTTTTTTATAGTATTTTACTGATAAAAATAGTAAGAAATAGTTGATTTACATTTATTTATAAAAGAAAATTTTAGAACATTTTTTAATTCATTTTCTTCACAAGTACCTAATGCTACGTCCATCTTTATTACTGAGTGTTCATCGCTAACAGGTTTCGCGCAAACTACGCAGGACTTCCTAGTCTTACGTTGTTTCCGATTCGGTTCTCGGCAGACATAACAACTGCCAACGATAGGTGAGGATCCGCGACTACCATGAGGTACTTGAGGACGTGCTACCTCTGATGCTACCACAATTCGTCGTCCAAGCACCATTTCTACTGCACATCGAAGAAAATGGTTTCTCATCGACATCCGGTTTGTACCACGAGCTTCGATTGCAGGCACATAACTGATTGGCCAGATCTTTCAGGAGCTTTCTTCGTTGATCGTTGGCCGTGAGCCGTGGGTTGTGTTCTCTGTAGATGATGCAGGATGCTAACCCATTGACGTCGAACATGTTATAGAAAAATGCAATGTTCTTCGTTTCACAGTGTACTCGCCCAACATTTTGTCCATAACATCAACTCCGCCTTTGGAATTGTTGTAATAGTTTATCATTTCTGGCTTGGGTGCTTGTGTCCCATCGACTTCTCCCGTCATTTGCATGGATGACAAAAGCACGACTGATTTATTCTTCTTTGTCACATATGAACAGATTGTTGCATCACGATTTTAGGCAATATTGGTCGAATTTACAGGCCTTTTCTTGGCAGGTTGCTTGACATAAATCTCTTGTTTTTTCTCACTGTACCCACCTCTTTGTCGTATGATGTTACAAGATCTTGTTTGTGTACTTAGCAGTGGATCACTATGCTATTGAGTTCCATCCTTAGCAGTCCAAATATCATCCACACATTGAGATACAGGCTCATCCTCAACGCTTTCCTCTGTCGTGTTCTTTTGCCTGCTCTATGACAATACTCAACTGTTGCGTCGGCTGAACGCGCCTAACGAGACAAGTATGAAAAGTGTTCAGTATAATTCAAGAATATTTGCAGTTCAAGTGCGTCCGTTAAAATACATTAAGTTGATAAAGAAACAAAAATTTATTACATCGTTCTTTATCATCCCTCATTAAAATAAATAAAGAAACAAGAAAACTTAAGTATTTAACTTTAAAAGAAAAATTGCAAGCGACTGGGAAAGTAAGTTCAGGAAGAAAAATATGTTAGGTTGCAAAAGAAATGGGCATTCCAAGTAATAGTCTAGAAAAAGTAGCTACAAATCCAACAGGTATATTTAAAGCGGTAAAAAAGTTAAACAAATTAAATGATGCTGTGACAACATTAGGTAGGTACACACAGAGGCAACAAATGGAAACATGTCATTGCGACTTTGTCGACTATTTCTGTTTCATGTCGTAGAAACAAGAAACAAAGATTACACACAGAAGAAACAGTTCGACTAAGGTTACAAAGTATTTAAACATGTCGAAGAACAGAGGCAACACAGTGTTCGCACACAATCAACACATTTCCAGCAACTTAGTAATATTCAAGACTTCGTCCCTAATGTTGTACGCGGATGCTATAGTAATGGCTGCGGCAGCTTGTATCATCTTAAGTAAAAAAAAACGCAAGAGAAAATGTTGGATGCGAACTTCCTTAATGAGGAGAGTGCATGATGGAGGAACAGAAATCATGAAGAGTTTGACCGCTGATAATCGATTGACAAGTGGTGGACACCTGAAAAACTTCCTTCGAATGTCAAGCACTGATCTGGAAATTCTTTTAAGTAAAATAGGACCAATTATATCAAAACAGGATACAAATTGGAGACCATCCATTACTGCAAAAGAGCGTCTATTAGTTACATTAAGATTTTTGGCAACAGGTGATTCCTATCATTCCATGATGTATCTTTTCAAAATGTCAGTACAAGCGATTTCAGCTATAATACCAGAAGTTTGTGATGCTCTGACTAATGCACTTGAAGAAGAAGTAAAGGTAAGTTGGTAAAATATATAACAAATGTTTGGCAAATTTGTTTCAAAATAAACTTTATTTATCTAAACAAAACAAAACGAAAATTATAGTGTTATTAACATATAAACTATAGATCCAGCAATACTTGACTAAGTATGTCATTGGTACGAGTAGGATGGCAGTCGTCGTTGTTCTGCTTTTGTAATATACTTGTATTTGTATTCGTGATATGCTGATCAGTAACTGGGGACTGCTGCTGTGGCAAACTGCTTCGTGATTCAAGACTGTCTTGAGATGGTGAATACATCGAGCTTGCTGTGGACTCTGGACTCTGGAAAAATGAGTTGTGATGTCCATGTTGCAGATAGTTTTGTTGAGGATAATCATATTTTCCCAAAGTGGCTTCCCATAAAATATTTGAAATTAAATGCTCTGCTGTATTTCGAGCATGATCAGTATTCATACTTTTCATTTTAGCGGCAACTAATTCTCCAAAAATATCACACTTATCCCTTGTCCCTCTATCTGCATACAAGCTTTTCATCATTGCATACGCTTCTTGGCGTTGTTCATCTTCAATTGATGTTTTTTTCTTTTTTACTGATTTTGGTTTACAAAAAACTGCAGAACGTTTTCCTGAAGGGATTTCATCAAGAGTTGTATTATTGTTCTTGTTTGTTGTAATTTCGTTTGTAGTTTCGATTTCCTGTTCGTTGGTATAATCTGCTTCTGTGTCTTGTGAGATTTCTACACTGTATTCGTCATCGTTTATTTCGTCTCCCGAACAATTGGATGAAAGTTCCTGTAACAAAGGAAAAAAAATCTTAATGAAAACTAAATAGATAATTATTATCATGGATTTATTTGAAGTAAGACAGTTATATGTTTTATATTCCCTTTTTCAGTTACCTACAAATCAGCAAGATTGGAGAGCTATTGCAAATGAGTTTAATTGTCGATGGAATTTTCCTCATTGTGCTGGAGTAATGGATGGTAAGCATGTTATGATTCAAGCTCCTAAGAACAGTGGAAGCGAATTCTTCAATTACAAAGGATTTTTTAGTATTGTCCTTTTTGCATTAGCAGATGCAAATTACCAATTTATGTATTTCAATCTGGGATGTCAAGGTCGAATATCAGATGGTGGAGTTTTTGAGTCTACTACTTTCAAAAAAAAATTGAAAGAAAATAAATTGAACCTTCCAGAACCAAACTCATTGCCTGGGCGTGAAAGAACAGTTCCTTACGTATTTTTGGGTGACGATGCGTTTCCACTGTCTGTTAATATTTTAAAACCATACCCCGGGCCTCAAAATAAAGGATCGTCAAGAAGAACATTCAATTATCGTCTTAGTAGAGCCAGGAGAGTATCCGAAAATGTATTTGGAATTTTATCTGCTAGATTTAGAGTATTGCGAAAGCCTTTACTCTTGGAACCAGAAAAAGTCAAAAAGATCGTCAGGGCTTGTATTTATGTTTATTTACACAACTATCTCAGAAAAAGTAGTAATTCAAAACACTATTATACACCATCGGGCACTTTTGACTCAGAAGATAAAGACACTGGAGAGGTTATACCCGGTTCCTGGAGAAGGGAAATAAACGGAGAAACTGCATTTAGTTCTTTTGCCAAAAAAGGTCGTAAATCATCGTTAGAAGCTCAAGAAATACGACAAGAATTCAAAACATTTTTTCAAACACCGGCTGGATCTATTCCTTGGCAAGATAATTACTAGCATGTTAAATAATCTGTATATCATTATTAAAACATGTGAATAAACCATTAATAGATACGTTTTGTGCCTTTTACTTTAATCCTACAAGTACATCAGTACAGATAGAAGGTTAATTATTTAGCGAAAATCTGAATATAAATTATTTATAACATTGTCAAATTGCCTTTTTGAAAAAATATAAAAGAAAAATAAATAAGAATGTAGGTATAGTTAGTTACTTACCTCATTTTGCATTCCCCCTTCCACACAAGAAAGCACTTTGTTTTTGTCTTTTAAAAACATCATATACTTATATGCGAACCATTTAGAAACGAAAGATGTTCCAGCTCCAGATTTTTTTGATTGTCGATACTTAGCACGCTCTCTGTAAAATTGTCCTGTGACATTTTTAATTTTTCGTTTTACTTCTATAATGTCGATACCAACAGCTAACGATATACTTGTAAGTGCGTCGTGCTTAGAATTGGCACATTTATGTTGTGGATCTTTTGGATTCCACAAACATTCTGCCTGTCTATACAGTTCAATCAATTGAATGGTTTTATCATTTGACCATACGGCCATATTGTGTGAACTTCTACTATTATTGCAAAGCACAGATCTGACCGCCCGTCCTTAAATCATCACCTAAGCGAACCGACAAAGTTTTGTGTAACATGCGACCAATGCAACAAACTGTTCACACATAGAAACATGTCGCGGCTTGTTGCTTGCTGTTGCCTAGTTTCTTTTGAAGTTTACCGCCTCGAAAGCGAAACACGCGACATAAGGAAACATGTCATTGGCGACAGAAACAAGCAGAAACTTTTAGCAACGACTGGTAACTTTGTTTAAAGAAACAAGTCACCAATGACAAAAGTTCCCGTTTGTTGCCTCTGTGTGTACGTAGCTTTAGTAAACAATGTCCGACAGCGAAATTTACCAATTAGTGACCGAATTATTTAACAAAAAGCTAAAAGTTTCACTGAGGTTCTAGAAATTCCGAATTTTTTTGATCTGAGGCAGCGAATCTTAACCGGGGGGCCGTAAAAGGTTTTAAGAGGAGCCGCGAAAAATTTATAAAACGTTTTTACTTTTTAAAATATTGGAATCTTTAAAAAAATATATTTTTTGTTCCTCATTTTATACTTCGTTTCAAACTGGTATCGTTTTGTATTAGTAATCTGAGTTCCATAGTGCAACCAACGCAAATGCAGTGCAGATTGTGGCATGGGCGCCGGCATTAACGGGCAAGGAGGGTCATTTGACCCACCTTGGAAATTTGTTTATTTAATATTTTCTGCTTGATTGATTCCAAATACACCTTTGTTATGTGAAACTCGTTGAACAAGTAAATACAAGAGTATTAGGATATTTTTCGAAAATTTTGTGCATATTTTTCATCAGCTGGAATCTTTGTCAATAACATCTAATGGCAATACTAGACAGACAACTCACCAATTATTCTGCATGCAATTCGTCAGTTTTTTTAATTTTGTTAAACTATAATTTCTACATATTCGTCAGTGCTTGAACCTATTACACAAATACATCGAAGTAATCCTGGATCATCAACTGTAGAAGACTATTTTCGACAAACTATATTTGTAGGGGAGACCGGGGATAAAAGTAACACGGGTAGGTTGTAATAGTGCCTATAGTTTCTTTAATTTTTGTTTTATATCGCCCTAAACGCTTTTGCAATGTTAAGTTACATCCAGCTCCCTACCTACATTGCTAGTTTTCATCTGTCATAGAGGTTAACTTTTTGCCAGCCAGAGTCACTATTTTCCGCCTAAAAGTTACTTCGTTGTCTAATCCGTCGAGTAACTTTTAGGCGATCTCTAAAATAGGAACAAGAAAGTACCTATAATATTTTGTTCTAAATTTAGTTGGCTATTGTTGGATGCAATACAATTTGACGTTAGAATCGTGGTTAATTGTGGATTCCCTGAAATTTTTTTTTGTGTACACTTGGGGTCAAAAGTAACAAAGTGTTACAACCAACCCCAATTAATGTTTTCACTTGCAAATGTTTACTCTTAGCACATAATTGGTGGCTTTCTTCGTAGATGAGAATATACAAGAGTTGTCGGAATAATTTTCCAGTTTGTTGTATCTTTTTGATTCACATTTTTAAATATGTACTTATAATATTGGCAAACCTGGTAACTGCAGTCCCAAATTATTAAATTATAAAACTCAGTATATAATATCGGTTTAATGATGGAAATGAATGTAAAGCTAAATAATTTCTTAAAAAGCATTTTAAATTATAAAACCTATGTAAATTGGTGAGATCTGGTACTTTTGGTTTTCCTACCAGCCGCCATTGTTTTTATTCTACTACCTTAATATTTATAACTTAATATAAACAAAGCTTTAACCAACCCAACTTAACCTGACCCTCTTTTACTGATTTAATGAGTGACGGTCAGTTTAAAGAGCGGTTAGATTTTTTAAAAATAAAACAAACAGTTATTATGATCCAGTATAAATTTAATAATTTGGGACCGCCCTTACCTGGTATGCCATACTGTTCACTTATCATTTTGTATTGTACCGAAGATTTTTTTTTTTTCATTTTGCTAATGTGTATTTTTGAATAAAATATTAATTTTGTTGATGAACACTAATATATTTACCCACTACTTATGAGCTGTGTAAATTATTTTGCCGTTACAACTTACCCCAATCATTGTTACTTTTAGCCCCAACGTTGAGGTTGAAAGTAACAGCTGTCTTACTAAAGAAAAATTTTTTTTTCTAACAGTTGCTTTACGAAACACACGAAATAAATATTTTGGAAGCAAGACAAATGTCCAATCTATCATTAAACCAATTTGGATGTAAGAAATTTGTAATAATCTATGAGAAATTAAATAAAAACAAAAAAATGTTACTTTTATCACCGACCTAACCGACCGTTTAAAACCGGGAAAAGCCGGTTCAGCCCAACCTTTTTTCCCCGTATCGAAAACAGTTAGCTCCTACCATATTTAGATTCAATAATTAATTCTTTGAAATGTCGTTTTTCTGAAAATAATACTGCGCCATTCAGTCTGTTCGCACTCCACCCAAATCAAATTCATAAGATCAATCGTCAAACCTATGCAGAAAAAATTGCTGCCGTAAATTATACATACCAAATCGAAAATTTCGAAAATGAAGCAATGGCATGGTACGATATGTATTCTACATCAGCAAGTTTAGATTCAAGTAATTTGGAATTTCTCGATTTGATACAAAAAACTGACTTCTTTCCATCAGTTCGTTCCGCAATTTTGATATTATTAACATTGCCTACAACTACCTGTACAGTAGAGAGGTCCTTTAGTACACTACGAAGGGTCAAAACTTGGCTGTGATCGACTATGTCTGATGACCGTTTATCCGGTCTATGCATATTAAGTGTACACAGAGAAAAAATTAATAACAACAAAGAAAATTTATGGAGAGTGTAATTAATGAGTTTGCTACTGACCGAAGAAGGCTTCAATTTTTATTCAAATAAAAAATATAATGTAAAATGATATCTAATAAAAACCCATTTACTTACTTTAAACAATAATTTTTATTTTCTTGCAAATACTTATTTCATAACGTGAAATTCATATAGAAGTTATCGGTATGTGTAAAAATTTAAAAAAATTGAGTAGTGATATTGTGTTATGGGGTTCGAATATAAAGAAAAACAAACACTTGTTTTAACACTGAATTTTAATGAAAATGTTAATAAACGAAAAATTTATAATAAAAATGAAACGAAAAATATAACTTAAACTAGATGTTGTAAATAATAAAATTGTCGTAGTAATCGTGTTGAAATTGAATATGTGAATGCTGATTAAAGAATGTGATATGTGTAACTGAATATCGACGGGCGCGTGTACCGTTATATTGCAAAGTGCAACTTAAGCAAAAAAAACTAGTTCAGTGAACTGTGAAATGACAAAGCAAAAAAACTATTAACTGAAATTTTGAAATAATGAAGTAACGTGATAATTGAACAATGTAAATTAAAAGAAGTTTAAATTTAAGAAAAATAAATATAAAATTGAATTTAAAGGTTGCACTATAACAACAATATAACAATTGAACTGTATACCATACAGTGATGTGAAATGACAGTCATTTATGATTGTGAC
Organism: Elmis aenea; assembly: GCA_947652605.1. Taxonomy (NCBI): domain Eukaryota; kingdom Metazoa; phylum Arthropoda; class Insecta; order Coleoptera; family Elmidae; genus Elmis; species Elmis aenea. The sequence continues at coordinate 14,267,725 of OX393583.1, read as the reverse complement.
GTCATGACCGTCATGACCGGTCATATGACCGTCATTTATGATTATTTTTATAACAATGGTATAAAATTAATATACATTTAAACAAAAAATAGGTAAATATTGCTTGCATACATTATATGTGCTAATGTACACTCTTTCCTTTTAGAAAAAAATACTCCATAATTGAAGATTGGCGCGTTTCTCTTTGGACTAGGTTTTGTGAGAAGTGCATTTCTAACACACTTAATTTTTCAAACCCTATTGCGTCACTGTTCTTTAAAGAAAACAACTTTAATTTCGTCACTGTTTCAAGAGCGTCGCTGTAAGTTTTTAACTCACATTCAATTTCATCATCGTTCCCCACTTTGCTTGAATCATCTTCAGATTCGACTTCTTCATTGGCTACCTCGGGAAGAAATAGTTCTATTTGGTCATCCTCCATTAGTAAATTTTGATCCACATTAATAAACTCGTCAGGATCGACATGTTGGTGTATTTTTCCACCTACACATTTTTCACCTTTTAAAGCGAACGTTTTATCTGGCAATGCACGAAAGAAAAGGCCAGTTTCGTCGGCATTGTAAATGTCTCTTGCTTCATATTTTTTTAATACGACTGGAAGATTATCTTTAAAACTTGCAACATCTGCCGGATCGACACTTGCAGCCTCACCCGAAATTGATCTAAAAGTAATGTTGTGACGAATTCTAAATTTTTCAAGCCACCCAGAAGAAGCACTGAAATTCTCGTAGCCTAAACGTTCTCCAATTTCCTTAGCTTTTGATCTAATTATAGGTCCCGATAAAGGAATGTTCTTATTTCGGGCTTTGGCGAACCATTCGTAAGTCAGCCTGTCAATATTAAGGCCCTCAGCTTTAAAAAAGCCTCTTTTTTGTTCTGAATTAATATTTGAAATAACTCTGTTCTGCAATTTTTCTCTATGTTTTATAATTTCACTTGCTTGAGTTTTACCAATATCAAATCGAGTCGCTAAGTTACGGACACTGAGTTTTTCTTTATCATAAATTTCAATCACTTCTAACTTTTCTCTTAACGTCAACATGCGTCTCTTTGGCGCCATTCTTACTACACACACTATATAATCTGACAAAAGAGAAAAAACTCTACTTTATTAGCTAACAAACTAATGCCAACGTAATAAGAACTGCCAGCTGGAGGTAGGGTTACCAACTGTACGCTTTTGGGGCGTGTTCGTAAGAAAATAGTATTGTGTACGCTACACGCATGCCTTTACTTGCGTCCGTACAAGAGAGATTTTTATCATAAAAGGGAGGCAAACTTAGTGTCCGTGTCCGTTTAAAGGAGAGTCCGCCTAATAGAGTAATATTTATTAGAAGTATCAATATAAAAATTTCGGTTCCCGTAAAACCGTCCGGTTAAGAGAGGTGGCCGCTTATCGGAGGTGTCCGTTAAGGGAGATTTCACTGTATATGTAATAGGAATAATAAATAAAAAGCAGAATTATTAGTATCAGTATCTCTATCTGGGTATTGTATTCCTTCAGAGAAGGCTCTAGAAGTCGAGGGAGTTGAAGGTGATTTTGGACTATACTTATGCGGAGAGCAAATTTTTTTAAATAAAACTTTTATTTGCGTTTCAACTTTAATTTTACATGCTCTGGGCATTTCTTGCATGTTGTAATTAAATGTTCTGCCATTCTAGTGGCATGTAATCCGTATCTCTTTCTACAAAATTGGCAACCATAAGTAGCTACCTTTTGCTGCGAACTTGCAGGATAACGTACAAAAAAGTAAAATACCTTCCCTTTTCTCCGCATTGTGTTTACCAACTTTCAGAATACTTTATATAGTGGTATTTACATTTTTATTGACGATATTGCAATTAAGATTAACACAAATCAAGTGACAACCACCATGTAAACTTAAAATTTTTGGATGTTAGAAAAACTGTCAGGAAATGATAAAATATTTTTGAAAACTGTTCTGAGTTTGTTTTAAAAAAACTGCACATTTTTAGTAATTTCACCGTTTCTCTATCTTGACTATTAAGCGAGATACCCATTGTAGTCCCATCGAATTTGGACCACCTATACTGTATGATGCAGAATTTTACTGTGATTTTTTTACCTGAGATGGGATTTTTTCTTTTAAATGGGAATGTGCTTTTTTTTTCTGGTACCTGAGAATATTTTTTTGTTTCCGTATTTGATTTTTGTGTTTATGTTTTTGTTGGTTCTAAAAATAAAAAACGTTATGATTTTTCTGTATTGTTCATTTTAGTGAACCATCTTAATAGGGGGCCTCCAGATCAGGCTGCGCCTGGGGCCCCACAATATCAATATCCGCCACTGTTCTTTTCACATCTTCGTTATGTTAATATGTTTTAGAGATATGTATCTTCTTTGATTCGCCTAAAATAAATCGTATTAATTATTGTAGGGGGCTGCAAAAATATTTTAGGACATTAGGGGGCTGCGACTACTAAAAGGTTAAGAACCACTGATCTAAGTCTAAGGGATGGTTAAAAAGGTACAAAAATCTAAATCAACGTTTTCGAAGTTAGGTACATCAAATTCTTAATTATTTTCTCATTTTCTTCATTATTAATTGATAATTACCAAGATAATGGCACAATTACTTAATGCTGATGAAACGACTTTATTGTTTAAGGGCTTACCTGGTAAAACAATGGCGTTCAACGAATATAGGCGTTTAAAATGTTGTTATAAAATAAAGTTTTTTGATTGAATGTACTGTAGCAATCATTTTTAGTTCACATAATTTAACTTTTGTTCTAATTTTTTGTTTTGTATAAAATTATAATCCAATAAACCTTACTGATTAATTGTATTGAAGTAATCATTTTTAAATTTTAAAAGATTGTTATGAGTGATGTATTTTTAGTTTTTAAATGTGATTTTGGCCCTACGAAGGAATATGAATATAAATAATATTATTTTTTATTAAATGTTCCGTGACCTGCATAAATCGAATTTTATTATGTCAACAATTGTCCAAAAAACGTTTTTGTAAATTTTAAATGACATAAGGTTACTTTAATCGGCTTTGAAGGTTACGGATTCGTTTTTTTTAATGGAACTATGTTGGTACAAGCAGTTATTTAAATAGAGCATCTTCTAACGAATCCATCGATACAAATAACTTGTATTTTTATTAAGAGTCTGCTTCAAAAACTTCAAATTATTGTAAAGATTTATTAGGAGATCCTGTTAAACTTTTTTTCAATATAAAGTTTAAAGACATTTTTTGCATGGTTTTTTGTTCTTAATAAGATAGCGATGTTCAATTTGTTTTACTCATACGAATATCGATATATTACACCTAACTTTCTTATTTTAAATGGCAACCATGAATCGAAAGCTTATTTTTTGCGTTTTTTAAAAATATGTCATGTGCTTATGGTGTAATAATATATCGATATTCGTATGAGTAAAAAAAATGAACATCGCTATCTTATTAAGGACAAAAAACATGCCAAAAATGTCCTTAAAGTTTTTCGCTATCTTTTCGTTTAAGCGAGATATTTAACATTTTTGAAAAGTGCCAAAAATCGGTTTTTGGCTATATTTCGAAAATAAAAAAAGATATCAAAAATTTGTTTACTGAAATGAATTTCTCTCGAAAAATGGAATCGAGACCACATACTAAGTTTTTTTCTATCTCTGATACTAACCGAGATACCCTGTATGGGCATCGAAAATAGACCACCCTGTACAACTGCCTATGATATCCATGCAAACTATTTAAAATCTGGAGGTCGCGGCCTAGTGGCAAGCGAAACTCGACCGTATATACACCTCAGCCAATAGAAAATTGTCCAGCGCCTGTCCTTACCCGATAATATTTATAGAGGTACCCTAGCTTGTATATGTCACGAGCGACCCTTGTATGTCAATGCAAATCTGTATCTGCTCGTGCTGTCGCACACTTCATAGAATACTTCGTTATAGTAGTTTACTATTGCATAGTAGATGTCGCAGTATAGAACTATTAAAATAATTTTGACGTTATTTTAAATTGTTATGGTTACCAGGCTTTTTTAAATTATTGTCTGTGTTACCCAGGTGACTAAATTCGAATGTTTTACCATAACTTCTTTATTTATAAAAATAGTCTAAATGTTATAGAGGTTTTTTGTGAACTTTTTCATGCTTAATTTTCATTTTTTTCTTTATTCTCCATTTTTTTAACTACGGTAACTTGTGAAATCTCCGTTTTTAGGAGTTTTTGACAGGATATTAATTTTTTAAACTTGTGCCCCGTAAGTTAAAATATACTTGCCACGCCAGTGAAAATGTTTTTTTATATTAATTATGTTCTAGTAATAAATTTCTTTAATAAAAAAAGTTATTATTTTTTTACCGACTTTTCGAAATTTATGTGTACGTTAAGAGATTAAAGACAACGTGCGCTTGGGTTAATTAATATTCAAGAAAATTATCACACAATAGTGTACAATAGTAGATCACCCCGTATCAAAATAGTTCTAAATAGTTCCGGAAAATTGCGTCACTTCCGAGCAAAATAGAGGCAGGACCCCGTTGCGCCCCACTACCCCCTTATGTGTCATGTTCTTTGAAGTTGTAAACCCAAAATAATTATTTATTGAATTTTAGCTTTTAATAATTATTAAAAATATTTGTAATAATATCATACCATAGTACCATAGTAGATATGTTAAAAAATAATAAAATTGTTCAATTGTTAAAAAAAATACGAGAGTGGAACATAACAGAAATGAAAAATCAATAATTGACTACTTTCTAATGAGTAAACAAAAATTTGGTCTGATAAAAGATTAAAAGTAACAAGACAAGCGGAAATCGGTAGCGACCATCACTTATTAAAAATGCAAATAGAAAACCAAAAAGAAGAAAAACTGGACAAACGAAGAAAGTTAGTAAACGAGAAAATACAGTCATAAACTAAAAGATCCATTAGTAAGAAACAAATACCAAGAGATAATAAACAGAAAATTCAAGGAACAAAAAGAAGAAAAAGAACTGGAAGATAAATGGAAAAACTTCTAAGAAACACTGTTACAGCTGCAATAGAAAGCTGCGGAAATTCAAAAATAGCGAACACAAACACAAAAAGAACAGAATGGTGGACTAAAGAACTACAAAACATCATCAAGGAAAAAAAAGAACAATGGAAAATTAATCTTAATACAAACAAAGCAGAAGATTACAATAAATACAAAGAAAAAAGAAAAGAAGTCAAGCTTGCAGTAAGGGAAGCAAAGGAAAAATCATGGATAAAGTTTGGGCAGAACATGAAAGAGAATTTTAATGAGAATCAAAAGTTGTTCTATGGCACGTTAAAGCAGCTAAGAAAGAAAAAAGAATATGGAATGAAAAACATGAAAGGAAAAAATGGGAACATAATAACGGATGAGGAAGAAATAATGGAAAGATGGAGCTAGCGGAGACGGATGAAATATACAACACATACGAAATAACAAATTTAAGAAGCAACGGAGGATATCAGGAGATATCGAAGATTTCAATGGAAGAATTAGAAAAATCAATAGCAAAATTAAAGATCGGAAAAGTTGCAGGTAAAGACGGGATTACACCAGAAATTATTAAATACATGGAAGAATTAGGGAAAGAAGCACTAAGGGCTCTATTGAACGAAGTAATAAAATCAGTGTGTTCTAATTATAGAGGAATAACATTAATGAGTGTACCAGGGAAAATACTGGCAAGAGTAATGCAAGGCAGACTAAAAGAAAAATAGAAAGCACACTAGAAGAATCCCAATATGGTTTCAGAAGAGGAAGGAGTACCCAAGACCCAGTCTTTATATTAAGACAAACAATAAAAAAGAGCTTAACAAAAAACAAGGAAATACATTTATGTTTTATAAACTTGAAAAAATTATTCGATAAAATAAAAAAAAAGATGTATGGAGGGGCCTAAGAAAGAAGGGAATAGAAATAGAAACCATCGACATAATAAAAGCGATGTACGAAAAAACAGTAAATATTGTAAGAACACAAAATGAAGAATCGGAAGAGTTTGAAACAAAAGAGGGCTTAAAACAAGGATACGTGCTCAGCCCATTATTATTCTCAGTAGTCATATATGGGGTAATTAAAGAAGCAAAACAGAAAATGAGACCCGTTTCAACTAGGCAACTGGAAAATGGAAAAAATTAACATAACGGAGCTAATGTTCGCAGACGACATGGTCTTAGTCGCGGAAACAGAAAAAAACCTGCAACATAATTTAGAAACTCTAAACCTGGAATTGGAAAAAATTAATATGAAAATAAATACCGAAAAAACTAAAACTATGATCGTTACAACTGAAAACAAAGGGCATAGTATCACCTTAAATGGGCTTAGGTTAGAACAGGTAGAAAGCTTTAAATATTTAGGAGTGATCATAGAGCAAAATGGAGGACTGGACAAGGAAATAAACGAAAAGACAGGAAATGTGGGAAGAATATTTAACAGTTTAAGAACAACATTTTTTGGAAATAGAGAAGTCCCAAAACGAACAAAAGTGGAAGTGGTCAAAAAGGTAGTAACTCCGGAAATTTTATACGGAAGTGAAACGTGGGCACTCACAAATACAAATAGTAGCCGAGTGAATGCAGTTTAAATGAGGTTTCTAAGAAAAATCCAAGGAAAAACAAAAAAAGATAGAATCAGAAACGAAACAAATACGAGAACAATTGAAGATAAAATCAGTTGAAACAAAAATACAGGAAAGGCAGCTGGGATGGTTGGGTCACATTTATAGGATGAAAGAAGAAAGGTTAACCAGAAGAGCATATGAAGCAAGAACACAGGGAAAAAACAAACGAGGTAGACCGAGAAAAACCTGGCACGACGAAGTTAAAAAAGCAGCAGCGGATAGAAACATCAAATGGAAAGACATAAAAAAGCTAGCACAAACGGAAAAAACATGGAAAAAAGTCAGCACAACTCAACTCAACAGTCCTACACCTAAAGCTGGATCCACATCAATAAAAATTTGCGTTGTGCGTTGTATTTCAAATTCAACACAAACATTTGCGCCGCAAATTTAAATCTGGTTAAGTAAATTACCACGTAAATATTTATCTTGTGTGTTGTACGGCTCAATCCGCTTGTGTACGTTTGTTTATGCAAAACAATGCACTCAAAATCACGTCCACATTGACAAGCCTGTGCGGCGCAAATCTCTTTGAAGTTGGCTAAAAACCGACAGCACGATGGATAGCGTGCGTTGTTCGTCACGAAATTATTTGCGTGCATTTCTTTGCGGCGCACAGTCCACACCAACAAAAATTTCGACGCACACGAGCAAATTTGTGTCAAATACAACGCACAACGCAAATTTTTATTGATGTGGATCCAGCTTTACAGTAGAAGGACTCATGACTAAATAAATAATAATAATAATTTAAAAAAAAAAAAACTTAAAAATCATATCTGCAAAAAATTCTACTGCAAAAAAAGTTTATTAATAATAATTTACAAGAATCGTTTGCGTATTGCGAATACAATTATTATTAGCTTCAAAATACATCGTTGTATGGGACTTTAGAAAATATTGTTTCTGCTATTCCTTTGCAAATGCCTCCGACGGATTCTTCAAATCCAGGTTTCATTTCTCTAAACACCTCGGCCCAATTCGCGTTCATTATTCTGTTTAGGAGATCGCTCAGTATACGATCACCATTGAAGAGGTTTTCAAATTGATAGTGAATTCTTTCGGGCTCCAAATTTAATTTATAATCCTTTACTTTCATGTACAATTTTCCATGTTTCTCTACTGGCTCTCCTGACAATAAATGGGATGTCCTCATATTACCTACAAACGTAAAATAGTATTTGCTTGATTTACTCAACAAATGTTTCCTTAAGTATCACGTATTTCTGATTTGCGTCTTATATTGCTTCTAGATATGTACAGGGTGGACTAAATTCGAATGTATCTCGGTTACTGTAATAGTTAGAGAGAATCTGATATCGGTCTCTTACGTTAATTTATTTTTGTAATAAACACGATTACCAAATTATTATGTTTCTATTTTGGCACCCAAGACAAAGAAAAAACAACCTTTTTAAAAGTTTACTATAACTTCGCTGTTTATAAAAATAGAACTAAATGTTGTACCGGTTTTTAATTAACTTTTTTAAGCTTAATTTTAAGACATTAAATTTTTAACGACCTTGATTTTTGGGAGATGAAGTAAACTTGTATTTTTTTTAAATAAAGGTTATAGTAGGCCATGACTTTATATGAAAGAACGTTATTTAAGCTTTTTAAAAATGTATAGTTTTATAGGGTGATCGATTGGGACCGTGCATTAGAAATATATGAAGAATGAAAAAGGGTTGATCTGAAATTTTGGGTATGACCATAATGATTAATAAAAATATTTTCAAGATGGCAACATCTACTTTCTTATTTCAAATACAATGGTATATTTTTATTGCATTTTTGGATTTAACGCAATAAAACTAGTTGACAGTTACTATTATTGGGGCATTTGTTGTCATTTCCAAGGCTTACTATATAAAAATGTTACAATTTTTTCTTAACTTTATCAAAAATTCTTAATAATTTTTTTAAATAGAACTATGGTGGTAAAAGCGGTTATTTAAATGGAGCATCTTCTAACGAATTAATCAATACCAATAACTTGTATTTTTATTAAGAGTCTGCTTCAAAAAAATCAAGTTATTGTGAAGATTTATTAAGAGATCCTGTTAATCGTTAAAGTTTGCAAATTTATTTGGATATGACGTTTAGTTGTTTTTTTATTTTTAAACTTGTTTACGAAATTATTGCAAACTTAATATTTAATAAAATATTTACAAAATTAGCCATATATCGGTTATTTTTGCAACAAATATATAAGTGTATATATTTTCTAAAAGCAATATACAGTGTGTTTAGAATTCGAGGCTCACCATGGGCAACTTTTAAACCGTAATAGATACAAGGTTAGTTAAATGGGACAAAAGTTAGCTATTTAGGGGTGTATTTTAAACAAGATCTTGTTTTGTTTAAAAATTCCGTGGCTTGCGTGATATAACGAAAAAACCGAAATCGATCAAAATTTTTAAACTTAAAAATATCTCGGCTATTGTTGCGAATACACAAAAACGTCAAAGAAAAAATTTTTTGTAAATTTTGTTTTCTATAAGATGACGATAGTCAATTTTTTTTTTATAAATTACCGTGCGAGATATTTATCAAAACAACTTTTTGTTAAATGGCTGTCGTAGTAGGTAATGACTTAGATTTAAAGATTATTTTTTTCTCTTTACAATGATATAATATTTTGTATGTCTATTTTCAAAAATAAGCGAAATAACATTAAAAAAATGCAAAATCTTAAGGTAAAAATCAAGGTTGCCATGGAAAAAAACAAAAACAGATTTCAATTGTTCATAAATAGGTGGCAACTTCCATGATTTTCAAAAGCTCGTCACTCAATTTTTCTAAAAGCAAACCCCTGTATTTTCTTATGTCATCGAATTCGTCTTTAAGAGTGCTTCATTTTTTGTTAAGTATGTCCTATACTCAAAACTCATACTTTTCGAGATATTCGACATTTTTTCTTCTAATCATTATTGAAGCAAATAGAGTGCCGTAGAAATTGATAAAACTGACTGAACACTTCACTAACGTTAAAAACGTCATATATTTCTTGAATTATTGCATTTTTACTATAAGTTTTACTTTACAAGAGCAAATTGATATGGTTTATTCACCATTTGGTGCATTTAATTACCAATAGTAGGTATATACATAGCCTTGTGGATTCACTTATAACATAAGCAATAAAGGAATTGGCAACCCAAATTGTTATGAACTTTACTAGTATTTCTAAACTTTTGTGGGGTTTGACTGAACTCTAACTGCTCACTGATTTTTCTTGTGCAATTATGGGTATCTTTCACAACACTTGTCAACACAAAAAATTCATTTTCTTCATTAGAAATATTCTTCCTGCCATCAATTTTTTAAAATAATCCACATGCCAGGTACGTACAAATCGTTCCTTCAACTTTTCAAAAGCATCTCGTTCTGGATAGCGTTTGTCAGGAGTCAGGAATCAGGATATCGTTGTGCGTAAATCCTTGCCGCCAGCAAAGGATTTCTTGCACATTGACCCAGGCAATAAACCATATCAAGTCGCTCTTATAAAGTAAAATTAATTGTAGCAATGTAATAATTTTAGAAATAAATGACAAGCTTTTAACGTTAGTGAAGTGAACAGTCAGTTTTTTTTAATTTCCGCGGCACTCTATTTGCTTCAATAACAATTAGAAGAAAAAATAACGAATATCTCGAAAAGTATGAGTTCTGGGTGTAGGACCTAACTAACAAAAAATGAAACACTTTTAAAGACGAATTCGATGACATAAGAAAATACAGGGGTTTGCATTTGAAAAAATTGAATTACGAGCTTTTGAAAATCATGGAAGTTGCCTCCTATTTATGAACACCCTGTATGCGTGATATAAACTTTTTCGTATCGAGCTAATAGAGCAATGTTTTCTGCATGTCCTTACCAAATTACAACGCTGCACTTCAGGAGACCTTTTTAAATAAAGACTTAAAACCTTGAAAAAGCTAAAATAAGGCGGTCAAAAATATTAAATAAAAAATTCGGTGTTGTATTTGAAATATAAAAGTTGCTATTAGTTTCAGAGAGGTGACTCACCCTGTATATTTAAAAATATTTTTATCGTGTTCGGAAGGAATAACTGTATCAATTAGCGTTTGAATTCACTTTTTATCTCAAACCATTTAGCCACAATCGACCGATCCCGCACTAATGACTCACCCTGTATAAAAGCATATAAAATCATGGTTTGCAATACATAATTTCTATTTGAAAAAATTCAAGTTTACTTAAAAAATCAAGGTCGGCCATTTTTTTATTTGTCCTTAAATTAAGCATATAAATGTTAATAAGAAACCTGAATAATGTCAATTTTTATAAATAAAGAAGTTACAGTGAATTTTCGATAACGGTTGAATTTAATTTTTCGTCTGTAGTGCCAAAATCTGAGAGCACTTGCTTGTTTATTGTAATAATATTCGCTAACTATTTTGGTAACCGAGATAATCTGTAAAACATTCGTATTTGGTCCACCCTGTATAAAAAAAAAGTAAACTTAAGCAGTGCACGAAGTCAACCTACGGTCTTTTCTAAACTTACTGATTGTTATGTTGCATTTTCCCTTACCCCTTATGGGCAATAATAATATTCGTCCATTCAAATCATAGTCACCAACTAAAGTAAACGATGGAGTAAAGGCTTCCGCGTATATGCTGTAATTATCTAAGACACTCCTGAAATTTAAAAAAAAAACACAACAAAATCAAGATAAAAAGCAGAAAAAAGTGCCATAAAGCTAATTAAAATTGAGAACTTTGAATTTGAAATAACTTTGTTTAAAAATCAATGTACTATTTGTAAACCGCCTTTAAGTCGGTTTTTAAAATCTGTTGATAAATGGGAGTTCTCAAAATTTTCTTTCTAATACGTTTTACAAATAAAACCAAAGAATATTTACCTAATATACAAAGTGCCCCCCAGTTGCACAGCATGGGTATCTCGAAAACGGTAAGAGATACAGAGTTGGTTTAAGGAGTCAAAATGATAATGATTTAAGAGCAGGGTTAAGCAGATTTAAATCAATTGATTTAAATCACGATTTAAATCATGATTTAAATCAAGTGATTTTTTTTAAATCATCTATTTAAATCACGATTTAAATCAAGTGATTTTTTTTAATCATCAATTTAAATCACACAATTTAAATATGAGTACAATAAAATATTTATAATAAAACAAAATTTTATTACTATTAGTAATTAAATATACGAAATGGCGAATAAACCATATCAATTTCCTAGGGTTTGTCGGTTTTTAAAAATCGGTTTTGAAAAACCGGTTTTTTTGAAAAAAATTATGTATTCGAAAAACCGTTTTTTTTAACTAAAAAACCGGTTTTAAGCCTAGATTAGACACGTAAAAAATAAATATCTACATAAAAATCTGTACACTTCTACTTCATTTGCAAAATCCAAAAAACATTGTTACAAAAAAATCAAACGTATTTCCGCTGGCTTCAAAAACCGATATATGTAGTCAAATTTTCGGAAAAAATATTATCTAGAATTTACCCAAATTCTGCTATAGAATTGGAAACAAATTTCGATGAAGATGAAGATATTATTAAGGGTTTTTGGATTTGCTGTTTTTGTTAAAGGTTCCTCGATAAATCTAAGAATTGATTTCTCCATCTCTTCTTTCAAGACATTGTTGTTTTCATTAAAGGCAGAATTTGCTGTATTTGAATCAACTAATAAAAGAATAAAGAATTTGGGCACACTGTTTGAAGCTTTAAAAACAGTAAGACCCAGCTCAATAGTCAGCGAACCAGTGTTTTCTGTATCTGGTAATTTTGTATCTCAAATACGAACCAGATTAAGTCATGATTCCGTAAATGTTTTGTGTTTTTAAAATCTTGTTTTCTAAAGAAAAAAGCAAATTTAAAAAAAAATGCTATTTATGGTTTGTTGGAAGTTTAGAATTTAATTTTTATTTGTTATCTTATTATTTGGTTTTATTTGAAATTTGTTTTATATTTTATAAAATTATGAAATATAAATTATTTCATTACGTTTTAATTGTTTTTTTAAAACTATTCGAAACCGGTTTTTTGGAAAAACTGGTATTCGAAAACCGGTTTTTCAAAAGTCGGTTTTTGTATAAACCCTACAATTTGCTCTTGTAAAGTAATATTCATTGTGAAAAGGCAATAATTCAAAAAATAAAAGACAAGTTTTTGAGGTTAGCGAAGTAAACAGCAGGGATGGGGAGTCGGCAGAAAAATAATCGACTCCCGACTCCCGACTCCCGAGTTGGTATTTGTAAAAATCGACTCCCGACTCCGACTCCGACTCCCGACTCCGACTCCAGATAGTAAACAAAGTTTAATATTTTAATTTTCTATTTAATACATAATGAAGAAAATGTAAAAAATCAGTTTTTTATTAAAAAAAATTGCGATCACAATACTTTTTTCATACTACGTATGGCGAAAATAAAAAGAGTCGGGAGTCGATAGTTTTTTACCGACTCCGACTCCGACTCCGACTCCTCAAAAAAGCTTCGACTCCTCGACTACCGACTCCTGACTCCGACCCCCATCCCTGGTAAACAGTCAGTTTTTTCGATTTCCACGGCACTCTATTTGCTTCAATAACGATTTGAAGAAAAATGTCGAATATCTCGAAAAGTATGAGGTTTGGGTATAGGATAGGACACACTCAACAAAAAATGATGCTCTCTTAAAGACGAATTCGATGACATAAAAGAATATAGGGGTTTGCATTTGAAAAAATCGAGTTACAAGCTTTTAAAAATCATGGAAGTTGCCTCCTATTTATGAACACCCTTACCCCTGTATGTGTCATTAAATTTTTTTCATATCGGGCGAACAGAGTAATGTTTTCTGCATGTCCATACCAAATTACAACTCTGTACTTCAAAATAACTTAAGGAGAATTTTTTAAATAGGTAAAGACTTAAAACCTTGAAAAATTTTGATTTTTTTTTTGACAACGCCGTATAAAAACCTGTAGTATTTTATATTGATGCAAAGTTAAAATTATGGCGGTCAAAAATATTAAATAAAAAATTGGGTGTTGTATTTGAAATATAAAAGTTGCTATTAGTTCCAGAGAGGTGACTCACCCTGTATATTTGAAAATATTTTTATCGTGTTCGGAAAAAAAAACTGTACAAAATGGCGTTTGAATCAACTTTCTATCTCAAGCCGTTTAGCCACGATCGACCGATCCCGCACTAATGACACCCTGTATACAGGGTGTTTGAAATTCGAGTTTAAGCATGGAGATCTCGCTTATTATAATAGTTAGAGTATAGGTTTAAATTTGGCAAAGTTGCTAAATTCGATGCTTATTGATAATCCAATGAGAAATTGGAAATATCTCAAACGGTATCCAAGAAAATTTGGAAAAGCTGAAAAGTCCATTTTTGAAAATCGTTTATAACTCCTTTGGAGTTTGAAATATTTTAAATGTGTAAAAAAGTTGCCCAAGCAACTTTTTAAGCCGAAGGAGTTATAGACGATTTCCAAAATCGTATTTTCCGGTTTTTCCCAATTTTCTCGAATACCGTTTGAGATATTTCCAATTTCTCTTCGGGTTATTAATGAGCACCAAATTTAGCAACTTTGGCAAAATTTAAACCTATATTCTATCTATTATAATAAGCGAGATCCCCATGCTTAAACTCGAATTTCAAACACCCGGTATAATTAACTAAACATCACCATTTAGCACTGATTTTTTCAAATTTTTTTATCATTATATTTAATTTTTTATTTTGACAAAAGTTCACTGAATTAAATATATTGGTTATTAAATATATTAGCACAAAACAGAAATAGCATGTGAATATGTCACTAAATTCGATAATATGGTACATTTGATTTAAATTAAAAAAATCTGATTTAAATCACATAAATCGATTTTTTTGATTTTTTTGATTTTTTTAAAAAAATCATGATTTTTATCCACCCTGTTTAAGAGTAACTATTCTATGAAAAAAATCTTGAAAAAGATTAACAGTTTTTGTGCTTTTCATAACAAAACGGGAAAAAAATATGCGAACAAAATGCTGAATAGAAAATTAAAAAATGCTATAAAAAAAATAGTTAAGGCCATATAAAAAAAATGAAACTGCTATTACTAGAAATTAACAAATGGCATATTAGAAAATAATAAATGCTATATCAAATAGTTAAGTTTGCTTTATATCTTGTGCTATACAATTACAACGGTTTTGCAATATAATTTATTTAAATTGCTTTATACGCTATTAATCAATAATTAAAATTTTCCTAATTTTCTTACACTCTGTTTGGATAATTATGGCATATTAATAATTTTCTTTCACTTCACCAAGACATACTAATTTAATTTTTCGCGAAAAGTTCATGTATTCAATGCGACATTAAAATAATCCTATTTTTGTTTTAAAACAGTATTTTACTTAAAATTTATTTTTAAAGATAAACCTAACAACCCATAAATCAATAAAACGAGAAATAACCTCTTTTTAATGGTGTCGCAGCGGATTCTAGGAACATTCTTCGCCCACAATTTTCTTCGCCGGCACAATTCTTCGCCCACATTTCTTCGCCTACACAATTCTTCGCCGCCACAATTTTTCGCCGCATACAAGCATATCACAAATTTTATTTGTAAATTTGATTGTTTTTATTTATTACGTAATTTTTACAGATTATTTTATATTAACCTAAAGTTGTTTCTTGTATATTGTAACAGCCCGCCTGAGATCAATTATTTTATTTTATTTCAATGTAATTTCAGTTACTTTTAAATGAATAACATTGCAACAAATGCTGATGCATCAGTTACTAAAACACGTAACACTTCAAAAGGGCCAAGTTATGAGGATTTCTACTTTGGTAAAAACACATTAACGTTAAAATATTAAGGTCATAACTTGGGTCCTACAACGCCAGCATTTGGGTTTCGTCAGTCAACAAACGATTGTTTGATGAATTTTTACATTATAAGTAGAACAAACTACTCGCACAAATATGTGTTTATAGGAAAGAATGACAAAGATGCAACGACAGTAAAAAAGGGATAGCAACAGGGAACCTAAAACCTTCAGACGGTCGCACAGATAGTTAAGATCCAACCCCGGAGAAATGTACAGCCAGTCGAAAAATAAAGGAGTTTGTTGTTAAAATTGTTGTGTTTTATTTGTTTCTTACTGTGTACTAATTGCTCTAGACCTGTGTACTACGTAAAACAACGTTTGAGGGTCCAGCCACGTTACAAAGACGATCACGAGCCATAATTAACAACAATAAATATAAGAGTAATAAGTACTCTTACACAACAGTGTATAGTATGGTCCGTCACAATATTAATACTTCTTATAATATTATGCTTAAAAATTGCTACATAAATAGCGTTCTGTTGTGATTTTTAATCTTGTTTATGTTATTATAGTATGAATAAAAATTAAATTAACCTGACCTGACCTAACCTTACCAACCTAACCTAATCTAACGTAAAATAATCTGTTAGAATTACATTATAAATAAAAACAATCACATTTACAAACAACAATAAATTGTGATATTATGCTTGTATGCGGCGAAAAATTGTGGCGGCGGGGAATTGTGGCGGCGAAGAATTGTGGGCGAAGAATTGTGGGCGAAGAATTGTTGGCGAAGAATTGTGGGCGAAGAATTGTGGGCGAAGAATTGTGGGGCGAAGAATGTTCCGGACACGGTCGCAGAGAACTAGAAACCGTGTTTAAAATAAGAAAGTTGTTGTTGAAATAACAAAAACAAATGAAGATTGGTTAAATTTATTTAAAAAAATTAAAATGTGCCCAAAAAAGGGTCCGGATAATGTAAAAAAAAATTGCAAGTTATCAGGAAAAATTGACGTCGTTATTTTTATCAACAACGCAAAACCTATCAATTTTTTTTTCAAGATTTTTTAATTAAAACCATAGATCATTTTGACCCATTTAACTCTGTATCTCTTACCGTTTACGAGATTCCCTTGCTGTGCAAGATAACTGAATCACCCTGTGTAGATGAGAATTGTGAATTTTGTGTTTACAGTCTGTTTTGTCGGTTTGATAAATACTCAGACTTAGTCTTATGCTCAGCCTCGCCGCCTTATTCTTGTAACTCTTCTTACCTTATTTTCGTGATGTTTGATGATGTGAGACCATGAAATTGTACGTTGCTGTAAGTTTGTTTAATTCGGCCTAAACCGAGTAGACTCATCACTGGAATTTTCAATGGTTCCAACGATGGTACAAGCAATTCAGGTATACCTAAACAGCGTAAATTACATAGAGCTTCGTCAGTATTGTCTTAATGCAATTTATATACAGGGTGTCCCGGATAGTCCCAAATATCATTTTCAGCATGGGGATGTCTCTTATTATGAGAGATATAGGTTTGCTTGAATTAGATGAATTATTCTTAGTATGAGAGGAGCCAAAATCTATTCTGAAAAGTACTAAATTCCTTGTACTTCATATATTAAAGCAAAAAATGTGAAAATTTCTAACTTCTTTTTTTGCCATAACTTTTTTGTTTTAAATTAGATCAATTTTGTTCGTATTTTCTTGAGGTTATTCGGGGTTGCCGGTATACCAGAATCCAGTTACACCCGGTATAAAAACGCACTTGGGCCTAATGTTGTTTACACCCAGTGCAATAAACTGATAAAAAAGCTTTTTATTGCAAAAAATCAAGATTCACAACTTATTAAAATAATTCACTAACCTTTTCTCAATTGTCTTAACGCATCTTGTATGGCAAACTGCAAACAAGTATCCACTTTTGAGTCGCTCTTCTTACATCGTTGGAAAGTTGAAGCTAAAACAGTCCGCCTGTCCAATTTCCATTGAGTTTACTATAACATCGTACTTACGAAGCTGTTCGCTTGCTACCAAGCAACAAAGACACAGCCACAAAAACAATCTTATCATTGCAGATCGGTTTGTACAGCATTCCATCACCAACAACAAATAATTATGACAACAATTTCGAATGATGCGGGTATAAATCTACTTCATGTGCAATAACATCTTCAAAGTGTTGCTTTCTCTTTTATTAGCTGTTTGCTTTAGAAGTTACTAAATATTACATTAGTACTGGACACTCAACTACATCTAACAAAATCAAGGTGTTCTTGTGACGCAAAAATTACAAGATATTTCTGAAGTTGTGTATATGTACACACACGAGCAATTATTACGAAAATATATTGACCATTTTGATATTATACAATAAAACATCAATTATTATAACCTGAGACTGATTAAGAAATCAACAGATCTAATAAAGTCTTAGGTATACAGGGTGGTGCTTTTTTCGATGCTCACCATTGCTATCTTGGAAACGGTAAGAGATACAAGGTCGATAAATTAGAGAAAAGTTGCACATTTTTATGGCGATTAAGAATCTGAAAAGAAATCCTGGATATTGTGATTCGTTTTTGATTTATTACAAAAAAAAACTAAAAAATTAAATTTTAGAAAAATATTATTATCTTCCCTACCACTGACTCTATTTCATTTAAACTTGGTCACTTTATGTTTTTGACCGTCCTGGGCTTGATGACGTCAACAGAAATTTTCTAAGCCTTCTAGATTTCAAGTTGCGATAGTCAACTTTTTTATTTCTTATGGCCGCCGTATTGGATTTTTGCACCATCAGACAGACAAAAAAATTAGCTTTTCAAATTGGTAACCAAAATACCTTTTTTCTTTCAAAAAACTTGTTGAAATTTGAAAATTTGTATAAATAATCTACAAAATCGAGAATGCTCTGAAAAACAATTGAAACTATGATATAAATAAAAGACTGAACATTTTATTGGTCTAATGATAACAAATTGAAAATAAATTTAAAACACCAGATATAAGTTATTATTTAAACTGTTCAAAGTGTCCGCCGTTATGTATTATACAGAGGTCAGTCCTTAAATTCATTTCGTCCACTGCCTTTAGGATAGTCTGTCGCGGAATTGAGTCAAATGCATTTTTTATTTTACGACGAAGATGTTCAATATTATCCGTGGGGGTTGCATAAACAACATCTTTTACATTGCCCCACAAAAAGTAATCCATGGGCGTTAAACATGGCAATCGTGGAGGCCAATAAACAGGACCAAACGTACCAAGCCATGAATTTTGAAAGCGTGCATTTAAATATTCTCTTACAATTCGGTCGTTGTGAGGACCAGCTCCATCTTGCTGAAACCATTGAAGATTTTGAATGGTTAATAATGGCAATTCATCTAACATATCTTCTAAATTTGTTTCCAACAATCTTAAATATCCAGGCCCATCCAAATGTCCATCGATGAAAAAGGGACCCAGAATCGTATTATCTAAAAGACCAGCCCATACGTTCAGCGAATATCGAACTTGCGGCCTAGTCTCTCTTATTAAATGGGGATTCAGTGTAGCGTAATGATGAACATTTTTCCTGTTAAACATTCCCGAGTTTGTGAATAAGGACTCGTCAGTCCATAGTATTTTTCTGGAAAAATGTGGATCTTGCTGCAGTTTTTCCCGAAACCAATAACAAAAGTTCAATCTTCTGTTAGTATCACCAGGATGAAAAGTTTGTACCCTTGAGAATTTATAATCGTTTTAGTTATGTTTTTTTATAATTTTTCTGGCATATGCATCATTAATACCACACTCTTGAGCAATTTTCCGGCTGGAGTTTTTTGGATTAATTGCTATTTGAGCCAACACATTCACTTCATTAACATTAATCCTTTTCCTATACGGCCCTCGCGGTCTTTTAAACATGCCATAATTACCCAAACTTCTTGAAATCCTCGTAAACATTGTCCTGTGGGGTTGCTCTCACTCTGGATATAAATTTGCGTAATTTTCAGACGCTAAAAGAGAGTTTTTATGGTTTCGAATGTAGACATCATACATTTCCTGCTTTTCTTCATTCGTAAACATCTTGATAATCAAAAAAGACGATAAAGAAACTCTACGTACGTCACTTGCACGCAATCTGTCACTATTATTGATATCATAGTTTCAATTGTTTTTCAGAGCATTCTCGATTTTGTAGATTATTTATACAAATTTTCTAATTTCAACAAGTTTTTTGAAAGAAAAGGGTATTTTGGTTACCAATTTGAAAAGCTAATTTACTTAATTTTCAGTAAATACTTAAAAACGGTATGCATAACATGGAGTATTTACTTAAAACTTTAAGTAAATACTAGTACAATCTCAAGTCTGCCTCTCACCGTACTTATTTTCGCATCAGTCTTAATCATGGCGTCGTTCATGAGAGGTAAAGCTCCTAAAATCTATAAAAATCGACGAAATCACGATTCTCGACAAATATCGTGCACTATTTAGGTTCGAAGAATGTCATGTCGAGTACCTGGCAGAAACATTCTTGGGCAACGGGGACGAAACCAGAGGTGTTGCTCTTTCACGGAAGGAAAAAGTTGAGATATTTTTAAGATACGTAGGTGATCCCGGATTTCAGATAGGCGTTGGTGAGGATGTAGGTGTTAATCAAAGTACAGTTAGCCGAACTGTAACAGAAGTTGCGTGCAAAATCTATACCAAACGCCAAGGCTGGATCAAATTTCCGAAAAATTTGGGTGAAGTAGATAAAGCAAAAAGAAATTGTCAGATAAAATTTAATTTTCCGTGTTGTATAGGAGCTTTAGACTGTACACACGTCGAAATACTCGGACCACCAGAGCACGCCGACAAATATATCAATAGAAAATCCAAGTCTTCTATTAACGTTGAAGTTACTTGTGATAGCAACGAATTATTTACGAGTGTTGATGCTACCAATCCAGGCTATACTCATGACAGTCGGGTGTTACGAAAATCTGGATTAGTTGAAAAGATTGCCTGTTATAACGGAAATGCGGTCATAATTGCCGACGCGGGATATGGGATCGCTCCGTGGATTATGACACCATACAGGAATCCTGATAATGATGTCCAAAAGCATTGCAACAAAGTACATGCAAAAAACAGAGTTATTATTGAAAGACTCTTTTGATAAGTTAAGCGACGGTTTCCACTCTTAAATTCGGCTTGACTTTGCTATAATTTCGTCAGTTATCGTGTTGTTTTGTACTCCACAACGTAGCAAAGCACCTACCTAGGTGATAACACATTCGGTGAGGAAGATCAAGTTAACTATAATCTTAGTGTCGAAGAGGAGGAAGTCCAAGAAGACGTTGAGAATAACATCAGGCGAG
Source organism: Elmis aenea (assembly GCA_947652605.1). Lineage (NCBI taxonomy): Eukaryota > Metazoa > Arthropoda > Insecta > Coleoptera > Elmidae > Elmis > Elmis aenea. The sequence goes on along the minus strand of OX393583.1, from coordinate 14,246,916 downwards.
CTGGCATAAGGAAAAGAGAAAACATCGCACAATTACTAATCGGTACTTAGTTGGGGAAAAAAATTGATCTAAAAGTTTATAATACTCCTAGTAAATTCTAAAAAGACACCATTTATTGTTTAGAAACTAAAATTATAAAAAAAATTTAATAACAATCAAATTATGATTTTAATATGGACTGTTACAAACGTTATTCTTTTCTTGTGATTAACCATGACAATATTTGAATCATTAAGTAAAAGCTAGTAGTATTTACTTAAGATTTTCCAGCATTTGCTACCCAGTACTAGTAAAAGATTATGCATATGATATCTAGCATTTACTTTTACATACTTAATACTTATAAGTATTTACTTATTTTTATGCATACGGCCCAATGGAATACATGCGTTAACGCACATGGCGACCTTAAACATTTGTCTTTATAAATAAATCTTTTAGACGAGTTTCAGTTGAACGAGCCTCGTAATTTAAAATGTTTGTATGTATATTTGTATGATTTCCAAAGTATTACAATATTTTAACACTAATGGTTAAGTGTACATATTCAATTAATATTTACAATTATAATATTATTATAAAAATATATCGTTGAAAGGCACTTTACTAAATATTCGATTCGCCACATCGGCAAACATGATTCCAAAAACTTCTTCAATACCTTCTTTGACGTCTTGAAAAACTTCTTTTGAATATTCTTGTAGAACGGAGTAAACTGGATCTGCTAGCCTACGATCGCCATTGAACAGGTTATCTAACTGAATGTGCACTTTTTCTGGATCAAGATTAACCTTTAACTTCGTGATTTTCATGTAGATTTCGTTATTTTTCTTTATAGGCTCACCAATTACTTCAAGTTTTGTTTTAAGATCGGCTAGAAAATCAAATATCTTTAATAAATACTACACTGGCATTAAATTTAATACGTTTATATTTTAAGAAATAAATTTAAGACTGCATGCCGCTCAGAGCTGGGCATTACTTGAGTATTTTTGTACTTCAGTACTCTTTCAAGTAATTTTCCGGTACTTAAGACTGGTACTGCAGAACATTTTAAAATTAGTTACTTAAGACCAGGGATGGAAAATGTAACGTAACGATACCCGATAACGTTATAATAACTATATATATATATAATCAACTATAATTTTTTATACAATAACGTAACGATATTTTTATAACGTTATATAACGTTATAATAACCGATAACGTTTCGTTAAAAGTTATTTTGTATCGTTATTCTCTATAAATTAAATTTTATGGCGATCTTTTTATTTTCTGAAGATATAATATTTTCTTTGTATTTTAGAAATTAAAATGAAAATAAAATATCTCAAACTCAACGTAATTTTGTAGGTTCTATTTTTTAAATTTACATTTACAGATCCCAAAAATAATTTCAGAGCTACAAATAAAAATTATTTTTATACAGCATGTTTCTTAAATAATGCGAAAAAATTCGGGAGGTGATACTTAATCGAAAATTAAAAGGGGTTTTTCATATTTTTTTTTCTTTAGGGTCTCCTTTCGGAGTTGCATCCCCCTAAAGGGGATCGGTAAAGTTGGGTTTTTATTTTATTTCCCAAATTTGGATAAATGTGGGAGATTTTATACTTATAAAAAGGTTTCCCATAGTAATATTTTTAATCATTTCCCACCTTTACAGGGGGCTGAAAAGTGCGACCCCTGTTGGTTTTTTTATCAGGACTTTTTGGTGGGTTGAAATCTAGCAATTTTAAATTTTCATTAAAAACTTGATTCATTTAAAGTTTTTTTTATTCTTTAACTGTTTTCGTTTAACCTACAGTTTTTGATTAAAAAATTGTATGAATGAACATGAACCATCAAATATTCCAATATAAAACGATATTGGATAGGCGTGACGGGTGTAATTCATTTTGACGTTTACGCGGCGACAATGCTAAAACGCCCGTCAATTCTACCCAATATGAACATAAACATCATATTCACTCATTTAATTTTTTACTCAAAACTGTAAGATTTACGAGAAAAACTAAGGAATAAAAAAAGGTTCTAAATAAATCAAACTAACAAAAAAAAATTTAATTGCAAAATTTCAACTCACCAAAAAGTTCTGATTAAAAAACCAACAGGGGTCGCACTTATCAGCCCCCTATGAAGGTGGAAGATGATTGAAAATAATACTATGGGAAACCTTTTAATAAGTATAAAACATCTACCAACAAATATCATTCTCCTACATACAGTAGCGTAGCAAGGGGGGGGCGGAGGGGGCGGTCCGCCCCGGGCTGCACATTTTTTGGGGCGGCACTTTTAGTCTACCCAAATGGGGTAAAAATGAAATTCTCTGGGTAATGAAAGGATAGTAGATATAATAATCAGTACCGGCACTGGCGCTATTAAATTCATAAAAATTAATTTTTTAAAAAGGAATTCTTATCGAAGCTAGAGGATAAAACGGGCTACTTGACCTTGCTTCACTGAAAACTCGCCCCCTTGTAACGACAGAAATTCCAAGTACCTAATAAAATTTATTATACGGTGCCAACCATTCAATAAAATTATGAAACAATTCATTTAAGCCATTAAATTCCATGCAGTTTTAAACTCTATTGTACAGGGATTTTTCACCCTTATTAAAAATAATTTCGTAGGAGTGGGGGCGATCTGATTATAGAAAATAAAAATCAGAAGAGGTTCTACTGTATAACTGTAATTTTGGAAGATGGTTAAGTATTCTACATTATCTAGCTTTGCATTAAAACACGTTTGAACGTATAAAATTTAAAAAATTCGCCTGCGGCGCATTTTTTTATCCCCCTCCCACATTTTCCTGTCAATCTCTGCTTGGTTTTGGAAAAAGACCCTTATTTTTAGGAGCGGCAAATTCAGGGACCGCCCCGGGCGGCACAAACTCTACCTACGCCACTGCCTACATATATCTAAATTTGAGAAGTAAAATAAAAACCTAATTTTATCGCTCCCCTTTAGGGGGGTGTAACTCCGAAAGGAGACGTCTAAGAAAAAATTGTTATATAAAAGACCCAACTTTATTTTCAATAAGGAATCACCTTCCGAATTTTTTTGCATTATTTAAGAAACACCCTGTATATCATAATTTATGTAACGTTATATAACGTTATATAACATAACAATTCATTTTTTTAACGTTATTTATAACGTTATGTAACGAAAACAAATAATAAATAACGTTATATAATAACGTAACGATTTAAAATGTTATTCCATCCCTGCTTAAGACATGAATCTCAAGTACTTCGGTGAAAATACTGATACTTATTACTTGTGTTAGTACCACAGTACCTACCACAAAAACTACTTAAGTACTTTGTAAAATACTGCAGTACAATGCAAAGTACTTAAGTACTTTTAGTAGACACAAGTACTTTTTAAGATATTAGGTTTTATAAGATAGGAACTGTGGTTTTTAACGTATTAAAACTTGTCCAAAGTTTTAAACACAACCCGCATTGGAGTGCATAGGATAGCTACATGCTACAGTTAAAAAGTTAGTTTGTGTGTAGTAATACGGACAACAGTTTTATTAAATATTTTATTAAACTCTGCCAAAAAAATACGTTAAAAACTTTGTTTGGGAAATTAGAAATTAAAAATGCTATTTAAGATATTGATAGCGAATACTTAGAACAGTGGTGCTCAACCCGTCGCTCGCGAGCAATGTGTTGCTCGCGACACCTTTTAATGTGGCTCGAAACAACTTTTGATGTGCCTCATTTTCTTTAACATATTACAAATTTTTATTGTTTGTGCATTAAAACGTTTAAAATTAAAATCAAAATATATTTTATGTGGCTCGCCTAAAATTTCTAAATTCGAAATTGGCTCGAGCCCAGTTAAAGGTTGGGCACCACTGACTTAGAAGAATACTGCTTAATCATGGAACCTCTTGCAGCAACAATAATTGATCTATTGCAAGGAGAACAGTCAACATACTACAGGTATATATTACCAAGTTTAGTATCACTTATAGTAAAATATGAAAAACTAAAAAAAAAAGTCAAATTTAAAACATGCAACAATAATTTTAAATGCTTGTATCAACAGTTAACGTGAATTTTTTTCTAACTATTATAATAATTTAAATCCAGAAATAAACGACGCAGTTGTTGCTACAGTGACATTACCAAACTTTAAGTTAAGATGGTTCAGTGCAATAGAAGACGAAGTTAACCTAACTAGAAAAGATATTCAAAGGATAGTAATAAAAGCAGCCGAAAATATGCAGACGGACAAAACAGATGATACCGCGGAAGAACAAGAAACTGACCAGGTAACACTCAACACAGATTTTTTTGATTTCAATGAAGTTGGAACCTACAAAAACTGGCATTAATATTAGGCATTCGACAACACAATTGGAGTTTTTAAAATATTTAGATGACAAAAGAACACAACTTGCTTGCCTTCATCAGCTTCTGTTGAGCGAATGTTTTCTTTTGCTTCAATAATTATTAATGCACCAAAAAGAAATGCATTAAGCGATCAGAATTTTGAAAAGTTGGTAATTCTGAAGGCTAATGCCAAGTTAGATTAGAAATGTCCGTAACAGTAAATGTATATGTGATATACAGGGTGATTGAGATCGGTACTTAAAAATATATGAAGAATGGAAAAGGGTGTGGATCTGAAATTTTGGTTATGAGTATGACCATAATGGCATCTGATCTATTTATTGAAAATATTTTCAAGATGGCGACACTTCCGGATATACCGGAAGTTGACGTCTACTTTCTTATTTCAAATACAATCGTCCATTTTTTATTGCGTATTTGGATTTAAAACGTTATTTTAGAGGGACTTTTATTGGCATTCCCTATACCTAAGTGCAGTCGTTTTTAAGATTTTTGGACTTTTTTGAAAAATGTTTGATTTTCATCGTGATGCTTAATATTATCTAATGCTGCCATTTTTTAAGAAAAAACGCTTAAATTTAGACCATGCCTAGAAGAAACCTTGGAGTACATCCTGGAATTTTTGCAATCGATGCATTACTTACAGGGTGTCCATTTTTTTTAAATACAACTTCAAACCACAAAAACTCGTTTTTTTCAAATACAATGCCCAAACTTTTTTTCATTCTCTAATTCAAAATTACATTCTGCATCAATCTGTATTAGCGTTTCCTATACCTATCTGCAACAATTTTCGAGTTATTAAGAATTTTTGATAAAGTTAAGAGAAATTGCAACATTTTTAAATAGTAAGCCTTGGAATTGACAACAAATGCCAATATAAATAACTGTAAACCACTTTTATCGCCTTTGTCTAAAGTATCCATAATAGTGGAAAATCAAGAGTATTCAAACACGAATATTTTGAACTTATTTTATATTCATGAAGAATGTCACAAGATTATTAAAAGAACTTGCCGTGTGTTCAATGAGAGGTATCCTCATTTGACTGTAATGACCAGATGGAAATTTCAATTACTAGAATCAATTGTTTTGCAATTTAGAAGAGCGAAATCTGCTAGTATTCGACCTAAGCGGGTGACAAATGATAAAACTAACGAAGTTAACATCCTGGAATATTTTAATGACCATCCTCAGCGGTCAATTCGATTGGTAGCGCAAGACTCGGGTTTAACATAGGTACTATGCTGTACAACCTACATTAAAAATGCACAACCATTCGTTCGCACTTTCAATAATCTTGTGATATTGTCTATGAATGTAAAATAAATTCAAAATATCCGTGTTTAAATACTCTTGATATTCTATTTTTATGGATACTTCAGACAAACGCAATAAAAGTGGTTTACAGTTATTTATATTGGCATTTGTTGTCATTTCCAAGGCTTACTATTTAAAAATGTTGCAATTTCTCTTAAATTTATCAAAAATTCTTAATAACTCGAAAATTGTTGCAGATAGGTATAGGAAACGCTAATACAGACTGATGCAGAATGTAATTTTGCATTAGAAAATGAAAAAAAAAGGTTGGGCATTGTAATTAAAATAAACGAGTTTAAGTGGTCTGAAGTTGTATTAAAAGAAATTAAATTTTGGACACCCTGTAAGTAATGCATAGATTGCAAAAATTCCAGGATGTACTCCAAGGTTTCCTCTAGGCATGGTCTAAATTTAAGCGTTTTTTCTTCAAAAATGGCGGCGTTAGATAATATTAAGCATCGTGATGAAAATCAAAAAATTTTCAAAAAAGTCCAAAAATCGAACGACTGCACTTGGGTATAGGGAATGCTAATAAAAGTCCCTCTAAAATAACGTTTTAAATCCAAATACGCAATAAAAAATGGACCATTGTATTTAAAATAAGAAAGTAGACGTCAACTTCCGGTATATCCGGAAGTGTTGCCATCTTGAAAATATTTTCAATAAACAGATCAGATGCTATTATGGTCATAACCAAAATTTCAGATCCATACCCTTTTTCATTCTGTATATATTTTTAAGTACCGGTCTCAATCCAGCACCCTGTATAATAATTTTTATAAAGGGGTTCCCTGAGACAGAAATATATTTCAAGGGTTCCGCGAAGACAAAAAGGTTGAGAAACGCTGCAGCTATTATAATAAGCGAGAGCCCCATTTTTATCGAATTTCAATCACCCTGTACATATACAGGGTGGTCCGCATAGAAGGGCCGCTATTGGGATCTCGTAAACGGTAAAAGCTAGAAAGAAGTTTAAATTAAACAAATTGTTCCCCTTTCTGAAACGTATTCTGTGATGCTTTAATGTTTTAACCCGTTGACTGGTCTCTACGAACTGAGTTCGGGCGTTCTATTCGCGGTAATACCGAGGCTCTACGATTTAAATTTGGGCACTTTTACCGCTTTTGCACCGTTGACCTTGTTCTACGAACTGTTCGAGCGGTTTTATCGCGTTTGTGCCGTGCGATTTGAGACTTTGTACACGCGAAAGCGGATAACTTCACTTGATCGCGTGTTGGCCGGTTTTATGCACGCGACAGTATCAAGGCGGCGTAGGCAGATTTTTTTTAACATTCATTCTGTGTTGAAGCTATAAGTTGGAAAAAGACAAAAATTAGGATGGTCTTTGTCACCGACGCCAAAAGTCTTCCTTTTTCTTGACCCAAATATCTTATGCAGGTAGATTTGGGTAAGGTAAGTTTGCATGTGATTTTTGTAACAAAAAAATTAATTTTTTTGAGGAGCTGATATAAAACAGCCTAATTCTTGTATTTTTCAATTCACAGCTTCATTACAGAAGGAACTTAAAAAAAGGTTAGCCTCTGCCGCCGCGACATTGTCGAATGCATAAACCCAGGGTTTTAATGTAACGTTCAAGGAGTTAAAAAACTTCCATGGCACGCTAGATTCATTCATTCATTGAGCCGTATAATCCTAGAGATTATGGCTAACGCCGAGGCGTTGTTGTAGATCCATTTAATGAGGTGGATCAGTCCTCTCCTCTAATTTTCAAGCTCATTAGTTCTGGCTGTCTCCGTTATTTTCTTCCATTCTTTCCTGTCTTTGCATTTAAATTTCCATTCCCTTATTCCCAGTGCCTTTGCATCTTCCTCCAGGGCGTCTCTCCATCTTTTCCTTGGTCTACCCTTGTTTCTGGGCCAAATAGGAATCCATTCTGTTACCCTCCTGAGCATTGCGGTTGGTTTCCTTCGCATGATGTGTCCTGCCCATCGTAGTCGCTGTACTGCTTTCAGCTTTTCCGAAAAATCGGTTTGATTTTCCAAAACTTTCACTGGACCAAAGTTGTAGCCCATAAAATTTGCTATCCGGAATGAGCCGTCGGTTTTTTTGTACAACCTTTCGTTTTAAAGATACAGCGGTTGCAAAGTCTAAGAAACAATTAAATTTTGTAAATTTTTTACATTTTTTTGGACAAACTGCCTTATAACTTTTAAACCATTGCCTGTAGACAAAAAATAAATAAAACTAGTTTTGTAGAAAATTTCATGTTCTATTAAAAAGCTTTAAGGTATTTTACGATAAAATTGATATTTTCGGCTACAGAGTCTTATAAATGCAGAAGTGTAAAAAAATCAAGTAAGTGTTGATATCAGCTTAGCATTTGATTTTAGGAAAAAATTTTACTTAAAATTTTTTCTTAGAAAAAGGTCCTCTATCACCACTTAAAATATTCGCGGTGATAACGGGGACACCCTGTATATAGGATAAAACTTGTTGAGGTTCACTTTTAAGGTCCACACACACCGGCGCGATCTCGACGCGGTTGCGGGCGCGGGCGCGGTCACGATAATTGGTAACCAAGGTTACTTATTATCGTGACCGCGCCCGCGCCCGCGACCGCGTTGAGATCGCGCCGGTGTGAGTTGACCTTTATCTTGCATCGTTTTCGTTTTTGAGAGAATTTTTAGTTCTTCAAATAAATCTACTGCATCTACATCAAATGTTTTGCCGCTGCTCAAATCGGTTTCTAAGTTTGCAGTGTTTTAATATTTCTTCCAAATTCCAGTTATGTAAAGAATGTATGTTGTCTAAGTATCCAAATAAAGAATTATGTGATTTCAGTTGTTCAAGTCGATGTTGTAAGGTGTAAGCTATTTATATCAATTAAGATGTTAAAAATATTAATTTCAAAATGCTTTTCTGCGGTCTCCTTCTGTTCTACGAAAACTCCACCTCTAAACTCTAATCTTTACTAACGTATACAACATTAAACGCTAGACGAAAATTTTTACATTGAAATTTAAAATTTCTCACCTCTTTTTAACAGTAAAAAATGTGTTGTAAAACGAACTTGCACGAACACGACGCTTATCACGAATGATACGTAAACAATAAACACGTTTCAAATCTTACGGCGCCCCCGTGTAGCGGCGCCCTGAGGCAGGCTGCCTCATTGCTACACCCTGGCGACGGCCCTGATTATAGGATGTCCAGGAAAGCCTATAAAGCGCGAACTAGAGGAAAAAACCAAAAGGGAAAATCTGGAATGAGGAGGTAGAAGAAGCCGCCACGAACAGAGGTATCAAGTGGAGTAAGGTTGGTTAGAGAGTTAGCTAAAGATGGAAGAAGTCATACAGAGCTCACATACATAAAAAAAAACAAAAGTGTTACAGTTAACGGTAGAGAGGCGTATAAATAATAGAAGTGAAAGAATATAAAACATTTATTTTTGCAACTAATTTTTCAGAACCATTCATCTGCACTGTTTAGTTTGATAGGTAAATAAAAAAGTTATAAGAAGATATTTACTACTTACTTAAAGTTATATTGCATTTTCCTTGTCCTACTACAGGCAGTACTAGAATACGCCCATTGTAATCGTAGTCGGCTAGAAATGTTAACGTCGAACTGAAGACTTCTCCAACTATTTTATAAGTATCAGCGAATCTAAAAAACATTGCATAATTATATTAACTAATTGACTAATTAAATAAGGTGTCTATAAACGATAAGTGATTGAAACGTGGAATAGAAAATAAGCAGTACTGAAATGTTCAATATTTTCTTGGTTCGCAAGCACTTAGAGGTCGGCAACCTTTTGTCATTAAGGGCACAGTACACACAGTACTTTTTTCACTCGGACCCTGTTTCCAAAAAAATTTGTACGCGACCCCGGGTATAGAGGTAGGGGTACGAACTAAAACACTTGCTGATAAAAGATCAAAAAAAAATCAAAACAATTCATTGTTATAACAGGGTCGGATGAAAATTCTGCTGGGCCTCGGAAAAAAGTTATTACTAGAGCCCCAACATATTCCCAAAAAATAATTTTTTTATCGAAAAATCAAATAATCTTATTAATCATAATAATTCTTTTATCACATTTTCTTATAAATTATGGAGCCAGGGGCATCGGTCTGCGGCTTGAAAATCGACTTCTGAGCCGTTTCTGGTTATACAGTGAGCTCGCGTTATAAGCAACCCACGATATAAGCAACTCGCGTTATAAGCAACACTCGATATACCTAAGCAACTATCGTATCGGAGTATACGATATAAGCAACTGTCAGTGTGACAGTTAAAAATACAAATATCTAAAATACTATTGCAGATATAACAATGAAATTTTGTATCTGAGCGTTATGGTATTTTTCGGATTCGATGGAAATATTAAGGTTGCAATACGACTTCCGGTTCAACCGGAAACGGACTCAAACTTTGAAATTTTTGATAGAACATCTGTATATTTTTACATTTTTGAATTTGTCTTAAAATTTACTTTAATAAATGTAAAAGGTTATATGGGTCTAAAGTCAACAGTTTTCAAAATATTTACATTTTTACGAAAATTTTGAGTGATATAGCACTTTCAGTTTTTTTTAAACATTCAGGTTATTTAAAAGGGCAGTAAAATATCGTGTGAAATCTAGATTAACAATAGATTTTTTAACAATCATTTTAATTTTAGGAGATTATTAATATACAGCGTCATTCAAAAAGTCTGCAACGAATAGAAAAGTTTTTTATTATTTTTTTCTCAGAAAATTGTATTCTTGATAAAAGTTGGTGCACGGTCTAAAACTAATTTTAAGATGAAAAAAGTTCAATAAAAAATCATATGACACTAGATATTAGTGATTTTTGAAATATTTTAAGAGATACAAAAAAAATTATGGACAGAGTTTTTAAAAATCCCAAAATAAGGCTAGATTTAAATTTTGACGGTCAAATTTCAATTTTTATTTTTTAAGAAATTTTAACATTCAAAAAGTCTGCAACAAATGAAAAATTTTATTTTTATCGAAAAAAGTTATTAAATATCTAAAAACCGAATTAGGTTTAAATTCTGATGGTTACATTCAAATTTTTATTTTTTACGAAATTTTAACATTCAAAAAATCAAAACCCAGTGTCATATGACTTTTTATTAATTTTTTTTCATCTTAAAATTAGATTTAGACCATATACCAACTTCATTAGGAATAAAATTTTCAGAAAAATCGATAATAAAAAACTTTTCCATTTGTTGCAGACTTTTTGAATGTTAAAATTTCTTTAAAAAAAAATATTTGAATTTGACCGTCAAAGTTTAAATCTAGACTTATTTTTGGATTCTACATAACTTTTTCTTATAAGTACATTTTTTTTGTAACTTTTTTTTCACTAAGGGCTCTTTACACTTACAAATATTTCAAAAATCGGTAAAATCTAGTGTTCTATGACTTTTTATCAAACTTTTTTCCCCTTAAATTAATTTTAGACCATGCACCAACTTTTATCAGGAATAAATTTTTTTGAGAAATTAATAATAAAAAAATTTCCATTTCTTGCAGACTTTTTGAATGACGCTGTATAATAATGTAATAAACTCGTAGGTTAAATTACTAAATTTTTTTGGCTTTATATAATTTACCAAAGACCATAAGTTCAATTTATGATTGTCGGTGGAATTTGCACACGGTATAATAGTACCTAACTCGTTGCTTAGATATTTTTCTCCCGGGAATATTTTTCTTACGTGTATGAACAAGAGTTTTGTCCGGTAAACACTAGTAAAATAAGGCCGTTTCATCCGCTCTGTATACTTGCCATGAAATCACATCATATTTTTTTATTTGAGAGATGTACAAGTACATAGATCACGACTAAAGGTACGTGGCACGCGCGTATTTCGTTTGACATAGGTACGTACAGATCACCATAGCAACGCGACCACGATCGCGTTGTTATGGTGTAAACTTTTATTTTTAGTTTTACTACTAAAAACAAGATTTATTTATGTTAAAAATCGAATCGTTTCTATTTCTATCATATAAGCAACTTTCACGTTATAAGCAACTTTTAGATCGGAATTGGCCGCCGTTAGTTGCTTATAACGCGAGCTCACTGTACATGGAAGTACAATTTACCATTTACTATCATTTAACCCTTTCACCACTGAACATGTTCTTTTTTGGAAATTTTATTGCAAAGCAAATGTAGCAACAGATACAGTCATAAATATGATAAAAATGCAAAGTTTTTTTTTTACATATATTAGGTCCTTTGAAATGTCCTGAGATAATATGTCCCAGTAGTAATTTATCGTGGGATTATGTGTCCCAGTAGTAATTTATCGTGGGATTATTTCTACCGATAGTATGAAATAATTGCAATCTTTTTACAAAAAACCTTTATTGAAAACGAAAGTAGCAGTAAAAATAGCAAAAAACAAAACTAACTCGCTGATTATGTCAAAATCTTTTGCACGAACCGGTTCTTAGACGTATCGCCATCTAGTGATCATTTATGGCGAACGGTTCTTAGACTTATCGTCATCTGTGGGATAATTTACGGAACTAGTTACCGGCCTCAGTCGGTTTTATATGGGAGTTTCCCAACCTGTGTAGTAGACCGTGCTAAAGAGCAAAGTAATCACCCTAGAGAGCAAAATGAATTGTAATGTTATGGTAACGTTGCGTAATAGCGTTTTTAGACAGCGAAACTGTCAATCGTGTCGAATACAATACTGACATTTTAAGGTTATGTTTAATATTAACGTTTTACTTTTAATGTTTTAATCGCATTTTCCAACGGTTGTGAGATAAATGTAATACACAACTCGTGAGCAAAGTACCTTCAACTGCCGTGCCCGCACTCGCCTACGGAGTCCGTGTTTGGCATCATCCCAAATCTAAGGGGTTGTTTGCTTTTAAACATTAGATCTACATGTCTAACTCATTTTAAATTATTCTCTGTTAAACAAACATTTTTTAAATTCTAAAACTTCCATAATCTTATCTTTTACCCAAGATGTTTTATTTGGGTCTCTATAATCTCTTACGTATACGTCATCCCCTATCTCAAATTGACGTACACTTTTCCCTTTACAATTTTTAATTTGTCGAAAATGAATTTGGTTAAATTAAATCTAACCTGGTCCTTCAATTTCTACCTAATAAAAATTTCAATGGTGTTACCCCCTGGTACCATGAATATTTGACCTATAATTCTGTAAAAAAATGTCTTATACCTGTAGCGATAGTAACGCATTATTTATCGGCAAATTCTTCATTTCATTTTGTTTGTTTACGAGTGAGAGTAATATTGACAGCTAAAATGTTGGTTATGTTTTTTGTTTACGGCGGACTTTACAAATCATAGAATAGGGAATACCGTCGATTTCGCCGCGCGTGCGCATAATACAGCTTCAACGGCGGAAAGCACCTGAGGCGTCAACTTGCAAAACTCTTTACATCCAATTTAGTAAGAAAATTAGATAGTGGTGGCGCTGTTGACTTTAAACAGTCTGTCATATGGTTACTAAATCATAATGCAACAAAACTTATATTTTCCCAGCTCATTTTATACATGAAAACTGTCTAACGTTGCAAAACTCTTTCAATCCACCATTACTACTACTTCAAAACTCTTTTCATCCATTCTAGAAGTGATTATTACAAAACTCTTTACATCCAGCGCCATTTTACCCTGTTAGTTATTTTACGGAATCAAAACATCATATATCCTTACCTAATATCTTTTATATTTTGCGCTTTTATTAGTGTTCTGTATTTGATAGCCGAAACGCACGTGTTTTGTTTTTAAAGACAGTCTACTGTGTTTTTGTGTTTTGTTTAACTAATATTTTGATTATGGAGATTTCTCCAACATCTTCTTTGATTGAAAAAGGAAGAAAAAAATATTTGCTGAATATGCAACTGTTCTAGAACTGCCAAGGATTTCACTGTTTTTGATTGGAAGAAAGCAGTTGAATCTTGCATAAAGCCTCCTGGTCAATGGCATTTTTAATTTTCCATGGCAAAGCGATTTTTTATTAAAAAACATAAGTCAGGAAGTATAACTATAAAAGGTGAAATCCATTATAAAAGCAACATTGGAGTATACATATCTGTTCTGAAAAGAGGAAAGTGTGGCCAATATCACTCCAGAGGAACTTCCTAACAACGTTCCAGTCAAACAGTTAAAGCTAATTGATGTTGACAACCTTTTAAAGAAACACTTTGGCGTTGATTGGAGAAACAATCCAGAAACTGATTTGTCATTTTATAGAAATTTGATCGATACTTTTCATGAAGAAAATATAAATGAAAATGAAAATCCTGATGAAGAAGAAATATTGTATCCTGAGGATGATGGTCTTAGAATTTAAATTCTTTCTCCTGTATTACAACTATTTTTTGTACCGTATTTTGGAATTTCAAAAAACTAAAAATAAAAATTTGTAAAATAATTCTAATTTCTTTTAAAAAAGCGAACTATGTTCTTTAAATAATGTTTCAAAACTTTTTAAATCCACAGATAGTTTGCACAACTATCTAAATCAAAAATATTTTCTAAAATAACTTTTTCCGCGATCATCTTTTTTTTCAGTAATTTGCCGATCAATTTTTTAATGCCTTCTGCAAACAACTGTGCATTATGAACATACATAGTCAATTATAAATCGACGTATAGGTTTTTCGCGTTTCCTGTGAAATTAGTTATGGCGGATATAGAAAGTTTTGCAAATTGGCGCCTCACATGTATAACGTATAAAATCCGCCGGCCGGCGGATTTCTAAGGCCGTTTTCACACACGACGGCAATACCGCTGCCGTTGCCGCCAGCTGTAGCGGCATCAGAAGTCCGAGTCTTTCACACACGACGGCATTACCGCTGCCGCTGAATAGTTTGTTTTTAGTTGTGACGATAGAAATATGTATGCTGCTGTCAACAGAAGTCATCTCCTTGGGCTACTTAACCTTAGGAGGAAGTACAGAAGTAATAAAAATAAAAGACAATACTGGGTTCACCCCCTTTTAAGCGTGCGATACTTGGAAGGAAGTTTTTATACGTTGTTTAAAAAACTTAGAGAAGATCAATCAAAATTCTTTAATTACTTTCGAATGAGTACCAATACGTTTGATATTCTGGTGCAATTAGGTATTACAAACAAGTATTAAGCACCAGGATACTAGAATTGAAGGTGTCGTTTGTTAATGTGGGTTTTTTCCAGCCTAGGGGAAATCTTACGATAAACAAACAGTTCTTGTAAAGGGGGTTTTAAAAATATTTCGTAATTTTTAATTTTACCAAAAATATTTAGAAGAATGTTTAATAGACCCCAACATATATGTACATTGTACAGGGTGGCCTATTTTCGATGCCCATACCTCGGTAATTATCAGAGAGAGAAAAAAAAACTATGTACGTGGTCTAGATTTCTTTTTTTGACACGAATTCATTGCCGTAAACAGATTTTTGATATCTTTTTTAATTTTCGAAATATAGCCAAAAACCGATTTTCGACAATTTTCAAAAATGGTAAATATCTCGCTTAAACAAAAAGATAGAGAAAAAATCTAAAGATATTTTTGGCATGGTTTTTTGTCCTTAATAAGATAGCGATGTTCAATTGTTTTTTACTCATACTAATATTGATTTATTACACCTAACTTTGTTATTTTAAATGGCAACCATAAGCAAATTATATATTTTTGAAAAGTGCAAAAAATAAGCTTTCGATTTATGTCACAGCCAACTATGGTTGCCATTTAAAATAAGAAAGTTAGGTGTAATATATCAACATTCGTATGAGCAAAAAAAAATTGAACATCGCCATCTTATTAAGGACAAAAAACCATGCCAAAAATGTCTCTAAAGTTTTCCTCCATCTTTTCGTTTAAGCGAGATATTTAACATTTTTGAAAATTGACGAAAATCGGTTTTTGGCTATATTTCGAAAATTAAAAAAGATATCAAAAATCTGTTCACGAAATATAGGCCACCCTGTACTTATATATTATATAACATACATGTGAGACTACAATTTTACATAAACAAATAATTTTTATCTATTACAGTTTTCTATATTTGTCATTTAAAACACCCTAGATTAGTTTTTATTTGAAAAAAACAGTTCTTATATGGAAACACTGAATGAGAACAAGTACGGCGGCATCCGAAATTGTCGAGATCACCGACGGCTGCACAAACCGCTGCCGTCGACGGCGACGGCAATTTGCCGTCCCGCGCCTGTGTGTGAAAGCACCCATTTGATTACATTGAAGTCGGCAGCGCTGACGCCGACGGCAGCGGTTTTGCCGTCGTGTGTGAAAACGGCCTAAGTCTATATAAGCTATTCCGCCGGCGGACATATAGCCACTTCCTATTTAATATTTCTTTTAAAATGTTATTATCTATCGTTAGCTGTTATTACAAATTTCTATTAGTAGTGAATAAAAAATATTCATTTAATACATATTGAAATATTTACGCTTCATCTCCTCACAATCAGTAATGTTTTTTAAAATTTATTCCTGTCAGGCCAGCATTTCCAAATGTGAAAATTTTATAAAAATTGGCACGCGGACATAAAAAGGTTCGCCAGGGGCAGGGGCTATGCAAACTGTGGCAAGTTTTGGGCACCCATGCAGTGCGATTAAAAATCTTTAAACTATTTCATAACGTAAATTTTTATTTTTTCCCGTAACGAAACCACGAAATTATGAGAGGAAACAATAAAACGCATGGCATATTTTTAATACATTATACTGAGTACTTTATACTTACTGAACATTTTTTACTTTTACTTTGCTTAGTCCATGGAGTTGAGCATTTTTATACTTCTGAATTATGTGAGTTGTCCCTTTGCCCTGGCCGATCGTTATACTAGGAATAGGCAATGGGTCGATCGAAGGAATCCCAAATGTAGTATCTCCTAAAATTTAAAATATTGTTACACAAAAGGTGCTTGATTCATAACTAAGAACATGGGGATCTACGGAAGTGCTGGAGATAAAGGGTGGGCAAATTAGGAACAAATAGTATTTTTAAATGATTAGGAAGAATCTAACCTAAAATGTCCGAGAAAACTAGGAAATTCCTACACAACGCTTATAAGAATAAGTTAAATGTAAATATCTCAGAAAATATTCATTTTAGGTATGAAGGTATGAAGAAAAACAAAAATGCAACAAAATGACGTAATAATATACAGGGTGTTCCATTTGAAAAAATAAAGTTATTTATGTTTGAAAATTGGGAAGTTGGCACATCTATAAGAAACACCCTGTATAATATAAATTAATTTTTATTTATTTAGACTATGTGACTTTGTATGTACAAAATATCATTTGCCAATTATTATTCATAACGTTGTGCTCTTGACAAGTATTGTACCCTGTTTTTATGGAAATTCAAAGATTTTTTGAGATAAATTGGAAACGTCGCAAAAGAATGAAAAAAAATATACTGTCATATGGAGATTTTCTTGCTGAATTCGATTATGCAAAAATTTACTGGGTGTTCAATTTAAAAAAAAATACCTTTAGTGACGCCCCACTTTTATGAAACACCCTGTATACTTGAAACTAATTTTAAAACATGCACGTCTAGAAATACTATAAGTTTCATTAAAAACTTTTTTTTAATAAGTTGACATTAAGGGCAATAATGGACTTAATCGCACTATTGGCGCACCCTGTATATGCAAATAATTTCTAACTGGTATTAAATTGTAATTTACAAAAATCCATACAACGGGCAATGTCTTCGTGATCAATATGCAGAACCTTTAACAAACTTGCAACATGAAAACTTAGCATTTTTGAAAAATGTTGTTGAATGGGATGAGTTAGAAATTAATAACATTGTTAAACAGTAAGTTGACAAGCCAGACGTTTTCTTCATTAACACGTACTTGCAATACGTTACTATTTTTGAAAAAATATTTATTTGAGCAACATAAATACAATTTATTTTATGTATTGAGAAAATTTCAAAAGATTGATTGGAACCAAGATTTGGTCAGTATAGACAAACGAGTAGAGCTTATAATGTTACTGTAGAACAGGTTTTAGAACCTGAAAAAAATTAAGAACCATTAATCTGTTGAAGTTAAATTCAGCGGTTTACGTAAACTGTAAAATAAAAACATTCTTTTTTGAGTTGTCACACAATGACAATGAAAATTCGACCAATAATGACGAATTAGACAAATGATTTGATCGACATATTGTCATATTAATGTTACATAAATAAATCAAGAAATGAATTTATATTCTTGATTTGTATTGGAAGATATACAGGGTGTAGAATTGGATCACGCAACATATTAATTTCAATGATAAAATTTGAAAAGTTGTATAATTATATCCCCTAATTATTTTAGAAAAAAAGATGCATTCACCTTTTTGTAGAGAAAAGAATTGTGTGTCCAAAGTGTATTAATTATTAATATTTAGTTTTCCAATAACTGAAAATGCAATTGACAAAAATCTGTAGTATTATGCTATTGCTATGACATGCTCTTTTTTTTAAGTAAGACAATCGTCTAAGTCTAAGTACTTATATTTTTAAATGTATTTTATGTTTGGAGCTGACTCAATATAATTTTAATTAAAACATTTATATAAAAGTTTTATCATAAACCAAAAATCAATGTTATTTTAGTTCAAATCAATCGCCGTAGATCAAACAACATTTACAAACGAAAACCTAACCTAACAGTAAATATAATTCTCGGTTTACTGAACGTAACATAATTATTGTAGGCATTTGGGTTGTTCATAAACAAATCTTATTAACAACTACTTAAAACATTTTGCATTGTAAAAAATGCAGTCAACAGTAAATACTGCAGTTTTTTATAAATATGAAAAACCAATGCAAAGTGAAGAGTGTTCAAAAGATATTAAAAAGGAGACGATGAACCTGGAGCTAGAAGAATATAATTTACATACTAATTTAATAATACCCGAGTATGTACAAACAAGTTGTTATAATTTTCAAATAAAAGACGAATTTGAAAGCACAGCAGAAGTTATATGTGTAAATGAGGTTGAAAAAGTAGAAATAAAAGAAGAACCATTGGAATATTCTTTGTGCGAAGATGAATATTTAAATGATAAGAGTGACCAGGTACAATGTGTTAGTAATAAAATATTGATAAATAGTGAGAACAATGATTATAAGAATGCGGATATGATCAATGAAGGTGCAGGAAAAACCATTTTAGGTACTGATATGTTAAACAACACTGACGAAAAGTTGATTAAATGTACCATTTGTGAAAAGTTTATCAGTCGTCGTAGCGGTTTCATTCGACATATGAGAACGCACACTGCTGAAAAACCATTTAAATGTGACATTTGTGGTAAATTTTACAGTAAGAAATGGGAATTAAATATGCATTTTAAGACCCACACTAGTGAAAAACGTCATAAATGTGGCATTTGTGGAAAATGTTTCAGTCAGCCCAACTGTTTGAGTCGTCATATGAGAACACACACTGGTGAAAGACCGTGTGAATGTAACATCTGTGATAAACGTTTCGTTACGAAAAGCGAATTGACTATTCATGTAAGGACACACACTGGTGGAAAACCCTATAAATGTGATATTTGTGAAAAATGTTTCAGTCAGAATAGCAATTTTAATCGACATATGAGAATACACACTGGCAAAAGACCGTTTGAATGTGATATTTGTGGCAAATGTTACATTGGGAAAAGCGAATTAAATAATCATTATAGGACTCACACTGGTGAAAAACTCCATCAGTGTGACATTTGTGGGAAATGTTTAAGTCACCGTAATAGTTTTAGACGTCACATGAAAACGCACACCGGTGAAAGACCGTTTGAATGTGACATCTGTGGTAAAAGTTTCAGCATGAGGAGTGAATTAAATATTCATCTAAGGACACACACAGGAGGAAAACCCTATAGATGTGATATTTGTGAAAAATGTTTTACCCAGAATAGCAATTATAATCGACATATGAGATCACACACTGGTAAAAGACCGTTTGAATGTGACATTTGTGGTAAATGCTACAGTGAGAAAAGTGAATTAAATACTCATTTTAAGACCCACTCTGGTGAGAACCGCCATAGATGTCACATTTGTGGAAAATGTTTCAGTCAGCTTAGCAGTTTCAGCATACATATGAGAATACACACTGGTGAAAAACCGTTTAAATGTGACGTTTGTGATAAACGTTTCATTGTGAAAGGCCTATTAAATTATCATATAAGAACACACACTGGTGAAAAACCTCATAAATGTGACATTTGTGGAAAATGTTTCAGTCGGAATGGCAATTTAATTCAACATATGAGAACACACACTGGTCAAAAACCTTATAAATGTGAAATTTGTGAAAAATGTTTTAATCATAAAAGCAATTTAAATGATCATATCAAGATACATCAGTGAGAAACATTATAAATTTGATTGTTATGGTAATTATTACAGACTGAAAGCCAATTTAAATGATCGTATTAGGAGACACACTGATAAATGTATGTCATAGCTAATAACTATTTTAAACAAAAGAATGATCTAAAACAATGCATACACACTATTGAAAAACCTGTGTGATGTAAACTTATTACACCACAACATTAGTGGAAAATCATATAAACGAGACGTTTGTGGAAATAGTACATTTTTATTAATTGTCATATAAGAACAGAAATTGTTGGAAAATCATATAATTAAATTAGGCATTGGTAAAAAATTTGTTTTAAAATGACATTTAAATCAACAATAAAAAGGGTTGTTATGTGGTGATTATGTAAAATAAATGTTATCAAATAACAGTGTTTTATGTTTTACAATGATACACAAGTTTTTATTTTATTGAAACGTATTGTGTAATATCAAATAAAAATTTTATTTAAAAATGTATGTATAATGTTTTTTGTTCTTGAAATCACTTGTTTTTAAGTAATTGACATCACTCAAAAACAATTGATATTATGTATGATCCCTGGTTGAATGTAAGACAGTTTTTGAGTTTTTATGGAACCTATAGCACCGCCTGTGGAATGTAAGACACATGGAATCATTTTAATAATATGGTTTATGTACCTGAAATGACCAGTCTTAACCTTTTAATAAGAGTACATTTTCTACAACTTAAATATAGAAGTGTAAATACAGGGTGTCCCAGTTAACTTGAACAGCATGGGGATCTCGTAAACGGTAAGAGATACAGAGTTGGTTAAATGGGTCAAAATGATCTATGATTTAAGAGCAACTATTCTATGGAAAAAAAACTTGAAAAAAATTTACAGTTTTTGGGCTATTCGTAAAAAACAAAAAAATGACGTTTTCGATTTTTGCTTATAACTTGCTTATTTAAAATCATACCCAAAATATTTTTCGACATTATTAGGACACTTTTTTGCGTAGAATTGAAATTAGTTAATAAATTTTACCTATCTTCATTTGTTTTTGTTATTTTAACATCAACTTTCTTATTTTAAATACGGGTCGTAGTTGGCTATGACACCATTAAAAAGAGATTTTTTTTCTCGTTTCATTGATGTATGGGTTGTTAGGTTTATTTTTAAAAATAAGCAAGTTATAGCAATATTATTGTATTTGTTAAGTTTAATCAAAGTGGCCATTGGAAAACAAAACAAAACATCACGTAAATAAACTAGCTGTACTTAATTAAACACAAATAAACCTAAATAATTTAAGATATTTTTCAAATTACATAATAATTTATGTTTTTCCAATTACTATTACTATTGAATCTAAATTATAACATGCGTTCAAAGTGCAGCCCACTCTCCATGAGCAATGCAAATTTGAGATCTGCACTTTGTAGATTACAATTATTTCTTATGCATATTACTTTCTGCTTGATAAAATGTTCTTAAAACAGCTAATCATAAAAAGAACACAATTACAAAATTAAGATTGGATAGTTTAACAAAAGTTTATCAAATAAAAAGAAATATCGTTAGAAAAACATTATTACCTACAATGTGCAGATCTCAAATTTGTATTGCACATGGAGAGTGAGCTACACTTTGAACGCATGTTATAATTTAGATTCAATAGTGACAGTAATTGGAAAAACATAAATTATTATGTAATTTGAAAAATTCTTAAATTATTTAGGTTTATTTGTGTTTAATTAAGTACAGCTAGTTTATTTACGTGATGTTTTGTTTTGTTTTCCAATGGCCACTTTGATTAAACTTAACAAATACAATAATATTGCTATAACTTGCTTATTTTTTAGAATAAACCTAACAACCCATACATCAATGAAACGAGAAAAAAAATCTCTTTTTAATGGTGTCATAGCCAACTACGACCCGTATTTAAAATAAGAAAGTTGATGTTAAAATAACAAAAACAAATGAAGATAGGTAAAATTTATTAACTAATTTCAATTCTACGCAAAAAAGTGTCCTAATAATGTCGAAAAATATTTTGGGTATGATTTTAAATAAGCAAGTTATAAGCAAAAATCGAAAACGTCATTTTTTTGTTTTTTACGAATAGCCCAAAAACTGTAAATTTTTTTCAAGTTTTTTTTTCATAGAATAGTTGCTCTTGAATCATAGATCATTTTGACCCATTTAGCCAACTCTGTATCTCTTACCGTTTACGAGATCCCCATGCTGTTCAAGTTAACTGGGACACCCTGTATAAGAGTTCGCTCACTTTTCTTTAAAATTCCTAGAGCTTCTTCCACACTGGATCGTAAACATTCATTAAATTTTTCTTTTTCTTGCTTCCGCTTACACAATTTGTAAGTAGGTGCTGAAAAAAAAACAAAATAATTCAATAAACTGGCGTGGCCACCAACTGACTCGCTATACGTTGTGTGTGTTTGTGTAATTATTCGTTTAAAAAGATCAAGGTGCAGTTCCAGGCATTTTAATCCAACTTATACGTGATGCGGAAAAGTATGGAAACAGACAAATATCTAGAACATCATTGAAGATAGTACAATGAAATTTTGTATCTGAGCGTTTCGTATTTTTCGAATTCGATGAAAATATTAAGGTTGCACTACGACTTCCGGTTCAACCTAAATGAACTCAGACTGAAATTTTAAAAGGAACACCCTGTATATTTTTATATTCTTGGATTCCTCTTAAAATTTACTTTAAAAATTGTATAAGGTTATATGGGTCTATCTAAAAATCTAAAGTCAACCGTTTTCGTAAAATTTACATTTTTATAAAAATTTTGAGCGATACAGCACTTTAATTTTTTTTAAACATTTAAGTTCTTTAAAAAGGCAGTAGAATTTCGTTTGAAGATTAGATTGACAATAGATTAATTAATTTTAAAATCTTTAAAATGTTATAATAAAAGTTGGTACATGGTCTAAAACTAATTTTAGGATTAAAAAAGTTTAACAAAAAGTCATAAGACACTGGATTTTAAGGATTTTTGAAATATTTGCAAGAACAAAGTGCCCTTATTTTATGAGATACAAAAACAATTTATAGGAAAAAGTTATTTAGAATCTCAAAATAAGGCTAGATTTAAATTTTGAAGATCAAATTCAAAATTTTATTTTTTAAGAAATTTTAACATTCAAAAAGTCTGCAACAAATGGAAAAGTTTTTAATTATTGATTTCTCAGAAAATTTTATTCTTCATTAGTTGGTGCATAGTCTAAAACTAATTTTAAGATAAATACAAGTTTGTTAAAAATTCATAGGACACTAGATTTTAGCGATTTTTGAAATATTTGCAAGAGTAAAGTGCCTTTATTTAAAGAGATACAAAATAAAATTTGTAAAATAAAGTTATTTAGAATTTTAAAATAAGGCTAGATGTAAATTTTGACGGTCAAATTCCAAAATTACAATTATGTATTACAAAATTTTAAGCACTTTACTTTTGCGAATATTTCAAAAATCGCTAAAATCTAGTGTCCTATGACTTTATTAAACTTTTTTTCATTTGAAATTAGTTTTGGACCATGCACTACCGTTTATCAAGAATATAATTTTTTGAGAAATCGATAATAAAAGCTTTTCCATTTGTTGCAGACTTTTTTGATGTTAAAATTTCTTAAAAAATAAAAATTAGAATTTGACCTTCAAAATTTATATCTAGCCTTATTTTGAGATTCTAAATAACTTTTTCCTATAATTTTTTTTTTACATCTCCTAAAATAGGGGCACTTTACTCCTGCGAATATTTCAAAAATCGTTATAATTTAGTGTTCCATGACTTTTTATTGAACATTTTTTCATCTTATAATTAGTTTTAGACCATGCTCCAACTTTTATCAAGAATAATATTTTCTGAGAAATCAATAATTAAATTTTTCCCATTAGTTGCAGACTGTTTGAATGACTGTAAATTTGTCATTATGTGTAAGAGGGATTTTCAGCGCCATCTCTTGCGCCCTTGGCACTTGTCCCATTGCCAATTGCATTGCTATCTACATTGCTACGGTACGGTATACAACCGCCGATTGAGTACATAAATTTAATCGCAATCTTCACTCTCAAGTCGAAATTACGGGATAAGCAAACTGGAGAGTGATTTACGCGTTTTTGCAATTTTTTTGAATAGTATGGGATTGAAATCTTTAATCCTTGATCATTTTTACATACTATTTTTCAAACTAATATTTTATTTTCAATTCTTGTGAAACATTAAAGACCGCAAGGGCGGCATTTGGCCGCCCTCTAAATCGGCCGCCCACGTGCGGGGCACGCTTTCGCCCCCCGCCAGAAACGGCCCTGCTTTTCATTACAAATTTTCGACACTTTTTGTAACGAAGTTTTTTATAGTTTAGAAAATTATAAAATATTACATTTTTTAGTTAAAGAAACTTGCTCTCCTGAACTGTATGTAACACATGTGTGAAGTTGTGATGAATTTTTGGTTGTTCTAATGTTCTAAACGAAGAGAAAGAATTTACAAACGAAGTTTTTGATATAAAATGTAAAAGAATAAAAATCCCCAATCAAAATAAAATCATTAATCTGTTTATATTAATTTATCCTATAAAATAATTATTACGAAACTTTCCCAACATTTACATTGCACTTGGAATTTATTTAACACTTCCGGTAACTGTGGCTAGTGCAGAACGCTTATTTAATGAAAAAAAAATTGTTTAAAACATATCTCAGATATACAATGTCTCAAGAGAGGCTTAATTCTTTAGCCATATTATTCATCTAAAAAAGAGAAGTTGAAATGACAGACTTTGAAGACATAATTGTAAAATGTGCTATTCAATGTGCAAGTCTAAAGTGATAAAAGTCTTAAAGAATAAAAAAATATTTCACTTATTGTGGTTTTGTTGTGTTGTAATAAAAGCTCATTTTCGTTTATAAACTTATTATGTACTGCAGTAAATATCAACCCGAAATATGGATATCAAAATAACTGTTTGTGTTTTTTTTTAAATCTTAATTTATTACAATTTTATGATTTACGTATACAGGGTGAGTCATTAGTGCGGGATCGGTCGATTGTGGCTAAACGGTTTGAGATAGAAAGTTGATACAAACGCTAATTGATACAGTTTTTTCTTCCGAACACGATAAAAATATTTTCAAATATACAGGGTGAGTCATTAGTGCGGGATCGGTCGATTGTCGCTTAACGGTTTGAGATAGAAAGTTGATTCAAACGCTATTTGATACAGTTTTTTCTTCCGGGCACGATGAAAAACATTTTTAAATATACAGGGTGAGTCACCTCTCTGGAACTAATAGCAACTTTTATATTTCAGATACAACACCCCATTTTTTATTTAATATTCTTGACCGCCTTTATTTTAGCGTTACATCAATATGAAATACTACAGCTTTTTATGCTGCCTTGTCACTAAAAATTAATATATTATTTTTTATTCTGTGTTTCAATTTTTTTGTTTGTAAAAAGTGGTCTGCTTAGTTTTTCTCTTTGAACGTCCTTTGGATTTAATTTTAGTTTTAAATTTTAAGTTTTTATTTGATTGATTTGAACAGGGCTCGTTATTAGACCGACTTTGTTCTTCAGGTTCTTCTGGTTCAATTGCACTAAGCCCACTTCTCTCATGTTCAAAAAGAGAAATTCCAATTCTTGCATTGCTTTCTATTACTTTTAATTCATCTACATATTTATTGAAGGTTTGCGTTCCATAATTAGACAAAATATCTGCAATAGTTTTAGTTATCGCCAGTGCTGTATTAAATTTTTCCTTATCCGAGAAAAGTTGGGGCAATCAAAATCATCAGTGAAATTTTCAAGATGATCATCGATGTCTACATTTACCTCATCTGTATCCATACTTACAAGGGAACGTCGCGATACGTTGTCGCTAGAATTTGATTCCGGCTGTGTTTATTACATCAAGGGCATCAAAACTAAATGTTTTCCAGAGTTATACGTGCCACTGGCCATTACCTTCGGAAAAATAGGGGAAAAACTGAATAGCTGATTAATAAAAGTAATATTTGCGATCGCGTTGGCCATGAAACCGTAAAAGACAAAATCGAAATTCTTCTATTTACTAATGCGCGCATCCTTTCCAAGTAAAATGGTGCAAAGTTTTTGAAAAAATCTTAAACGGTTCCGAAGAAAAACGCAAAAAACGAGGCCTTTGTAAAAACGGTTTTCCCTATGTTAAACGCCTATGCAAGTCGCATAGATATAGTAATACAGATATGCGACAACTACTCAATACATAGCGCTTATACAGGGGCTTCGTTTTTGACGTTTTTCTCCGAAACCGTTCAAGATTTTTTCAAAAACTTTGCACTATTTTACTTGCAAAGGATGCGCCTATTGGTAAATAGAAGAATTTCTATTTTATCTCTGACGGTTTCATGGCCAACGCGATCGCAAAAATGACCTTTTTGTACCAATTTTTCAGTTTTTTTCCTATTTTTCCGAAGTTAATGGCCAGTGGCACGTATAACTCTGGAAAACATTTAGTTTTGATGCCCTTGATGTAATAAACACAGCCGGAATCAAATTCTAGCGACAACGTATCGTGACCTTCCCTTGTTAGTGCATTTTTAATTGAAATAATATATCTTGCATGAAAGCAAGTTTTTGAAAATATGTCCAAAATATTATATTTTCTTATCATAAGAATATGAGGACATGGTGCACTAAAAGAAGTCCAAAATGAACACGAACGTGTTTCCACCGATGTGTTATGAAATTTTGATATTTTGTTATCAAAATTTTCCTTAATGCCATTATTTTTAATTCTCATTTTGGTTTTAATTTTAACTGTCTATGAAATAATTTTATTCCTGTCTCTGTGAGGCCTTCAGAACATCCTTCCCATATCTTTCTTATTTCGATATCACTATCCATAATTTTAAAAACTTTTTGTTTATTTTTGGCTAATTTGTTATTTATTCTTGAATCAAAACAGTTTATGATCTCCTTGATACATAAATAAATTGATGGCAAACTATGATATTTAGTTTGTATGTATTCTTTAAGGTCTAAACCTTGTATAAAATCTACACTAAAATATTAGAGAGAAAATTAAGAAAGGAAGTGAAAAAGAAAATGGAAGTAGAGCAGGCACCTCCCGAATTTTTTCACATTATTTAAGAAACATGCTGTATAAAAATAATTTTTATTTGTAACTCTGAAATTATTTTTGGGATCTGTAAATGTAAATTTAAAAAATAGTACCTACAAAATTACGTTGAGGTTGAGATATTATATTTTCATTTTAATTTCTAAAATACAAACAAAATAATAAATCTTCTGAAAATAATAAGATCGCCATATAAAAATTTAATTTATAGAGAATAACGATACAAAATAACTTTTAACGAAACGTTATCGGTTATTATAACGTTATATAACGTTATAAAAATATCGTTACGTTATTGTATAAAAAATTATAGTTGAATCGTTATTATAACGTTATCGGGTATCGTTACGTTACGTTTTCCATCCCTGATTTAGCATTCGTGGACCTCAAAGCAGCATTCGATACAGTGCCAAGAGAAGGATTGTGGAGCTGCTTAGAAGAACTGAAGGTCACGGGAAAACTCACCAAGGCAATAAAAAGTGTATACAGAAAAGTTATAGCGGAAGTACGAATAAAAGGCAAAAGCTCCAGGAATTTTGCACTACAAAGAGGAATCAAACAGGTTAATAGCCTAAGCCCCCTATTATTCAATATGTATATGGACAAAATACTGAAGACCTGTAAAAAAAAATACGCCGAAAGTAACAGTCAGATTCAAAGATCTTAGGCCCGTCCAGATACAGTGCCTATTATATGCAGACAATATAATAATAGTGGGGGAAAACAGAGAAGACATACAAAAATCCTTGAACCAGTGGAACGAAACGATACAACAAATGGGAATGGAAATAAACACAGGGAAAACAAAAATAATGAAAATAAACGATGATGAAGACCAGCAAAACATCAAATGCGGAGACGACGTAGGTACTGGAGCAAGTCTCGACAATAGATTACTTAGGAACGAAAATTAGCGTAGATGGGAAAATTGACGCAGAAATCCTAAACAGAACCAGAAAAAGCACGAGAATTTACTACCAACTAAACAAAACTATCCTTGGGAAAAAAGAAATTAGTGCACAAACAAAAACTAGAATATACAACACGGTCGTAATTCCAACTATGCTGTATGGTAGTGAAACATGGCCGCTAACATCGAAACACGAGAAAAGAATAACGGCAGCAGAAATGAGATTCCTAAGAAAAATAGCGGGGAAAACAAAAAGAGATAAGTGCAAAAATAAAGACATTCAGAATAATCTACAACAAAAACAAATAACCCAAAGTATCGAAGAAAAACAATTAAAATGGTACGGACACGTGCAGAGGATGCCGCCAGAATCCATGACAAAAAAAATAGCAGAAAGTAGGATTTATGGGAAGAGGAGGGTAGGAAGGCCAACAACTAACATGGAAAACAGAATAGAACAAATAGCCCGTGATCGAGGGAAAACAGTTGGGGTGTTGAGAGCGATGACGACAGACAAAAAAGTCTGGAAAAATTGGGTGGAGAACCCCCAAAAGCCGACGCCATGAGGCAAAAGGCCATCGTAAAAGAAGAAGAAGAAGTATTCTTTGAGGGTCCATAATGATCGTTCAATTCTGTTCGTTGTAGTGTCTCCCATTAACCCTTTCAATACTGCGGGGATATATACGTCCCAAGGAATGTTTAAAAAATTCTGCATTGTGTAATGTCGCTTTTTAAATACTCTGGGATGGGATTTTATAGTAGTTCTGAGCTCACACTACACGTGAATCACTTAAATTTGTATCAGGAATACATGTGGCTCCCTTCAGTCAACTTTTGTGTGGTCATGTGTGTCTTTATAGGTTACTGCTGGGACGAATTTATCCCAAGCGATCTATACTGCGGGGACATTTGTGTCCCAAGCTCTTCTATGAAAAAAAGTAAAAGCTAAAAATATGAAACTTTGTATACATATATTCTTAAGCCATATCAACACATTTTTATACATGACACAAAATTTACTTCATTTGCCAAAAGTCGTATTGAAAGGGTCAATGGTAAGTAAATGTTTTCTAAAATAATGTACCCACATTTCTCTACAGCTATTCCAATTTTTAAGGAATTGTTCCTCAAGTGATACACACTTATCTTTTGTTCCTATAAAAACTTGTACAGATTTACAAATTTCCAAAAATTCTTTTTTCTGCTCTTCATAGTGTTTATACAGGGTGTGTAAAAATTGGCGGAAGCACTACACGTGGCGATATTCTTCGTAAAATTCTAAGTCGAAAATCTTAATACGTAAATGTTGTACCATGCTTGCTGTGTCTGCATGAGGTCCTCAAAGTTTTGACATTTGGTCCTTTAACCCTTTAGGTCTTAGTGGTTCCACTATGGAACTACATATTTCTAATTTTATTCTGAGAGCCCTAGTAATCGAGCGCTGGAACCACCGTCAAGAATGAGTCATGTATTGATGTTTCGCGCGGTCTAAACTGAAACGGTCAAATCAGCGTTTATTAAATTTGTTTTGGTGAATATTTTGTTGGTGCATTTCTAACGTGCTTCGTGTCTTCCTGTATCGTTTTTTGTTATAAAAAACTGAACAATATTATCAACTAAGTAATATAATATTTTTCATATATGTTCCTGTCTTTAAAGTATCCAGTAATAAATAGTGTCATCAAAGTTTTACATCATAGGTCAGTTTTTTTAATGTTTTTATATGGTGGTTCCATATGGAACCACTAGGATTTCGTATCTTTATTTTTATTTTTTTCGCTTTTTTTTTTCTTTAGACCACCATGTCAAAACAAACTTTAAATCTAGAAAAGTTAACTAGCGACGATTTATACGAACTCCTCTAACTCTAAAAGAGTTTCGATTAGCATTAGCAAATGGGCTAATCGGTGCTAACACAGAAATAAGTCCAAAAGGACGAAAAAGTGTTTCTGTACCTTCAAATAGGTATAATGCACAAATACCTTTGGAGAGGAGAACTAACCAAGCTGTGCATCTTCCCGTCCATGGTACAAAAATCAGATGTGCTAGCTGCAGCACAAAAAATAAACCGCGACGTACCAGATGGCACTCTAAATGTTGCAATGTAAGATTATTTGTCGAAAAATGAAATTGTTTTTTGAAATTTCACAATAAATAGTATACTTTTTTATTAATAATGTGACTTTTCTGCATATTATTTGTGATTACTACATTGTAAGAATATTTTCTCTTTATATTTTACAAATAAATTTATACTATAAAATTTTTGTCATTCATATGTAGTTCCTACTGGTACTTCATTGGAACCACCATTTTTTTTGTAAAATTATTTCAAAAATATTTTTTTTTTTAATTTGTTTGTGTTAAATAGATCAATTTTATCCCAAAAAGCATAAAAAACACCAGATTTTCTAAGCAAACAATATATCCGTACTCAAAGGGTTAATAAGTGTTATTATTTAATACTTGCAAATTAAAAAGCTGCAATTTGGCATAAAAAATAAATTCCGAATAGTATTTTTTCCTAGATATTGTGTTCTTCCTTTCAAAAATTGGTGTTGAAAATATGTAAATCACTTATTTGAATAAAAATAATACATATGGCAACATTGTCATTAGCTGTCATCTCTGTTTTTCTCGTAATTATTTCTAGTTTGTGTTTTACGATACCCAAAAGTTTGCAGCTATGTTTACGAACTGAAGGCTTTCAGTTCAAACAAAAATTGTAAATACCTAAGTTCCTAAGTAAAAATTGCTGATAAAAAAATGTCCAAACGCAAATCAATGTATGCAATGTTGCCAATTTTTTTTTTCTTTAAAAGGTTCCTGAGGACATAGGAAGCAGGGTACAACATTTTTGTATCAAGATTTTCGACTTAGAATTTTACGAATAACATCGCCACGTGTAGCGCTTCCGCCAATTTATACACACCCTGTATAATTGCGAATACAAGCATTTCTTAAATTCATCCAATATTTTATGCTTCTCATCAATTTGGCAATTATACGCAGTAGAAACTAACCGTTTAATGTATTTAATAACATGAAATTTGTAAAGTAAAATGGTTGCACTGGAAAAAATGTCTGTTATTGCTTTTATTTCGGTAAAATCTTTGTCAATTAAAAAAACGGATGGATTGGTCATACATATTTTTTTAAATTCATTCATACAATATATGATATATGTATAAATAGCCAATTGCATATACATACAGTATGTATTAATAGCCAGACACATTCTTAACTTTTAGTTTGCATAGGTGTTATATAAAATGTTAATTGGTTGCTCTGTATATTTTGATTATTATGCACTTATAGGCTGTTTATTCAATGCAGTAGATTTCATGTAGCAATGATTTTTTTATGTTCTATTATTTTATTTACAAAATGTATTTAATGTTTGTTTTTGTGGTTTCAATAAACAATTTTTCCTCCATTTTCCCTTTTCTTCGCGCTCCCTCTCAAATTGTTTAGCAGTTTAGCCACAATCGACCGACGCCGCACTAATGACTGACCCTGTATTAATTCAGATTTTATGAATTCAATGTACAAGTGAGGAGCAACTAATCAAAAGGCATTTAGTCCATCTAGGTATAAAATCGAGTTTGATACGGTTATGAATCTATTTGTTTTATAGTTCTGTGTATTTAGAATGCTTCAAACTGCATTCAAACCATATAAAATACGTCACTAAAAAGTACCTTCCACATCAAAGTGCCTTTTGTCCTTAACAGTAACCATTTCAAAACGTATTAACTCCATTATGGTGCTTACTAACTTAACCTATAAAACACTGTTAGTGTGTAAAATATTGCAATATCAAATTTGTGTCTTTAGTTCTGTTTTATTACAAAAAATTTATATTGCATTAAATAATTGTTTTTTTTTTCGAAAGTGAAAATTTTGTAATAAACCAAATTCAGCAATAATTTTCGATTTTATAGAAACCTTTTATGTTTGTTTAGAATATGATTATTTTTCTTTAATAAATGAAAATGCTCAAAAATGTTTATCTTATTTTCGAGTTTACTATTTTCTGATCAAAAAGCGTTTTGTCCAATATTGATCACATCAAAACCAATTTTGTCCGCTGTGTCACATCCAAACGCATTTTGTCCATTCTTTTTTTTTAAATAAAAATTTCATGTTTTACAAAATGATTTAACTTAAAACGTTTTCATATTATAACGTTCAAGATTTATCAAAAAATACCAAAATCATTTATTTATTCCAAATATTTAACAAGTTATTCGTTTTTAATTATTTCTGAAAAAAATGTTTCATGCGACATAATGCCTTTTGAAAAGTTGCTCCTCAAGTTATGTTCTAAATGAAATTTTTATAGGGGGCTCCGAAAAAGTTGCCGCACCCGGACCCCGATATGTAGATGACCGGCTCTGATTTTGTCCAATTTAACCAACCTTGTATGTTCATTAAAAGTGAAACACCCTGTATAATAATTTGTAGGGGTTTCCTAAGACATGAATGTTATTTCAAAGGTTCTGCAAGGGTAAAAAAGTTGAGAAACACTGCACCAATTTTTGTTTTTTAAATTGTTAAAAATAAAAACTTACGAAGTTTGGCCGCCTCTGAGTAATACACGAATAACACTGCACTTAGCACTATTATCCACTTCATTTTTTTGCCAAAAAAGATATCAAAAACTTTCGAAAGTAAATATTTTGAGACGCGTATGCAGTGACTCGATTTTGGTTTAAACGCCCCGCTTACTTGTCCACATTTATATAGGTACATAGTTTTATGATTCCCCAAGAAGTTTTGAAGACGTCATTTGCATCTTCTTTCCTTCTTTTTCACCGCGTCAAAGACTATTCTATTTATTATGTGCAAAATAATTGTCACGTAAAAAATCTAAGCGTCTTTGGTAAAGTTTCAAGGTGGCTTGTATACTAACCTGACCTTTAAAAACAAAACGAATAAGTTGTAGACAATTTACATTTCAGTTATATTTATTACAAGACTAAACAGTTCGTTTTTTGCAGCTCTCAAACGTCAATGTCAATAAATTTGTGACTTGAATTTAAAATATATAGTACACATATATTTGTGTAAAACGTCATTCAAAAAGCGTCCAACAAATGGAAAAGTTTTTTATTATTAATTTCTCAGAAAATTTTATTCCTAATAAAAGTGGCGCTAATTTTAAGATAAAAAAATGTTCAATAAAAATTCTTATGACACTAGATTTTAACGATTTTAGAAATTTTTGCAGAATTAAAGTGCCCGTATTTCAAGAGTTTCAGTTTTGTTTACAATTCGTAACAGGGTTGAGCAGATTTAAATCAATTGATTTAAATCACGATTTAAATCAAGTGAAAAAAAAACATCAATTTAAATCACTTATTATATGAGTAGGTAATAAAACATTTATAACAAAACAAAATTTTATTTTCTCAAATAAAAAAAACATTAGGTATATGGTATTTATGTATATAAGTATTTAAAACAACAGTTCTTATATGTATATACGTATTAAATACATACTTATACGTAACGTAACGAAACGTAATTCATTTAAAATAATATATAATAATATACATTTATAAATTTTTGGTATTGTAATGTTGGAATAAAAATACCAGTTTTGCAGCCTTTTCAGTTCCCAGTTTATTTCTTATTGTCGAATGGACCAATCCAAATGTTGAAAAAATTCTTTCAACTGAGGCCGAAGAAGTTACACTGCACATTAGTTGTGTTAATATTGGCAACACTTTATTAATATCGGAAACATCTTTTTGTGATTTCCACCACTGTATTGGAGTAACATTATTAATAATTTCCTCACTAAACATAACAGATTTAAATGGATCAGATTTAGCTTCAAATTTTATTATTATGGGTAATAAACCACTGTGTGGGTAACTTTCTGCTGCTACTTTTAAAGCTGCGTCTTTTTCATTATATTTTAAAGGAAATTTTGTTTTTCTAGGGTCTAATAAATAAGCCAAAAAATGGTACGGTGTCAAAGCTTGAGCATATCGTTTTTGAAATGCAGCCATTTGTTCAAATTTAATGTAATAGTATCATCAAAAACAGCCTCAAGTTCTTTCCATGCTTCTACAGCATCAGCTAAAAATGCATCTGTTCTTTGTAATTTGTCTAAAGTTACGGAAATTGGTTTTATTATTTTTAAAAAATCTTCTGCCGATCGTTTCAGTTTAATGTTAGACACCTTTTGGAATATTAAAGAATCAATTTGGTCTTTGTTCTCTTCACAAATTTGTAACAATTTCTGCCATTCTTGTGTAAATATTTCCAAGCAATCTGCAAGAGTATTCCATCTTACGTCTTGAGGCAATATTAACGCCTTACCTCCGGCAGCTTTATATTTAGCACTTGCCAAATGATTATTACGGAAATACTTAACAACATGCACAACATTTTCTTTAATATCGCGTATCTGCAAGTCCTTGGAAAGTAAATTTAGAATATGTGCTGAACATCCATAGGTTATCACATTTACATCGGTCACTTCATTTTTAATGTTTTCTCTCATTTTGCTCATATTAGCTGCATTATCTGTAACGAAACTTGAAACTGCACAATTATATTGAGTTTTGCACTTATTTATTAAACTGATTGCTATACTTGTTAAATAATCGGCTGTATGTGCATGTCCTGATGTATCTATACTTTCAAGGAGGAAGGTTGATCCATAATCTGTTGTTACAGTAGCGCAAATTATCGGTTCGTTATGTACATTTGACCAACCATCTAAGGAAAGGCAAACCGAACTATTTGTTAATTTTGCAAGACATTTTTCTTTTTCTTCCATGTACACTTCATTTAATAATGTTGAAGATACAGCGAACCTAGAAGGTGGTGAATAACCTGGCCTTAACATTTCGATTGCTTTTATCACTTCTGGTTGTTCGATACATCTGAAACTACTATTTGTCGCATAAATAGCTTTTGCGATTTGTCTATCAAGATTTTTCTTTAACTCGTTAGAAGTACGCACTACAAATGATTTCATTAATAAATTTTCAGTCATTTCTTTTTTTTTTTAGCAGGTGGTGAGCTTATATTTGTATTTGTATCCATTCTAGACGTACTAGGTTGTGGATCAAAAAACTCTTTCGGTTGACTTGTTTCTATGGTGGTAGGATTAGAATCTGTGGCAGTATCTTCTGTATTACATTCAGTAACTTCATTCATATGCATTTGTTTCTTCTGACATTTTTCACGGTGTGCTTTTAATCTTTGTAGCAGACCTTGTATTTCTTCTTTGCAATATTTACAAACTGCTCTGCTCCCAGCTTTCCCTTTCAATTTGTTTGATTTTTCTATAAAATGTTGCCAAACACTATCCCTTTTCCTTCCTGACATTATGTTGCGTTTATTTATGTGATGTGTACACGTTTGCTAACTAAAATGAACTGAATAACAGAATCTGGGATACCCTTACATACAAAACTGCATTTGCATGTTTAGACAAGTATTTTCAGGCATAGAATTCGATCACAGGTCACATATAGTTGATGATGAATAGCAAGCATGGTTTTGTAGATCATATACTACACTTTGAAATATAAATATAATCATACTGTTTATTGCTTGTTAAGACAAAGACTTAATTATATATAACATCACTATTTAGCACTGATTTTTTTCGAAATTTTTATTCATTATATTTAATTTTTTATTTTAACAAAAATTCTCCAATGAATTAAATATATTGGTTATTAAATATATTAGCACAAAACAGAAATAGCATGCAAATATGAACATTTGATTTAATTTTTAAAAAATCTGATTTAAATCAAAAAAATCTGATTTAAATCAAATAAATCGATTTTTTTGATTTTTTTAAAAAAACCATGATTTTTTTAAAAAAATCATGATTTTTATCAACCCTGATTCGTAATAAGGTAGCTTACATGTAAAGTTTCAAATGTGATTATTACCTACATGTAGAACACAACATATTTAACCTATTAACATTTTTCGATTAACAGAATCTACACAACTATAAAAATTGCTACAGAAGATTCTGAAGCTGAGTCTTGAGTAGTACGATCATTTTTCTGGTTGTGCTCCTAATTCTTACCGGTACAAATTTGAGTCTTCAGGACGTGTGATGTTTTACTGTCACAAGACCGTATTTTTATTCGGCGACTATTTAAATGAGCAATAGATAAAATAAAACGTGCATTAATTGTGAGCATTTAGTAAAATAATTGTGCATTTAGTAAAATATTTGTGCATTAAAAAATTTATTAGATCATTACAAAAAACGAATGTGCCATAAATAAATTTGTTTGTAAATATATAAAAACATTTGAGCAATATTTAAAAAAAATGGCATTAAAATAAATGCTTGCGCATTTATTAATGTGGATGTTCCTTTAATAATAAATTTGTACACTTAAATAAATAAATGTGCAATACATTCGTACCTCTACAAAAATATATAAACATCTCAAAAAATATTTGATCATTTGAAAAATTACATTCCCAATAGTTTAATTAAATCACCATTTAAATATTGAATGCGCGCATTCATTAAATTATTTGAACCACCAGAAAAATATTTTGTAACCTAAAACGAATAATGTGCACTAACTTTGAGATGCGATGTTAGCAACCACCGTAGATATAGATTATTATACTACCAATAGAAGATGAAAAATGGAGAGATGGCCGATGTACTTGCCCAAAATTAAAAAAAAATACATATGTAAACATTTACTAGGAGTTGCAATTAGGTTTAAATATATTAATGCTCCTCTAGAAGCAAAGAATTTGGCAATAGGAACAAAACGAAAACGGGGGCGGCCATCAAAAGCGAGAGAAGCTATGATCGTTCAATAAAATAAGGCAACTATTTAAACGGGCATTATTTAAATATACGTGAGCCTTCAGTGGCGGATTTATAGGGATGCTTATGATGCTGAAGCATCAGGCCCCCGATCATTGGGGGGCCCCAAAATCTTACTCATTATTTTTTCTTTTGATATTTATGTTTGTTACTAGGAATACATTTTTTTGTTATCAATTACACACCATTATTTTTATAATTTGTCCCATCCTTAGACAACCGACTCCCCCCCCCCCACCAATAATATACTACTAGGAGCCTCTGAAATGTGATTAGCATCAGGCCCCAAAAAGTCACCATACGCCACTGTGAGCCTTAAAAACGAATACTTTAAGCAATAGAATTATAAATATTTAGGTATATTTAGGTTACAGGCTAGGGGAGATTTTTTTACAGCAAACATTGAATTTATCGACTAAATGTTTTATCATTTGCTTAAAAGATAATGCACATTATAGTGTTTTTTATTTAAAATAAAATATTTATTTAATGCGCACTTTTTAATACTTTATTGCACAGAAAAGTCGTTTTAGGGCACACTACAAATAAAATATTGCTCAAAGTAACATTTTTTATGTAAAATAGATATATTATTTAATGCTAAATATTTATTGTTCTATTGCTCAAAGTATTTCTTTTAGGGCACATGTATATTTAACTAATGCACGCTTAAATAGCACCCTTTTTATTCCATAGTTTGATGGCTTACTCGGAATATACTGTTTGAAAGGATATCGGCAGCAAAATCCAACGAACTAACTGCTCGTCTAGGGTTAAATTTTCACTAGGATAATATAATTTTGGGAGAACTTCCACTAATTTTTGCCACATTTCTCTTGCAGCCACAACCTTATCTTTCCTTCTTTTTTCTTGACGTGTAGATTAATGATCAAATCGTATTTTAACGTGTCAGTATTGTTAACATCTGTTTTTATCTTGTCCTTAATTTTAAACGTCTATGTTAATGTGTTTTTGTAGTTACTATGCTAAATAACCATAACGTTATTAGAAATACCGAATTAATATATATTGTGTTAATAATAAAAAGGAAACAAAGATTTTTGACCTACACGTGGTATCGTATTTTAACCATGTGTTTTTTACATTCCTTGAATCATCCTTGTTCAGACAACTAATAATATTATTGTTTCATTCTATCAACATAGCTGTAAGTATTTCAATATTAATAATTATAAGTATAGTCATTGTAATTAATTATAACAATAATTTGTAGCCCTGAAGAAGTCGAAAAAACCGAAATCGACAAAACATGTCGGAATATTAAGATAAATAGAATCAATAAAAACCTGTTTATAACCAGCAAAAAACTTTTGTTTTTTTAATAATACTGCATTCAATTAATAAAATAACAGGACAACTTAAATTAAGAAAAAAGAAATTTCGAAATTTTCATATTTTTTGCTAAACCATCTGAAGCACGAGGAATTTTGTACTTTTAAAAATTGATTGTGGCTCCTCTCATACTAAGGAATAATTCAACTAACTTAAACAAACCTGTATCTCTTATAATAAGCGAGATCCCCATGCTGGAAATTTAATCTGAGACACCCTGTATAGTCATCAATTTCCGTTCTCCACTTGTTAATTGTTGCTGTGGAACTATTAAATAGGGCGGTTAAATTAAAATAACCTATTTCGTCAGAATCGAAATCATTTGGCCCAGAATCAGCGGCTAATTGATTTTGGTTTGGTGAATTATCTCTGTAGTAAAAGTTTTTATGTAATTCCTCAAATTTTTGTATTGTTTTTGTTTGCCATTGTCGGCCCCAGCACCCTAATTCCGCAACTTTTAAACACCAGTGATAAGCGTCGATTACATTGAGCGAGTTTACACGCTCACTCGCTTGCGAGATACTCGCCCGCGAGTGAGCGTGTAGCAGCTAGCCCAGCGAGTGTTGATTAAGCCAAGTTTACATTGGTATAGTTACTAGTACTAGTTAATGGTACCAGTTCTTGCCAGGCTAGTAAACTTTTTCACACGCTGGGTTAGTAAGTGTTTACATATAAAAATATAAAAATGCATATACCAGTACCAGTTCTGTCCACCATGATTAGGGTTACCATATCCTGGTGACTTGAAAAGAGGACACCATAGATAGGTGATTAAAAAAGGGGGTGTGAATTCCATTCCGCAACTAACACCAAAAAACTTCTTTTTTAAGCTTTCTTATACTTCTCTGAAGACTGTATTTTTTTAATCAAAGTTTTGTTGCTTGTTAAATAACACAAAAAATTCTGACAAGACATGTCCTTAAAATTAAATTGTACAAAAAAAAAGACCACTAACAGAGTCCATAGTTAACCTATTTCTCTCCTTTGTCCATTGAGCCTGCATCAGGGAGAAAAGTCGCTCTACATTTCCATTATGAGGGAAGATAGCAAAGAAAAATTGAGCATTTTTGAGCAATTCTGAATGACATTCAATACTTTTAGAGTTTACACCTTCGTTTTGGAATGATTAATTCAAAACAGAACGATATTTAATTAGTATGCATTAAATAATAAAAGTAAAAGGTAACAAATTTCTGCACCACGCACGCAACCTGTCAATTCTCTCGCGGTAGACTTCTATAACCCCTGTTTCTGAATGCAGTTGTGTCTGAACGTAGCCCAGCTGCAATTTTAGTAAGCAAATTTCAAATAAATGAGCGGGAAGTAAAAAACCCGGACATTTTTACATATTTTTAAAACCCGGCCGGACACAAATTTAAGGTCTTAAAAAGAGGACATGTCCGGGGAAAAGAGGACGTATGGTAACCCTAACCATGATGCCTTTTCGTAGTCGCGCTATCCGTGCTACTAAAAAATCATTGATTAAACCCCTTAACGCGCAAACCCGAGTATACTCGGGTTTGCGTTACTGTCCGAAATGCGCAAACCCGAGTATACTCGGGTTGCGTCGCATTTTATGTTTCCGTAATTAACGTGCTCGCATTTATACAGGCAATGGATTATAATCTCAAGAAAGTCATCAATGTATTAAGAAAGAATTATTCTTACAGTATTTACATAGTTTAACTCAATTTTTAATAATTTTTGGTACTTTTTGTAAGCCTAAAATATCGTGATTATTTACGTACTGTTCGCTCACGGTCGTTTTGTGCCGGGGTGCAAAATGAGTGGGTGCCTAGCTCATTTTGCACGATTTAGGCGACGACGCATTTGTAGCAACATAGATAAGAATATGTTATGTTGGTTATCAATCTGAAAAGCTAATTTTTTGTCTGTCTAACAGTGTAAAAATCCAATATGTCGGCCACAAGGAATAAAAAAGTTAACCCTCGTAGCTTGAAATCTAGGCCTAGAAAATTTCTGCACGTCATTCGACAGAATGGTCAAAAGCATAAGGTTAGCTAAACACGCGCATACGCAGTTCACATCTATTGCCACATGACATCTCGGGCCGACGATATCTGGCATCGTGTGCAGAACGCCGATATACCTAGGTACCACGTTACGAGAGGGCGCGTTATTATTTGTCCACAAATAAAGGCCCATAGGCTTCTATTTGGAAACAAAAACCCGAATATAGGCCCATCTGGGCCTGTATTTGGGTGGGCCTCTTATCAGAAAATCCTGGTACCAAGTTTTATTAAAAAAGCGTCAATAGGAAGTATTTTTTTTTCTCAAAAAAATTTTTTTAGTTTTTTGGTTATAACTCTAAAAATAATCAAAATATCCACGATTTTTTTCAGATTCGTAATTGGCATAAAAATTTGCGACTTTTCTTTTATTTAACTGATCTCGTATATCTCTTACCGTTTCCAAGATACCAATGGTAAGAATCGAAAATTTCACCACCCTGCATAACTTGAAAAAATAAAATAATTGTTTTTGATTGAATTTTTTATTTTTTGTTCCCATATATGTGGGTATTGTATAAAAATATGTTCAAATAACGATTTCCACAGATTAAAAAAACTGATTTTTTGGGACGACTTTTTTAAATAAAAAGCGCGCGTTAAGGGGTTAAAAAACGGCTAAAAAACATGATTATTTTAAAACCAAAATCACTTTAAAGCAAAAAATGTGCGTGATTTTATCACTTCAGAAAACGCTTGTAACCGGTGTCTCTGACAATTTACTGTCTGTCAAAGTTTTTAGGTTAGTAATGATAAAAATATGCAAAGTGGGGGAAGGCTAGTAGGCTAGTAAATAGCTCTGGTAGCTATTTACTAGCCTGTTCTCAACTAGCTACTAGTACTAGTACCAGTAAATCGCCCATTCGGTTTACATTGGATTAGTAACTGTCTTGCTAGTTACTGGTACTAGTAACTAACCTATTTACTATACCAATGTAAACTCGGCCTATACACTAACAATAAGCTAGTAAACTCGCTTACTCGCTGACAGCTGATTTTGTACTGTCACTGTCAGTCGTTGTTTTGTGTATATTGTTATACAAAATGAAGTGGAATAACCACGAAATAATAGAATTTTTTAAAGTGTACGAAAATTATCCTGTTATGGAACGTTAAACATAAAGACTACTTTAATATAAAACGTAAGGAAGAAATTTTTAAAAATATGTTTGAACACCTCCAAACGCTAAAGGGATTAGACGAAAAACAGCTCAAGGCAACAATTAAAAAGATAAAAGACGTTTACAGACAAGAACTTTGTAAAATCGAAAGGAGTAAAAGAAGTGGTTGCTGAGCAAATGATACATATTCTAGTGACTTGAATGAATCACCAGTAGCTAAATAGCGTAGTTTTTATTTCTAAATTTGTGGCAGTCGGGATCGCCATTCTCATTTTGGTGTCTTGTTTCTTGATCAGTCCATCAACCATCTCCAGTAAAACATCAAACTGGCCCCCGTCCATTCTCAATATATTCCGGTAGGCTGTACAGTCTTGGTCCTTCAATTCTTTCAATAAAGTATTGGATGCACCATCTTTTTCTCTTCTTGCTATCCAGTCTTTTACCCACACTTTTCTAGATTTCCTTTTTTCTTTTTTACAATTACCTACTGACGTAATAAAAAAACAACAACATTAATTCCCGCACAAACTATTTCTCTCAACATTTTTTGTGTTTGGCGTGAACAGTGCTCGTCCTGGCGTAGAGCGAACGCGTGCCACGCACGTGGGCGGCTAAAATCTCAGTTTGAAAAACGATAATAGTGTCGAGAGAAGTTTCTTAAAACTTAAAAAATCTGGTCTACGATGTCCCAGGAAAGACTTATTATACTTGCACTTATTTCTATTTAACATTTTTTATCAGAAAGTAATTATTTTTCAAAACTAATAGACAATTCGCATCTATTATAGCCAGAAATCTTGAATCGAAAATGAAGTAAAATCTAGAGTAATATCAATTTTTAATGAACGTTTTCCAACCAACTGTTATCAAGAGTAAAATTTTCTTAGAAATCGATAATAAAAATCTTTTCAATTTGTTACAGAAGTTTTGAATGACGCTGTATATAAATAATTATTAAAATAAAATAAAAGTGCGAATATTTTTTTTCCCCAAAATTTAATTTTGACGGAATAACGGGGCGGCGAAAAGTGGGTCTGCACACGACCGGCACAGCGGCGACTACTAAACACACAGCGATTTCACTAGTCAGATACATTACACAGAGCGATTTTACTAGCCAGCGAGTAAAATAGCAAGCGAGTAGCGAGTAAAGTAGCCCGGTCTCCAACTTTACTCGCTACAGTAAAGTGAGCGGCGAGTTAGCTTGACAGTGTAATTACATTGGGCGAGTTTAGTAGCAGCGAGTAAATTCGCAAGCGAGTAGCTAGTAAACTCGCTCAATGTAATCGACGCTTAAGTACAACACGTTGCTAGCGAGTTTCGAATTCGTGTAGTTGATATTCCGTTTCTACTGAGTACTGAGTACCAAGAATGAACTCTAACCATAAATTAATGTTAAACGTAAATCAAGTGAATACCGGCTCGACAGGCGCGTTAAGGCTAAAACCCTGTCATTTCGATTTGATTACTCAATAATATTTAGTGATTGGGGTGAAATTTTATATTTGAATTATATTTTTGGAGTGTTGTATTTGTGTTAAAAACATAAGAAACTATTCTTACAACAATAATTAAGTGTGTTGGATATTAGTAAATTCAGGAACGAAGCGAC
Source organism: Elmis aenea (assembly GCA_947652605.1). Taxonomy (NCBI): domain Eukaryota; kingdom Metazoa; phylum Arthropoda; class Insecta; order Coleoptera; family Elmidae; genus Elmis; species Elmis aenea. Next base: position 14,203,854 of record OX393583.1, on the reverse strand, counting down.
GAAATAGCGCTTTGTTAAGTACCAGTGAATTTTTATTTTACAACTTGTTATTAATTTTGTTTTATTTTTAAATCCGTAGTATTATATTGTGTTCATTCAACAAGTAAATAAATACCTCGTGTAAACTAGTAATGTACAGGGTGGGCAAATTTCGATGTTTTAATAGGGATTCTTGGTAACTATAAGAGGTATCAAAAAACGGACCGCGCATCCTCGATCTCTTTTTTCGAGAAAAAGTGAATGGTGAAAACTAAAATTGGTTATCGTCTTTTGTTTTCGAGTTATCGCCGATAAGTCGATTTTTCTACTTTTCGTTCTATGACTATATCTCGCTTGTTTATGAAAATAAAAAAAATAATTTTGACGTTCTACAGGCACTTTTTTGATAGTAATGCTGTGGCGTAGTCAATTTATCAAAAAAAAATCTGAAATTCGAGTTGTGACATAAAGTTGTGTTTTTTTTAAATAGAAACCATAGCTGGGCTATGACTTATTTAAATTCCTTATTTTTTTGTCATCCCAAATATATAAGGGTTGATGTATTTATTTTCAATAATACACAAGTTACGGAGGTTTTTTAGTTTTTTTTTTTTTAACAAAATCATAGTAGGTTGTGAAAAGAAACAAGGTGTAAAACCTTTTAAAACTCATGTGGTACAAGTTTCCAAGGTTTTTCAATTTGTTGTTGTGATAAACATTATAAATATATAAAAATAAGGAAACAACGATAAAGTCGGAATCTGCAGTAATGTAGTTTATCTTATGTTCAAATATTTGTAATGTTTATCACAACAACAAATTACAAAACTTTCGCAACTTGTACCAAATGAGTTTTAAAAGGTTTTACACCTTGTTTTGTTTTTGTTTTCACAGCCTACTATAATTTTGTTTAAAAAAATAACTAAAAAAACTCCGTAACTTGCGTATTATTGAAAATAAATACATCAACCCTTATATATTTGGAATGACAAGAAAATACGGAATTTAAGTAAGTCATAGCCGACTATGGGTTCTATTTTAAAAAAATACAACTTTGTCACAACTCGACTTTCGGTTTTTTTTTTGAAAAATTGGCTACGCCACTGCATTTCTATCAAAAAAGTGCCTGTAGAACGTTAAAATTATTTTTGTTTATTTTCATAAACAAGCGAGATACAGTCATAAAACGAAAAATCGAGTTATCGGCGATAACTCGAAAACAAAAGACGATGATAACCAATTTTAGTTTTCACCATAAACTTTTTCTCGAAAAAAGAGATCGAGGATGCGCGGTCCGTTTTTTGATACCTCTTATAGTTACCGAGATTCCCTATTAAAACATCGAAATTGCCCACCCTGTATATTATTCGCATGACAGTATACTGGTATGTTTATATTCTTTCATAATGATGGCCCATCTAACACATATTTTATGGTGGAACGAAGAAACGAAGTTTATCTAAAACAATAATCCAACAAGTTGTTAACTTTTTAAGCTTGACGTCACTTTTAACGTCATTACTTAGTAGTAAACGCTAAAAATCTCAAAAACCTACTGAAAAAAAGACAACAATAAAAGTGTGTGCGTAATAGTAATAAATGTTATGAATTAATACTCCTTACAAAAAATTACAAACATGTTTCCAAAAATTAATGCATTAAATATTTTATTTTAGGTTGTTTACGTGGATCATTTTCTGTGTACACTGTTATGAGTCATTCTAACGAGTAAATATTTATTGTCGCACTGTCATTAACGATTTTTTTGCCACGTGTTTGTAAAAGAACCTGTTTTATTCCATAACGCGATTACGTATGCTCGAAATTATGTAACGATTATCATATTACTGATTTAAATTACGATTAAACACTAAATTTCTTCGAATACGTTTGTACTACGAACGGTTACTTGTACATCTAGTTGATTTATCTTTTAGCACTTATGCTCGACTGATGTACTTAACGTTTTACAAGATCCGGAAGTAATGCCGAGTTTAAAAACAGTTAGTCGTTTAATTTATCTGTAAAGTGGGGTACCTCTATATAACAGGGTATAGCCAAGACCCTCCAAATTTCTAATAGCGGCAATGGGATTATATGGGATTTCTTTTAACCCTTTCAATACGAGTTTTGGCCAATAAAGTAAATTTTATGTCATGTATAAAAATGTGTTGATATGGCTTAAGAATATATGTATACAAAGTTTCATATTTTTAGCTTTTACTTTTTTTCATAGAAGAGCTTGGGACACAAATGTCCCCGCAGTATAGATCGCTTGGGATAAATTCGTCCCAGCAGTAACTTATGAACACCCACATGACCAGACAAAAGTCGACTAAGAGAAGCCACATGTATTCCTGATACAAATTTAAGTGATTCACGTGTAGTGTGAGCTCAGAACTACTATAAAATCCCATCCCAGGGTATTATAAAGCGACATTACACAATGCAGAATTTTTTTAACATTCCTTGGGACGTATATATCCCCGCAGTATTGAAAGGGTTATAACCTTCTTTTTAAACGAAATTTGACGGTAAAAACTCAATTTACATGCTGAAATAGATGCAATACAGTGAGCTCGCGTTATAAGCAACTTACGGCGGCCAATTACGATCTAAAAGTTGCTTATAACGTGAAAGTTGCTTATATGATAGAAATAGAAACGATTCGATTTTTAACATGAATAAATCTTGTTTTTAGTAGTAAAACTCAAAATAAAAGTTTACACCATAACAACACGATCGTGGTCGCGTTGCTATGGTGATCTGAAAGTACCTATGTCAAACGAAATACGCGCGTGCCACGTACCTTTAGTCGTGATCTATGTACTTGTACATATCTCAAATAAAAAAATATGATGTGATTTCATGGCAAGTATACAGAGCGGATGAAACGGCCTTATTTTACCGGACAAAACTCTTGTTCATACACGTAAGAAAAATATTCCCGGGAGAAAAATATCTAAGCAACGAGTTAGGTTATTATACCGTGTGCTAATTCCACCGATAATCATAAATTGAACTTATGGTCTTTGGTAAATTATATAAAGCCAACAAATTTTAGTAATTTCACCTACCAGTTTATTATATTATTATACAGCGTCATTCAAAAAGTCTGCAACAAATGGAAAATTTTTTTATTATTAATTTCTCAAAAAAATGTATTCCTGATGAAAGTTGGTGCATGGTCTAAAATTAATTTAAGGGCAAAAAAAGTTTGATAAAAAGTCATAGAACACCAGATTTTACCGATTTTTGAAATATTTGTAAGGGTAAAGGGCCCTTATTTTAAGAGTTAAAAAAAATGTGTAGGAAAAAAGTTATGTAGAATCCAAAAATAAGTCTAGATTTAAATTTTGACGGTCAAATACAAATTTTTATTTTTTAAGAAATTTTAACATTCAAAAGTCTGCAACAAATGAAAAAGTATTTTATTATCGATTTTTCTGAAAATTTTATTCTTAATGAAGTTGGTATATGGTCTAAATCTAATTTTAAGATGAAAAAAAATTAATAAAAAGTCATATCACACTAGATTTTAATGGTTTTTGATTTTCTGAATGTTAAAATTTCGTAAAAAATAAAAATTAGAATTTAACCCTCAGAATTTAAACCTAGTTCGGTTTTTAGATTCTTAATAACTTTTTTCGATAAAAATAAAATTTTCCATTTGTTGCAGACTTTTTGAATGTTAAAATTTCTTAAAAAATAAAAATTGAAATTTGACTGTCAAAATTTAAATCTAGCCTTATTTTGGGATTTTTAAAAACTCTGTCCATAATTTTTTTAAATATTTCAAAAATCACTAATATCTAGTGTCATATGATTTTTTATTGAACTTTTTTCATCTTAAAATTAGTTTTAGACCATGCACCAACTTTTATCAAGAATACAATTTTCTGAGAAAAAAATAATAAAAAACTTTTTCATTCGTTGCCGACTTTTTGAATGACGCTGTATATTAATAATCTCCTAAAAATAAAATGATTGTTAAAAAATCTATTGTTAATCTAGATTTCACACGATATTTTACTGCCCTTTTAAATAACCTGAATGTTAAAAAAAAAACTGAAAGTGCTATATCACTAAAAATTTTCGTAAAAATGTAAATATTTTGAAAACTGTTGACTTTAGACCAATATAACCTTTTACATTTATTAAAGTAAATTTTAAGACAAATTCAAAAATGTAAAAATATACAGATGTTCTATTCAAAATTTCAAAGTTTGAGTCCGTTTCCGGTTGAACCGGAAGTCGTATTGCAACCTTAATATTTCCATCGAATCCGAAAAATACTATAACGCTCAGATACAAAATTTCATTGTTATATCTGCAATAGTATTTTAGATATTTGTATTTTTAACTGTCACACTGACAGTTGCTTATATCGTGTACTTTGATACGATAGTTGCTTATATCGAGTGTTGCTTATAACGCGAGTTGCTTATATCGTGGGTTGCTTATAACGCGAGCTCACTGTAGTAAGTATAGCAACTAAAAAGTGAGTAAAATGAAGGCTTAATAATTGTTATTAGCTATTAATGTTTAAAAAGCCTTTAGGGAGCGCGAATTTTCACGGTAGGCATGCAACCCATGATACACGCAGTGTACATAGAAGAATTTAAAACACATGTAATTTTTTGTGTGTACGATAATTGCAACAATATATTGCTGTAATTACTTTTAAGCAGGGTAAGAAACCGGTTTTTTAAACCTATTAACCCATATTGTTTTCCGTATAGTGGTTTTCAACTTTTAACCGAAACCGTTATTTTAAATGCAAAAAACAGTAACTTTAACCAAAATAATTAAAACCCGGTTTTCTTAATTTTTTTTTTGGATTAAAACTACTTTCAAAAAATACATAATCTGTATTAAATGCGATTAGTTTACCAGAAGTCATTACTGAACGCTCGATTGTGCATGTATTATAAAATTATAAATAGATAATATATTTTCATAATTTGTATTCCTAGTCTAAATAATATTAAAAACCGGTTTAAAATTTAAATCGGTTTTTTACAGTAAACCGTTTTTTTATGAAAAAAAAACTGTTTTTTAGGCAAAAACCGTTATAAAAATTGAGTTCTCGATTTTCGGTTGACTGTTAACCAAGTTTTTTTCGGTTTCAAGCCCTACTTTTAAGGCATACAAAACAAGACGTTATAATAAACATATTTTTTATTTTTACGTTTAAAAAAATATTTTTAATTCAATGATATTTATCAAATGAAGAATCCTAATCCTAATACCAGTAATACCTAACTCAACAATATTATTTAATAACGACTTTGGTCTTTAAATTTATAATAAAATCCCAAAATTTAGCTAATTCTGTGCCACACAAACCTCTGTTTTCAAGATTGATAAATGTATTGATACGAATATTGAGCATCTTTAATTAATTATGATAATTAAGTTGCAAACAATTGTTTACTTAATTCCTGTTTTAATGTCCAATGAGCAACTGAAAAGTATAGATTCATCAATTAAATTTCATATTTTATGACAAAATTACATTATTAATTCCAATCATTGCTATTAAATTGATGTAGACAAATAATTACAATGCACATTTTCTTAAAAATTAAAAAAATAATTGTATTTAACTAAACTTATGAAATTTACGGATGGTAATAACTTACACAACTATCACTAATGTCTTTTTAAGTCTTGGATCACACTAAATATATACTATCACACTATAGAGCGATATGCCTAGCCTCAACCTTGTATAAAATGTACACTAAAATACTTGAGAGGAAACTAAGAAATGAAGTGGAGAAGAAAATGGAAGTAGAGCAGGCAGCCTTTATGAAAGGAAAACAAACGCAAGATCACATAAGTGTAGTTAGAAAACTAACTGAAAGAGCAAACGAACAACGGAAAAAACTATGTTTAGCATTCGTGGACCTGAAAGCAGCATTCGACACAGTACCAAGAGAAAGATTGTGGAACTGCTTAGAAGAACTGAAGGTCACGGAAAAACTCACCAAGGCAATAAAAAGTGTATACAGAAAAGTTATAGCGGAAGTACGAATAAAAGGCAAAAGCTCCAGAAAATTTACACTACAAAGAGGAATCAAACAGGGTGATAGCCTAAGCCCCCTATTATTCAATATTTATATGGACAGAATACTGAAGACCTGTAAAAAAAATACGCCGAAAGTAATAGTCGGATTCAAAGATCTTTGGCCCATCCAGATACAGTGCCTACTATATTCAGACGATATAATAATAGTGGGGGAAAACAGAGAAGACACAAAAATCCTTGAACCAGTGGAACGAAACGATACAACAAATGGGAATGGAAATAAACACAGGGAAAACAAAAATAATGAAAATAAACGATGATGACCAGCAAAACATCAAATGCGGAGACGACGTACTGGAGCAAGTCTCGACAATAGAGTACTTGGGAACGAAAATTAGCGAAGATGGGAAAATTGACGCAGAAATCCTAAACAGAACCAGAAAAAGCACGAGAATTTACTACCAACTAAACAAAACTATCCTTGGGAAAAAATAAATTAGTGCACAAACAAAAATCAGAATATACAACACGGTCGTAATTCCAACTATGCTGTATGGTAGTGAAACATGGCCACTAACATCTAAACATGAGAAAAGAATAACGGCAGCAGAAATGAGATTCTTAAGAAAAATAGCGGGAAAAACAAAAAGAGATAAGTGCAAAAATAAAGACATCCAGAATCACCTACAACAAAAACAAATAACCCAGAATATCAAAGAAAAACAATTAAAATGGTACGGACACGTGCAGAGGATGCCGCCAGAATCTATGACAAAAAAAATAACAGAAAGTAGGAGGTATGGGAAAAGGCGGGTAGGAAGGCCAACAGCTAACATGGAAAACAGGATAGAACAAATAGCCCGTGAAAGAGGGAAAACAGTTGGGGAGTTGAGAGCGATGACGGCAGACAAAAAGATCTGGAAAAGCTGGGTGGAGAACCACCAAAAGCCGACGCCGTGAGGCATAAGGTTTAGTAAAAGAAGAAGAAGAAGAAGAAGAAGAAGGATCACACTAAAGCACTCTGAGCACGCAGGAAAAAAATAAAATGTGTTCAACTGCCTATGATCTCCATGCAAACTATTTAAAATCTGGAGGTCGCAGCCTAGTGGCAAGCGAAACTCGACGGTATATACAATCGAAAATTGTCCAGCGCCTATCCTTACCCTGTTTATAGAGGTACCCTACTGTAAAGTTACGCAGATGCGTAGTCCATATAATAACACAAACTAAATTGAAATTAAATAACTGAAACATTGCAACTAATCGTCGGCGATCAACTAGCCATATGCAGTGCCGCATTTACACTTTTGGGGGCCCTATGCGCAACCATTATGAGGCCACAAAAAATTAGATCAAGTCAGTACATAGTAAAAAATTGCTTTAAACGCTTATATCCGTTAATAAAATTTATGAATCATCATCATCATCATCATCATCGTTGTCCTCCTGTACCCGTAGGTGTCGAGGTTTGTTCCTTCATTTTTTTCCTTCGACAAAGCTACGCCACCCCTGTCGGTCCCTGGCCAGTACTTTTGCCTCTTCCCATGTTTTCCCTCTACGTTTTATTGCCTCCACTACGCTGCTGTTCCATGTTATTCTGGGTCGTCCCCTTCGGTTTTTGCCTATTTTTCTGGCTTCCCATACTTTCTTAACTTGCCTTGTGCTGTCCATTCGTATTAAGTGGCCTGTCCACTTTAATTTCTTTTCCTCTATTTTACTTGTCAGTGATTTCATTTTAAGTTTTTCTCTTATGTATTCGTTTCTTATTTTATCTGTTCTTTTTACCCCTTCCACCTTTCGTAAGTACCGCATTTCTGCAGCCTGTAATCTATTCTCTTGCCCTTTATTCAGTACCCAATTCTCAGCACCATATATTAAAATTGGTATGTAGATTGTGTTGTATACTGTTATTTTTGTTTCACTTGATATCTCCTTTTTATTCAAAAAATTCTTATATATGGCGTTGTATGTTCTTGTTGCTGTTTTTATCCTGTTTCCTATTTCATTTTCTTGTGTTCCTTTACTGTTTATAATTATTCCAAGATACTTGAATTCATCTACTTGTTCTAACATTTCTTCTCCGAGTCTGATGTTGATTTTCTTTTCTTTATTTGAGATAGCCATTACTTTTGTTTTTTTTTTCTTATTCACTAATAAGTTATAGTTTTTCATTATCTGGGCCCACACATTAATATTATTCTCAAGTTCTTTTTCGTTTTTAGCGACCAGCACAACATCATCTGCGAATACACAAGCTTGTACTTGGACTTGTTTTAGATTGTGAAAACCTATTGTGTATTTCGTCGTTTGGTTCCAGATTTGTTTTATAACTTCATCAATTAGGCTTATAAATAGTAGCGGGCTTAGTACTTCTCCTTGCCGTACTCCATGTTTATTTACAAAATGTCCCGAGGTTTGGTTACATGTTCGTACTTTGTTACGTGTTGTTCTGTATAGACTTTTGACTGTCTCCAGTATATCAGTATTTACTCCTTTGTTCTTCAAGGCGTTTTTCTATGATAAATATTTTACAATGATAACAAAAACCCGTTTATCGCGATTTTGAATAAACTAAATGAGGCGTCAACTTGCAAAACTCTTTACATCCAATTTAGTAAGAAAATTAGATAGTGGTGGCGCTGTTGACTTGAAACAGTCTGTCATATGGTTACTAAATCATAATGCAACAAAACTTATATTTTCCCAGCTCATTTTATACATGAAAACTGTCTAACGTTGCAAAACTCTTTCAATCCACCATTACTACTACTTCAAAACTCTTTTCATCCATTCTAGAAGTGATTATTACAAAACTCTTTACATCCAGCGCCATTTTACCCTGTTAGTTATTTAACGGAATCAAAACATCATATATCCTTACCTAATATCTTTTATATTTTGCGCTTTTATTAGTGTTCTGTATTTGACATCCGAAACGCACGTGTTTTGTTTTTAAAGACAGTCTACTGTGTTTTTGTGTTTTGTTTAACTAATATTTTGATTATGGAAATTTCTCCAAAATCTTCTTTGATTGAAAAGGAAGAAAAAAATATTTGCTGAATATGCAACTGTTCTAGAACTGCCCAAGGATTTCACTGTTTTTGATTGGAAGAAAGCAGTTGAATCTTGCATAAAGCGTCCTGGTCAATGACATTTTTAATTTTCCATGGCAAAGCGATTTTTTATTGAAAAACATAAGCCAGGAAGTATAACTATAAAAGGTGAAATCCATTATAAAAGCAACATTGGAGTATACAAATCTGTTCTGAAAAGAGGAAAGACTGTGGCCAATATCACTCCAGAGGAACTTCCTAACAACGTTCCAGTCAAACAGTTAAAGCTAATTGATGTTGACAACCTTTTAAAGAAACACTTTGGCCTTGATTGGAGAAACAATCCAGAAACTGATTTGTCATTTTATAGAAATTTGATCAATACTTTTCATGAAGAAAATATAAATGAAAATAAAAATCCTGATGAAGAAGAAATATTGTATCCTGAGAATGATGGTCTTAGAATTTAAATTCTTTCTCCTGTATTACAACTATTTTTTGTACCGTATTTTGGAATTTCAAAAAACTAAAAATAAAAATTTGTTAAATAATTCTAATTTCTTTTAAAAAAGCGAACTATGTTCTTTAAATAATGTTTCAAAACTTTTTAAATCCACAGCAAAACTATCTAAATCCAAAATATTTTCTAAAATAACTTTTTACGCGATCATCTTTTTTTTTCAGTAATTGCCGATCAATTTTTTAATGCCTTCTGCAAACAACTGTGCATTATGAACATACATAGTCAATTATAAATCGACGTATAGGTTTTTCGCGTTTCCTGTGAAATTAGTTATGGCGGATATAGAAAGTTTTGCAAATTGGCGCCTCAAATAACTTCTTTAAGTTTTCTCCATTTGGTAACATTTAATAATAGTATGATTCTCGTCTTTAAGAGAATCCCTACTACTTGACGAAAACTAATTTCAACTAAACAAACTCTAATTTCTATGGTCACATATTTTGGCCAAGTGGTTGCATCGGCTTACGTTAAAGTATGTAGGTGGACATTTAATTCGAAGTTTCAGGTTCATTGAATCACAATCCAAAATTTCTTTAACTGCAAGACTGTAACTTCTGGTGACATGGTATAATTCATTAAACTTATCTTGTGGTGCTGTTCATTCTTTAAGCATATACATAGGTATAATTTTATACGCATATGTGTTTTATTTGATTTGTTTTGTCTTATTATTCTTTATACTGTAATAAATGTATATAATTAAAAAAGGTTTAACTTTTTATTTACATTTGGGGGGGGGGGGCGGTTTTTTAAAGTTGGGTATTGGGATTCTTCATTTGATAAATAACATTACAATTAAAAACATTTTTGTGTAAGTAAAAATAAAAAATATGTTCATTATAACGTCTTGTTTTTTATTCCTTAAAAGTAAGTACAGCAATACATTGTTGCAACTTGCAACTATCGTATACACAAAAAAAAACACGTTATTGCTTGGAGTTTCAAATTATTTTATGTACACTGCGTGTATCATGGGTTGTATAATCCCATTGCCACTATTAGAAAATTGGAAGGCGCATGGAACTTGGCCATACCCTGTTGTATAGAAGTACCCTATTGTAGAGTCCTGCAGTCGGGTCGGGACCCGCGGGTACCCGCGGGTTACCCGCAAAGCGGGTCGGGTTGCGGGTCTTTGTATAATGAATTTTGCGGGTAGCGGGTCGGGTATCGGTCATTCGTACACAATAAAGTGGGTATTTGTTCTGATACTATTTTTTTAATAAAATGGTACAGATCAAGTGAAGCGAGTTTTTTATGGAATTTATTACTATTTTTAAATATGAATGAACTGTATAATATTATCGCTTGCTTATTATATTTATTACCATGTTTAAAACAACAAATATATAATTTGGAAAACAAATATGATTAAAAATGTATACGAAGCAATTTTTATGTATTTACACGAATACTATCGTACAAACGCACAATGAACAATACAAATACGAAATGCTTTGTAAGCAAGTCGAACATGCTGTTTCGCATTTAACTCATTAAAGCCTGCCACACACAATCTAACGCGCGATTCAGCAAGATTGAACCGATTTGGACGGCAGACAAACCAGTCCGCGAGTCGGGTGAAAGTCAAACAAATTACAATAAAGCGGGTAGCGGGTCGGGTACGGGTAGCGGGTCGGGTGCGGGTAGCGGGTCGGGTGCGGGTCTAATAACTTAGAATTATGCGGGTAGCGGGTCGGGTGCGGGTCTATTAAACCAGAATCGTGCGGGTCGCGGGTCGGGTGCGGTATCAACATCAGCTTTGCGGGTCGGGTGCGGGTCCGAAAAATTGGACCCGCGCAGGACTCTACCCTATTGCACAACTTAGGGCGACATATAACAAAAATTAAAGAAACTATAGGCACTGTTACAACGTACCCGTGTTACTTTCATCCCCGGTCTTCCCTACTGAAGTGAAATAAAAGAGACAAACAGTTTTTTACGATAGTTTAGTTTATTCCAATACTAAAAACCACATCCACATTAGCGAATAGAAATAACAACTTTTTGGAATCGTATTTATTGACAAAAAAGCAAAGTATTGTCAAGCTCACAGTATCAAAGAAAAAAATAAACATTTTTCTTGTTGACTAATCTATAAAAATATCTTTATAAGGAACTTTGGTAAATATTTTGTTAGCTGCGTCAGCGAATATAATTCCGAACGCTGTCTCATAGCCCTCCTGAACGTCCTGGAAGACCTCTTTTGAATTTTCTTTTAAAACAACATTCACTGGGTCCGCTAATCTCTTGTCACCATTAAACAAATTGTCCAAATCTATGTCAACATTTTCTGGGGCAAGCGATACCGTGAAGTTAAATTTTGCATAAGTTTCGCCATTTTTCTTAAAAGGTTCTCCAAGGATGGCAATTTTTGACTTTACATTTGCTGAAAATACACTCCATAAATTACAAATTATAACAATAAGCAAAATAAGTGTCCCAATGGTAAAAATAACTTTTTTTCTACGACTACTTCGTTAAATGACTATTAGTGTACAATATGCATGCACAATAAGAGGGTGCTTACGCACGGTAATAAAATAAAAGATACAGTTTCTATAATAAAAGTTCCTAAAAAGTTACCAGAATATATTAGAGTTTTCGTATCGAACAATAGTACCATGTAATTTTCAATGCTAAATTCTTGAACGAAATGTTTATATAAATATTCCATGGTATTTTCTTAAACGAAAAAATAGTTACAAATTAGTACAGTCTAAAAAGGACTTCAGCGTTATTAGGATGGACAGTAGTCACAGCATAATTCCAAGGCACTACAGATTTTTGTCAATACGCGTTTTGTAATTTTCTCAATTTTCAGTTACTGGAAAATTAAAAATTAATATTGATTACATTCACAGATACAATTTCTTTTCCCTACAAAACTATTTGCATATTTTGTTTTTAAATAATTAGGGGAGATAATGTACGACTTTTAAAATTTTACTACTGAAGTAGCTATGTTGCGTGATCCAAATTTACACCCTGTATAAGTTTTCTAGAGATTATTAAAGTAAACTCAAGCCAAAATTGACAGCGTATGTAGTATGTACATAAGGTGTTTTTACTATTAGCCAAAAAGCCGATAAAATCGTATAATATTAATTATGTGGTCGTAGATAAAGTATCGTACAAAACTCGAGTTGCAAATAAGTGGCACGCGAGAGATTATCGACGGCACCCTAAAGAATTCTATGTATCCATAGATATGATTTTTTTTAAATTTTAATCTTCATTCAAAATTAATATTGTGTGGTCGGTTTTAGTTAAAAAAATATAAAGAATTTTTTATCATTTAATGTTTAGTCTGCTTTTTGTTGTCCCATGGAAATTTTACTAATAAAAACACAAAAACCACAGGACTTTCGAAGTTTTTTACCTTGGTCAACTGATGGCTTAATTAATAGAGATGAAAGTCGTTGTGATCTATGCTCTAAAGTTATTTTGTGTCGAACATCTTCCATTAAGAGACATTTTGCTCTCAATTGGAACTTTCAAGGTCATTGAAATTTACCGCTTTTAAAAAATTATGTTTAAATATGTTACAATTCATATAGTTTCCTTATTTTTAAAAAGGGATGAAATTAAAAAATTTGATAGTTGGTCATAATCTTTATTCTTCAGTTATTTTGAAACATTCTGTATATAAGTGTCCTACTTTAGGCATAACGAATTCTTGTCCCCCTATGTGCAGGGGTCTCCTACCCGTCGATCGCGGCCTTCTCACTGTTCGATCTCGAGGATTTTATATTTTTAATATACAGGGTGTCCCAACCAAGACGAATTATTCGATAGCTCTGTTATTGGTAATAATATTAAAAAAAGTTAAATATAAAAGTTGTTTGTAGTCATTTACTACATAACCTAAAATTATTTTTAACTATACACAGTGTTTTGTTTTTGCGCTCTGATACTAAACATAGTTTTTTTATATAGAACACCCTGTATATTTTGTAATTTTTGGATGTAAAATTAAATTCTCTTTCAAAAATATTATAGGTTGTTTATGTCTAAAATGAACAGTTTTTGAGTTTTTAACGTTTTTTTGAAAATTTTTACATATGCAGACCTTTATAAAATATTTGTATTTATTAACGTAACAACACCAGAGCAATTTACTCTAGTAATTTACTAGACAATAGTGTCATATTAATTGTTGACTAGTTACATTTTTAAAATAATATACAGGGTGTTCGTTATACTCGGTCCATTTCGCTAAACTTGAAACGCATATAAATCTTTTTTTTTAACGGATCACCCTATATATTTTTACATTTTCTTGTAGAAAATTTAATTATCTTTCAAAGTTGTTAAGCATGTTTTATGTCTAAATATAATATTTTTGAAGTTATTTCGTTTCTTATGATTATTTACGAGTATTTTACCTAAAATATCGGTAGAAGCCTTTGAAAATTCAAAACAATTTGTATGAACTGTCAACCAGAACAGTTAATCGGCACAATTTAAACTATTAAGCCACTAAAAATCTATATTTTTTAAGAACTGTAGATACACAGCATTCTGGTGTTATTTGCTGCCATTTATGCTGTGTATCTACAACTCTTAAAAAATATGGATTTTTAGTGGTTTAATAGTTTAAATTTTGCCGTTTAACTGTTCTGATTGACAGTTCATACAAATTGTTTTGAATTTTCAAAGGCTACTACCGATATTATAGGTAAAATATCCGTAAATAATCATAAGAAACGAAATAACTTCAAAAATATTATATTTAGACAGAAAACATGCCTAACAACTTTGAAAGATAATTAAATTTTCTACAAGAAAATGTAAAAATATATAGGGTGATCCATTTAAAAAAAAACTATTTATATGCGTTTCAAGTTTAGCGAAATGGACCGAGTATAACGAACACCCTGTATATTATTTTAAAAATGTATCTAGTCAAAAATCACTATGACACTATTGTCTAATAAATTACGAGAGTAAATTGCTCTGGTGTTGTTACGTTAATAAATATAAATAATTTTATAAAGGTCTGCATATGTCAAAATTTTCAAAAAAACGTTAATAACTCAAAGACTGTTCATTCTAGACATAAACAACCAATAATATTTTTGAAAGAGAATTTAATTTTACATCCAAAAATTACAAAATATACAGGGTGTTCCATATAAAAAAAACTATGTTTAGTATCAGAACGCAAAAACAAAACACTGTGTATAGTTAAAAATAATTTTAGGTTATGTAGTAAATGACTACAAACAACTTTTATATTTAACTTTTTTTAATATTATTACTAATAACAGAGCTATCGAATAATTCGTCTTGGCTGGGACACCCTGTATATTTTTTTCTTATTTTTCGTTTGTTATTCTATGCAGTACTTTAATAAACAAAACAATTATGCGGCAATTATTTTATAATTCTTCAAAAGTATATCTCCAGTACGAATTTGACATAAAATGTGATCATAGACCACAAAAGGTTGGAGACCACTGCCTTACTGTATAGATAAACAATTTCAAACAAAATATGTGGTCTAGCCTTTGGCTTACTGAAAGTGATGAAAACGAATTATGACTAATTGAATTTAAATAGGCGAAAAGTTAAAATATTTTGTAAGAAAGGCAATTAAGGTCCAAGTAAAAACAAAACATAAATGTTTACAACATATTCGTAGCAAACCAACAGATTCCGGAAAATATAAACAACAAAGAGAAAATGCGAAACGGACTGTGCTAGAAGCAAAAGCAAAGACTTGGGAGGACTTTGGGAAAAGAATGGAAGAACTTTATGCGAGCAATCAAAAACTTTTCTACAAGGTATTAAAAAACCTAAAACAAGATAAAAACCATACATTAAAGCAAATAATTGATAAACAGGGAAAAATACTGACAACAGAAAAAGAAATTATCGAAAGATGGGGAAATTATTTTAAGGAGTTATTGGAAAGTGATAACACAATGAATGACGAGGAAGAAGAGCAAGGACAGGAGGAATACGAAACAATTGAACAAGAATATGAACAAGAAATAACCGAAGATGAGTTGGATAGAGCGATTCATAAAATGAAAATTGGAAAAGCAGCAGGGTATGATGGGCGTTTTACCTGAAATGATTAAGTACATGGGAGTAGAGGTAAAGAAAATGCTGCTAAGAATAGTAAATAAAGCTTGGCAGGAAAAAGATATTCCCAAGGACTGGGAGGTAGCTGTTATATTACCGATATTCAAGACTGGCGACAGCAAAAAATGCGACAACTATAGAGGCATATCTCTACTTAGTATAGTAGAAAAAGTATACAGGGTTCTCGTTTTTCGCGGGCCACTATGGGGATCTCGTAAACGGTAAGAGTTACAACTTCGGTTAAATTAGGGCAAAGTTGTATATTCAGGTGCTTAATAATTTGACGCAAACAGAACATATCTAGCTCTTTTAGTTTTTGAAATATAGGGAAAAAAGTAAAAAAGTGGATTTTTGTTTTTTGCCCGTAACTTTTTCATTTGATGTCGAATTTAATTTCTGTAAAAACATTTTCATGGCCACATTTTGCAAGGAATCAAATTCCCCAATTATATTTTCCGTGCGACGTTTCGTTTTTTTAAAACCATCATCAGGTCAATTTTTTCTTATGGACGCTATATCTGATTTTAACGCCAATTTGTAGAGCATTTTATTATGAATTCGACAATGTATAACAGTTGGCACTTTTTTGAAACAATTGTTGTTAAAAATGGCAAAAACAAATATTTTATTTAAAACAAATCCTAATCGGCATGATAAACAATTGTCTTTGTCCCTTTTTCCTTGGAAACAGGTAAGTAAACCGCATAAAATTACTAATTAAAAAAATAGGTACTAATAAATATGTTAGGAATGCATTAACATTGTTCACTTATTAACAAATATTTTTAGAACATTTTCTTCGGTTAAGCAATAAATTTCTCTAAAATGTGTATTCCTAAGATATTTATTAATACCGATTTTTTTAATTAAATCCCTTTAATAGTAATTTCATACGGTTTACTCACCTTCTTCCAGAATAAAATGCTCTACAAATTGGCGTTAAAATCAGATATAGCGTCCATAAGAAAAAATTGACCTGATGATGGTTTTAAAAAAACGAAACGTCGCATGAAAAATATAATTGGGGAATTTGATTCCTTGCAAAAAGTGGCTATGAAAATGTTTTAACAAAAATGAAATTTGACATCAAATGAAAAAGTTACGGGCAAAAAACAAAAATCCACTGTTTTACTTTTGTCGCTATATCTCTAAAACTAAAAGAGCTAGATAAGTTCTGTTTGCGTCAAATTATTGAGCACCTGAATATACAACTTTGCCCCAATTTAACCGAAGTCGTAACTCTTGCCGTTTACGAGATCCCCATAGTGACCCGCGAAAAACGAGAACCCTGTATGAAAGAATTTCGGAGGAGAGATTAAGAAAACATTTCGAAAGAAATTTGGAAGAGGCGCAATGTGGATTTAGACCGCACGCAGGATCTAATTTTTACGTTAAGACAGTTAAGTGAAAAAACAATGGATCATTCAAAGATGGTGTATTTGTGCTTTATCGATCTTTCTAAAACCTTCGATAGAGTGCCAAGGGAAAAGATCTGAAAGATATTGAAACAAAGTAGAGTGCGAGAAGGATTATTAAACGCCATCAAGAGTTTATATAGGAGCAGTAGAAATTATGTGCGAACCCATGACAGCAGTTTCCAGGAATTTATAACAACAGTGGGAGTAAGACAAGGAGGCACATTAAGTCCACTGCTCTTTATAATTCTTATAGATAAAATAATTAAAGAATGTCAACAAAACACAAAGAAAGCCTACTGGGGTTGAAATAAACTAAAACCAATATCCTTAACAGAATTAGCCTTTGCAGATGATGTGGTGTTATTAGCTAAAAGCGAAAAGGACTTGCAATTCAATCTAGACGCATGGGCAGATACATTAAGTAGATATAATATGAATATTAATATAACAAAGACAAAGGTTATGGTTATAGCGAAAAATCATGAACCAGTTACAATAATGCTAGACCAAAAAAGATAGAACAGGTAGCAAGTTTTAAATATTTAGGAATAATAATTGCAGAAAATGGTAAATTGGAGGAAGATCTGAATAACAGAATAGCGGCAGCGACGAAATTTTACTACGCCACTAATAAATGCTTGATAAGTAAGAAGGAAATATCAAAAGAAACGAAGACGCGAGTTTTTAATGCAGTGTACGTACCCATCCTCACGTACAGTTCAGAAACTTGGACACTAACTCAAAAACAAAAACAAAGAATACAGGTACAGGAAATGAGATTTCTGAAAAGAATAGAGGGATGTAGACTGATCGATAAAATCAGTAACGAAAAAATTCGAAATAACCTAGGAGTAACAGATATTAAGAAAAAGATGGAGACGAATCAATTAAGATGGCTTAGACATTTACTACGCATGACAGAAAGTAGATACGCGAAAATAGGATGGAAAATGCAGATGGAGGGAAAAAGAAATAGAGGAAGACCAAGAATAAAATGGGAAAAAGAAGTGAGGAAGAGACTAGAAGAAAAAGGAGTCAGCTGGAGAGATGTGCCACAATTAGCTAACGATAGGAAGGAGTGGAGAAACATTATACAGAAATAGAAAACCATACCTCGACACCGAAAGGTACAAGAGGAACCGATTAAGAAGAAGAAGACATATTCGTAGAGGGTTACATGACATAACACTATGTATCTATCAACACGACCCTTTGATGACGTAAAAAGTTTTTGCTTTTTTAGCAAATGTACCACTTCATTGTGAAGTTGGATATACCAATTTTTTTTAATTATCTCGTATTAGAGACCAGCAAAATAATTAAAAGGTACCGCAAACATGAGCAAATAATGAACGGTCGGCCTTTATCCCCACCACTTTTCTCGCATTTTGAAGTAGGGAGTCGACCCGCTAGTATACCCAGTTCTTTAAGTGGCAAGTTCGCTGAAATGTTCGGCTGCTTGCTGCTTTATATCGATTCGCCGTTTTGTTGCGCTGGTCTAGGACCCGGCTTTAGATTAACAGCCATCCGCCCACGGCATTGGCCTATTACCAAGCAAGACGATCTCCTAGCAATAGGACAAAATTATTGCGAAATTATAAATGTCCGTGGGTTATTTTAACTAAAGAGCCGCAAGGAAAACATTGAAAACAAGTAACTTCTTTTTCTCACCTATATAATCACTAAAATATTTTTAAAAAAAAAACATTTCATACAGTCTAATTATGACATTTTCAGTTCGCTTGCATTTTCAGTGCGATCTGAGTGTAAGTATTTTTATTTAAATTTAGATTTAAAAATGTCGTTTAAGCTAAATACTTACTGAGAGTTAAGTTACATTTTCCTTGTCCCACTAGAGGTAGTACTAAAATTCGACCGTTGAAGTCGTAGTCAGCCAAAAACGTCAACTTTGGTACTAGAACGTCCGCATAGAGTTTGTAGTCATCTATCTGAGCGCTATAAAAAAAGAAAAAAAATCCAGGAAGTTTATTAGTTTTAACTTAAATTTTAAAAATAGCAGGGCAAGCATTTAGCTTTTTATTAAGTGCCAGTTTTAACGGGTACCAATAAATTAGTCTGGTACCTTAACCCTAGGGTTGCTAGCTTCAGTTTTCAAACGAAATTCTGCCTTTTTAAATAATTTAAATGTTTAAAAAAATTGAAAGTGCTGTATTGCTCAAAATTTTCATAAAAATGTAAATTTTACGAAAACGGTTGACCCATATGACTTTCTACATTTTTTAAAGTAAATTTTAAGAGGAATCCAAAAATGTAAAAATACACAGGGTGTTCTATTTAAAATCATAAAATTTGAGTCAGTTTCCGGTTGAACAGGAAGTCGCATTGCAACCTTCATATTTTCATCGAATCCGATAAGTACCATAACGCTTAGATAAAAAATGTCATTGTTATATCGGCAATGGTATTCTAGATATTTGTCTGTTTCCATACTTTTGCGCAACCCTGTATATTTAATTGTGGCATAATAACATCTTGGATCTATCTTTTTATTCGTTTATTATTAAATTTTAAGAAAACGATTTTATAGTTTATTTAAAGAAATGTTGTCTTTTTAATTAGAAAAAATTGCCAGCTAACAGCGCCATAACGAAGCACCTACAGCAACATCTAAATAAAATTCAACATTGGTGTAGACGATGGAGAATCAAACTGAATGAACAAAAGACCGTACAAATTACTTTCACCCTAAAAAGAGACAGCTGCCAACCAGTCAATATGAATGGTAAGGAACTACCACAGGCAGAATCAGTTAAGTACCTGGGAATGCACCTCGACCGACGCATGAACTGGAGGACACAATATGGCAGAAAAGGAAGCAGCTAGGAATAAAACTAAGCAAAATGTACTGGTTACTAGGAAGAAATTCAAAACTTTCATTAGAAAATAAATTGCTCATCTACAAGTGCGTGCTTAAACCGGTCTGGACATACGGCCTGCAGTTGTGGGGTACAGCCGCTAACCCTAACATCGATATCCTAGAAAGGTTTCAGGCCAAAGTGTTGCGAATGCTAGTGGACGCCCCATGGTTTATTACGAACGAAATAATAAGACAGGACTTACAAATAGTGCCAGTAAAAGAAGAAATCAAAAAGTACTGCAAAAGATACATGGACAGGCTTAGTCAGCATCCCAACCACCTGGCCGCGAACCTGATCAATGAAGGGACAGACAAGCGAAGACTAAAGCGCTGGAGAACAGCAGACTTAATAGAACGTTATGAGTAGTAGATAAGTACATAGAAATAAGTTCTTATATTTATTGAAGGAGTGGGTGCCACTGGGCAGCCACTTACATGTCTCTCTGTTACGTTATTTTAATTGTGTCAATGTCAAAGGATTTGTTTATTGTCTTCGGACAGATGGCAAATGTTCTGGGAAGATTTTAAAAAAGAAAGAAAGAAAAAAGAAAAAAAACAGCGCCATCTACCATGAACGGCAAGTTTGTGCCACTGCGAAATTGGTAAACATATTGCTTAGCCAATCTGGGATACTTTCTGGGACAGTTCTCATTGCGAGACAACCAACCAAGGGCGGATCCAGCCCTTTATCTTAGGGGGAAGGGTAATTAAAACTTTCAGTGGGCCCTTGCCTATTGGCCTCCACTGAATTTTTTTTCCGTCTCAACTTTAATCAGCAATTGTTTCGCTTAGGACATACAACTACAACACAGCGGAATTTCGCTACATTTGGTAACACTGCACTGGTGAGTCGCAATTCGTTTCAAGTTAGATGGCAAAGACAAGTTACAGTAGACCAGCGATTTCCAAACTGGGAGGCGCGCCTCCCTGGGGAGGCGCGGACTAGTGCAAAAGAAGGCGCGAAAATTTTTACAGAAATGACATGTATAGTAAAAGTTATTATTCTGTCACTGACGTATTTTTTTCTGTTTTTTTTTTGTTTTGATACATTTTTTACTATTTTTCATGTATTATTTTATGGAATAAAGGGAGGCGCCAAAATTAGATTTTTTTTAAGGGGGGCGTAATATCATAAAGTTTGGAAACCGCTGCAGTAGACTCTGTAACAAATGCTCGAATGTTGCTAAAATTATTAATAAAATTTAAGTTTGTTGCATTACTAATATTTTGGGATGCAATTAGGAAAGATAAATAATATAAATTTACTTTTGCAAAAAAAAAACACTGTCAAAAATGCTGCGAAAATGATAAAAGCTCTAAAAAAAGAAATTCAACAGTACCAAAATGATTCTTTCGATTTGCCTCACCATTCGGCGAAAAGTTTTGCCGAAACAATAAATATTGAAACTTACATTCCAGAAAAGACGACGCAAAATAAAAAATATGCCTGGTGAGAAAGCTACTGATGTTTCGTTTGCTATGAATGAAAAAATAAATGTGTAAAATTTTAGATCTAATACTCATTGATAGTTTTACTGTTTTACAAAAGATCCCAAATAACTGCAGTTTTTTAAATGGACCAGCTTTAAAAAGTATGCTGCTACATGATCTCAAATGATGCGCAGCTGACCTGGCTTTGAAATATAATAGAACTTGTATGTGAAATTGCGAGTTTTAAATAACAAGCCATGGTAGTTTTGAAAATTTTGGCTGTTCAAATCTTGCCAAAAAAAATTACGAACTCTCATTACAAAGTTACTTATAACAGTGCCTGTAATAACAGCTTTCTGCGAACGTTCGTTTAGAAAATTGAAAATTGTAAAATCGTACCTTCGTTCTTCTATTGGTCAAGAGCGATTAACAAACATATACTATCAATTGAAAAAGATATTGCAAAAACATTAAATGATGATGATGTGTTTGCAAATGAAATTCTAGAAAAATTAACGTATAAATTATAAAATATGCTGAACTTATTTATGTTTTTATTATATTATTTTATATTATATACTTATATCTTGTATTTCTTTATTTTATTTGTCATTGAATTTTTGATTAAAAATGTATTTAATAGATTATTTATTTATACCAATTCATAATTGGTTTTACAGGTAACTCATTTTGATGGGGTTAATAATAAGTATTTAACATATTGCATTTAATAAAATTTAGCATTTACTTTTTCATAATATTGATCATTTTTGGGTTAGGGCGGGAGAGGGGCGCAAGTTAGACACTTACCACAGGCAGTGGCGGATCTTGATTTTGTGGGGCCCCAGGCGCAACCTGATCTGGAGGCCCCCTATTAAGATGGTTCACTAAAATGAACAATGCAGAAAAATCATAACGTTTTTTATTTTTAGAACCAACAAAAACATAAACACAAAAATCAAATACGGAAACAAAAAAATATTCTCAGGTATCAGAAAAAATATATCACATTCCCATTTAAAAGAAAAAATCCCATCTCAGGTAAAAAAATCACAGTAAAATTCTGCATCATACAGTACAGGTGGTCCAAATTCGATGGGACTACAATGGGTATCTCGCTTAATAGTCAAGATAGAGAAACGGTTAAATTACTAAAAATGTGCAGTTTTTTTAAAACAAACTCAGAACAGTTTTGAAAAATATTCTATCATTTCCGGTTTTTGAATTATTAATGAAAAACTTTTTTTTGGTTATATTTATAATGTGTCATATCTCCCTTATTGTTTTAAATATCGAAAAAGTTTATAAAGATTATTTTTAGATATGTTTATGTAGATTTTGATAGTAGGTACTAAAAAAAAAATTTACGCACGCCGTTAAAAAGGTATGACACAAATTCACCTTTTTTTAAATGGAAGCTATAGTTGGCTATGACCTATTTAAATTCCTTATTTTTTCTCTTTCCAAATATATTAGGGTTGATGTATTTATTTTCAATAATACGCAAGTTACAAAGGTTTTTAAAATTTTTTAAAGATGAGAAACAAAAAGCAGGTTGTGAAAACAAAGGAAAATCGGAAAAGATAGAATATATTTGACAACAATTCTGAGTTTGTCCCAAAAAAACTGCACATTTTTGGTACATTAACCGTTTCTCTATCTTGACTATTAAGCGAGATGCCCATGTAATCCCATCGAATTTGGACCACCCTGTACAGTACATCGGCTTGCAGTGCACTGTAATCAGATGCAAGCAGGGTTGCAAGTTTTGGCGATTTGGAACCAAAAAGCTATCATTTTTGTTTAATTTAACATGTTTTTTTTTTTAATTGGCATCAATGGCTATTACACAATACCCACTATGAAAATAGGTTTTAGAAGATATTACAATTTGCCTACAATTATTATTTTATAATTCTCATATTAACAGACAATAAAAATTTAATTTTGGTTTTTGAGGATGACGAACCCAACGATTCTGAGGCCCCCTTTTTGCCGAGGCCCGAGGCGCGCGCCTCATGCGCCTGTGCGGTAATCCGCCACTGCCACAGGCGCTTCATACCCTCGTTACGGCACTGATCAATTTTTCAAATGAAAAACTGGCCAATGGCTAAAAGTATACGGAAAGTGTAGGATATATAAATATGACTATTTTTGTAATATACAGTTTTAATTTAGGCAATAATACATTGAACTAAAACTAATTCTATTAAAACAAAAAGTACCTATATCATTTAATTGTAAGCGATAGTAAATATACGGTTCGGCTTTTTAGAAATGATGCAATCAAATTAAGTTTTCTACATTTGACTCCAAATGTATTTATTATATTGTATATGTTGACATCTATATCTCTATGAATGAATATGCAATAAAGCCAATTTCGTTTAACGTTCTTGTGTCATATTAGATCGTAACCACCCTTTTAACTTTTTTAAAGCCGAAAAACTCCTTTCTGCCGAGGCAACGCTAACAGGAGGAGTGCACAAAATTTGCAAAATGATTTTTAAAGTGGGGTATATTTCCCGCATAATCCGAGACGTCTGGTCATGTTACATACTAATTATACTTATGTATTAAGTATTTCCTCAACTCACTCTAATTTCGTTATTTTTAGAGCGCTAAGCCCAATAAGTTGTATATTTTTATACTTCTGTACAATATGAACTGTTCCTCTGCCTTCGCCAATGGTCATACTAGGAACTACCATTGGTTCAACTATGGGCAGTCCTAAAGCGGTGTCTCCTAAAATATGCAAAATCATTTAATTTGTATTATTAAAATATTTTTCAGTTGTTTGTTTTAGACTGTTCATGTTTATGTATGTAGCTCAACATTTTAGTGTATTAATTTGGTACACGATAGAAATACACAGAATAAAGGTGACACATGAAATCAAATTACAATTTTTTGAAGCCTTCAATGTTTTACTTCCATTAAATATTGCAGGTTTACTTATAAATTATTACTAAAACAGTACCAACTCGAATAATATTAATTTTAAACATAAAACATACTGCATTTTCTAAGACAATTAAATTACCTATACGAAAATGTAAAATAAATACAGGATGTATCATTAAGAAAAATTATACTCGTTCACGATTAAAATGCAGTAAAAGAAAAACAAAACACACATCGTGTGTAGGTACTATTTTAAAAATTTAACCATAAGTTTGTCAATAAAACTTCCAAAACATTTTGCACTGGCGTTGTTCATTTACTAAATATTAATATTATGTTAAAGCTCCAGTACCTATCTGTCAATATTAGAAAAAAAAGTAAATAACTTGAAAACGATTATAAGTTTTTGGGAAAAAAATACTTTTTAACTGAAAAGCATGCAGGATGTATATGTTACGGTCAATTCGATTATTCAGGGCAGTTACCATAATGCTTGGTCATAATAAATAATGACCGATAAAATCAGGCAATTTAATAATTTTGTATTTGCCTACGACAATCTAGGATAATTTATTACATTGCCCGGTCATTATAAATACTGCTATTATTTCTCTGGTCACTTTAATTAATTGACAGCAATTTGGCAACGTGCGTATGGTATGATTCTCGCTGGCCAATCAGCAACCATTTTCGGTGGCTTGTCGCTTGTCTCATCTTGCACTTTAACGAGTTCAAGATTGTTTTCAGTTCTTTGCTGCTTTAAAAAAAAACTTTACCGACCTCTAACCTGAACCTCTATGTTCATAAAATAGTATTGTGCAAACGCTGCACCTCATTTTATTTCGAACTAGTTTCGTTTTAGCGTTCCTCGTTATTCTGCTTTTAAAAAAAAAATTAACGACCTCTTACCTGAGTCTCTATGTCCATAAAATAGTGTTGCGCAATCGCTGCTCCTCATTTTATTTCGAACCAGTTATTTAAAAATTTGTTTTAATATAATATCCTCTTATTTTTGTATGTAGAGAATTATGAATAAAAATTTTCTCAAATTGCCCACTCGATTTCCAGCATTATTCATAATGCCCGGGCAATGTAATATTTTCTATATAATTTATCATTTTGTCACATCCCATTGGGCACTTTTTAAATTGCCCGGGCATTATAAATAATGCCCAATTATTTACATTGACCGTAACATATATAAAGAAAAAAAGTTATGAATTTTTTGTTTGTTATTGAATAAAAAACCACATATGAAGGACATATTCTTTCTGAATTCGACAATGTATAACACTTGGCACTTTTTTGAAACAATTGTTGTAAAAAATGGCAAAAACAAATATTTTATTTAAAACAAATCCCAATCGGCATGGTAAATAATTGTCTTTGTTCCTTTTTCCTTCGAAACGGGTAAGTAAACCGCATGAAATTAATAATTAAAAAAACAGGTATCAATAAATATGTTAGGAATGCATTAACATTGTTCACTTATTAACAAATATTTTTAGAATATTTTCTTCGGTTAAGTAATAAATTTCTCTAAAATGTGTATTTAATGCTTATTTGGCATACAATTATTTGTAACAAAAAATAACGAGTTATGCCTTTTATCTGCGTTAATGACTTCTAATAAGCAAAAAGCGTTAACAGATTTCTGGACGTTTTTTGTAAACTATGAACACATATTATTTGATTACGAAAATTTTGTTACAAATAATTGTATGCCAAATAAGGATTAAATACACATTTTAGAGAAATTTATTACATAACCAAAGAAAAATTCTAAATATATTTGCTAATAACTTTAGTGAACAATGTTAATGCATTCCTAACATATTTATTAATACCTATTTTTTTTAAAATTAAATCCCTTTAATAGTAATTTCATGCGTTTACCTGCTTCCAAGGAAGAAGCGACAAAGACAATTATTTACGATGGCGATTAGGATTTGTTTTAAATAAAATATTTGTTTTTGCCGTTTTTAACAACAATTGTTTCAAAAAAGTGCCAAGTGTTATACATTGTCGAATTCAGAAAAAAATGCTCTACAAATTGGCGTTAAAATCAGATGTAGCGTTCATAAAAAAAAATTGACCTGATGATGGTTTTAAAAAAACGAAACGTCGCACGGAAAATATAATTGGGGAATTTGATTTCTTGCAAAAAGAGGCCATGAAAATGTTTCTACAAAAATGAAATTTCACATCAAATGTAAAAGTTACGGGCAAAAAACTAAAATCCACTTTTTTACTTTTTTCCCTATATCTCAAAAACTAAAAGAGCTAGATAAGTTCTGTTTGCATCAAATTATTAAGCACCTGAATATACAACTTTGCTCCAATTTAACCGAAGTCGTAACTCTTACCGTTTACGAGATCCCCATAGTGGCCCTCGAAATACGAGAACCCTGTATAATGGAGTAATAATTATTATCGTTCGATCCTGTCAATCACACCCCGTATTTTATGTTATGATAAATCTTAAAACTCACTTTTAACAAGCGTTCCTATAGCGTCCTGTATACTTGTACGCAAACATTCATTTAGTTTTTTTGCATCTTGTTTCTTGCTGCACAATTTGAATGTAGACGCTAAAATTAAAAACAAATTGGGATTACTCATGAGTTATGACGGTGGTTTCCTGGGGCGCCATTTTTTTAAACTTAACTGGATAATATGATGTTTAGTTGTTTATTAATTGTAAGCATAACAAACTGTGATAATAAGTTTAAATCGAGGTTTCTTAAAATTATTTTCATATTTATTTAGTAGACCACTGTGATGCGACAATTGCTAAATTTTCGAAATTTTTCCAAAGCCTACTAGTTAAATGCTATTAAATATTGTGTTTGTATCTGTATTGAGTTGAGTTCTGGCAGGCAAACAAAGCGGTCGACGAATCAGCGGCGATAAGAAAACTCGAAACTCGGGCCTTATCACGCAAAAAGTCGGTCTAGGTGTATGTAAACAGCCAGTTTTCTAAACAAAACAATATTGATAGTGAGTGATAAATAAAACTGAACTTACGAATTTGGTGCATAAAAGTGAGGGAAAGGGCGGCCCTAGAGAAGGGACTGAAAGTGAGGAGAAGGAACAGGAGGAAAACGGGTGAGTTCGTTCCAAATTATTAAGAAATAGACTAAGGTGCAAGTGAAAGGCAAGGATATCGAGCTATAATAGTGATAAAAATAGAAAAATAAGCAATAGCTAGAGAACTAAGAAAAAATTGGAAAATAAACTTCGAGCCAATACTAAATATACAGTTTGAAACAAAATGAGCAGTGACGAGTACACATCAGAAGATGCAAAAAGAAAAAGAGGAGCGGAGAAGCTAGAAGAAGTACTTAAAAGAAGTAAAAAGACAAACAGAACACCGCAAAAGGAGTCACAAGAAGATAAGATTGACGTGTTAACAGGAATGATGAAAGAGCTGATGAAAGACACAAAAACAATAAAAGAAGATCAGAAAACGTTCCAACAGGAACAGGAAAGTATGGAGGGTACACTGAAAAGTCTAGAAAAGGAAGTAAAGCAACTAAGGGGGGAGTTAGGTAAAATAAAGGAGGAATGGAAAAAAGAAAAGAAGGAAATGAACGAACGACTGGAAGAAGCCGAAAAGAAAATAGAAAGACTGGAAAAAGACAAAATCAGAAACAATGTGATAATAACAGGAGTGAAACTGGACACGGGAAGCAAGGAAACAACTAAGGAAATTATAGAAAATATAATAAAACGAGACCTAAAGATCAAAGTACAGATAAGGAAAACAAGTAGAATAAACCAAAACAAATGCATAGTTGAGCTAGCGGACTGGGAAGACAAAATGGAGGTGCTGAAAAATAAAAACAAGCTGCAAGGAACGGAGATATATATTGATGCGGAGATGACAATAAAGGAAAGAAAAATACAGAAGGCTATAAGAGACTATGCTAAAGTTGAGAAAAGTAAGGGTGCCAGGGTAAAAGTTGGATTCCAAAAATTGCAAATAAATAATAAAACCCTGAAATGGTGTCACAAGGAACAAAAATTGCTAAATAACACGGAGGAGGCACCAGATGGAATAAAAGGAGGTCCAAAAAACTAAAAAACAAATGGGAAAAAAGTGGGATGACGAAATTGGCAAAGGAAAAGGCTAAGAATAAGGAAAACGGAATTGAAATAAAGGAAAACAACGGGAATATAAAACTTGGAACTTGGAATGTAAGGGGAACATTTGAGGAGGGAAAATTAAAGCATATAATAAATGAAATTAGAAAATTCGAATTTAATATAGTAGCACTACAAGAGACAAAGCAAATGGGACAAAGTACAATTGAAATAGAAGGATATGTATTTATTAACAGTGGAGGAAATAACAGAATGCTGGGTACGGGCTTTATAATCAACAAAAAGTTAAAGGCAGGTATAATAAATGTCAAAACAGTATCAGAAAGAATATGCTTGCTGAGGCTAAGAGGAAAATACCAAAACATTACACTGCTAAACTTTCACGCACCTACAGAAGAAAAAGACGTCGAAGTCAAGGAAGAATTCTATAATGAACTAGATAAAATATACGAAGAAATTCCTAGGTACGATATGAAAATAATGATTGGCGATGCAAATGCAAAAATAGGAAGAGAGAATATATATAGCCCAACAATAGGGCAGTACAGCAAACATGAAACGACAAATGAAAATGGGATATTTCTAATAGATTTCGCAAAGGAAAAGAATTTGGTCATAGTAAGTACGTACTTCCAAAGAAAAGACATATATAAGGGTACGTGGCGGTCACCGGATGGAAAAACTATAAATCAGATCGATCATATCTTAATCGAAAAACCAGAGATAAAAGCAATCAGCAATGTAAGAACGTATAGAGGCCCGGACGCGGATACTGACCACTTTATAGTGGGAGCCAGAGTGACGCAAATATTGCCTGTAGTGAGAAATCAAACGAGGACAGGAGGAAGAGAGAGAGAAGTAATCAGACTAAGGAGTAAAGACGATCAATTAAAATACGAGAAAAACATTAAAAAAGAATTAGAGAAAATGGCGGATAAGGAGGAAATTGAGGAACAATGGAATGAACTGAAAACGAGAATTAATCGGGCTGCCAAAAATTGTAATAGTAAAGCGAAACAGGAAAGAAAAAATTGGTTTGATGAGGACTGTAAGAAAGAACTAGAGGAAAGGAAAAAACTGAGATTAAAAATGCTAACGGGAAAAACGGAAGAGGAGAAAAATAAATATGAGGAGCAAAGGAGGAAAACGAAAACACTGCTAAGAGATAAAAAAAGGAAATATAATGAAAAAGTGATACAAGAAATAGAAACCAATTTCAGGAATAACCAGGTTAGAAATTTGTACCAAGGAATTAAAAAAGAAAGGAGAGGATTCCAAACAAAAACGGTATTCCTTAAGGACGAAAACGGAGATATTATTGCAGGAGAGGAAGAAATACTAAAAAAATGGAAGGAACATTTTGACCAATTACTAAATGATGACAGCAGGAAGGCGAGGGAAAATGAGCAGATTAATAGAAATATGAATGAGAGTCCTAGAGAAGTGCCAGCCCAACTAAAAAACAAATCGAAGAAATAGTGGAACGGATAAAAAATAATAAGAGCCCAGGAACAGATAGAATAACTGTAGAATTGTTTAAGTATGGTAGCAAGGACTTGATCGAACAATTACAAAACTGATGGAGGAAATCTGGAGGAAAGAAGAAATGCCAAAAGAATGGGGACAAGCAATAATATGCCCAGTGTATAAAAAAGGGGATGCAAGTGTTTGCCACAACTACAGAGGTATTTCCCTGTTAAACGTCGCATATAAAATTATAGCAACCTATATAAAAAATAAATTAGTAGAAGAAACAGAAAACGAAATAGGGGAGTACCAATGCGGCTTTAGGAAGGGAAGAAGCACCACGGATCACATTTTCACCCTAAGAGAGATTCAAGCAGAAAGCTATCAACACGAGAAACAGACATTTGTTTTGTTTGTCGACTTCAGACAGGCATACGATAACGTTCAAAGAGAAGCATTGTACAAAGCATTAGAAGAAATGGGAGTAAGTGGTAAACTTACAAGAATGATAAAAGTAACGCTAAGAGGAACAGAAAATCTGGTTAGAGTAGGCAGCAAAACATCAGAAGTTTTCGAGAGTAAGGAGGGGGTTAGACAAGGGGACCCAATGTCGGCGAATCTGTTCAGCATTGTACTGGAAAAAGCAATAAGGGAAGCGAAGATTAACAGAAGTGGGCTGGTGTATAGAAGAAGGCACCAATGTTTAGCATTTGCGGACGACCTTGTGCTAATTACTAGAAGTAAAGAGGAGTTGAGAAGTATATCGAAAACACTGGAGGAAAAGGCGGGAAAGGTGGGATTATTTATTAATGAAGAGAAGACAAAGTATATGGAATGGAAGGACAGTGAATTTAAAAGAGGAAACTACTTGAATGTAACAACAGAAAGTGGAAAAGAATACAAGTTTGAAGAGGTGGAAAAGTTCACGTACCTAGGGGCCGTATTCTCAAGAAACCCAAATATAGGCAATGAGATACAGGCAAGAATAATGGCTGGAAACCGATGTTTGGGAGCACTAAACAGAGTTCTGAGAAATAAAAATATTTCTAGAAAAGCAAAGATCAAAATATACCACACTACTATAAGACCAATAGTGACGTACGCGTGCGAAACATGGACGCTAAACAAAACAGAACAAACAAGACTAGAAGTGTGGGAAAGGAAGGTGCTAAGAAAAATATTTGGCGGAAAGAGAATTGGAGATCGGTGGGTAAGAAGAACAAACGATGAATTAAAAGAACTATACAAAGAAACAAGTATCATTGGGGTTATAAAAGTACAAAGGCTAAGGTGGCTGGGACATACAGAAAGAATGGAGAGTACAAGAATGCCGAAAATGGTAATGATAAACACGCTAGGGGGAAGGAAGAGAAGGGGACGACCCAAAGCAAGATGGAGGACGGAAGTGGAGAGAGATTTAGAAACGTTAAAAATTACTGGATGGAGAAGGAAGGCCAGCGATAGAGAAGGATGGAAGAAAGTTATCAAACAAGCCATGGGCCAACTTGGCTCGCAGAGCTAAATTATATATATCTGTATATTATCAAGAAAACCCAATAACTCGAGAAATACTGATTTTAGACATAATTGACCTTTAATAGATACTTAAAAAAAACATGATCAATAAGAAAATGTAAAAATAAATAAGGTGTTATATTTAAAAAAAAACTGACTTATTCGTGTTTGAAGTTTGACTAAATGGACCGGGCATAAGGAACACCCTGTGTATTATTTTAAAATTTTAACTGGTCAAAAATCACTATGACACATTGTCCTACAAAGTTTCAAAGGAATTCGTTCTGACATAGCCAAGTTTTGAAATATCATCAATTTTTATACTCCTGTTTCTGTTAATATACCGGGTGATTCAGTTTGACTATCGCACCCCTATAACTTTTTAATTATTAAAAAGAACCCCAACAAACCTTATATTTTTGGAAACGGCGACAAATTCTCTATTAAATGATGTGCATTTGTTATCTCTACGATGAGATGACGTACATTAAATCCACGATAGGCAACTGTTTTTTCTTAAATTACATACTATACATTTTTTTGTTGATTCGGATAGAGAATTTAATTCTGAATCCGACCATGTAATAAAAAAGTATCCATACATAAGAAAATTTTCGAGGAAAATCAGTTTAAAGTTTATTTAAATCATAGCAAACAGTCTATTTAACATAACAAAAAACGATCAAATCTTAAAAATTTTACTATAACTATCAATGCAAATGTATTAAAACAAATTTTTAATAAAAATAAAAACAAATAATTAACGTTGACAAAAAAAATTAGACTTTAATTTCAATCAAGCAGTTACAAATAGAGAACGCGAAGGGCGGTAAATTTTTTATGTCGACGTTTATTATTTGTTTTTATTTTTATTAAAAATTACCTTTTAATACATTTGCATTGATAGTTATAGTAAAATTTTTAAGATTTGATCATTTTTTGTTATGTTAAATACAGGGTGTCCCACAAGGTATGCCTTCGCTAATTTTTGCATAAATCGAATTTTTAGAACCTAGATAAAACGTTTTTACCGATAATAATTTTTTTCATGTGTCCCTTCATATACAGAGTGTCCCAAATATAGTGAACAGCATGAGAATCTTTTAAACGGTAAAAGATACGGAGTTGGTTAAATGGGTCAAAATGATCTATGATTCAAGAGCAACTGTTCTATAAAAAAAAAAACTAAAAAAAATCAATAGTTTTTGCGCTATTGATGAAAAACAAAACACATCAGGTTTTTAATTTCTGCTTATAACTTTCTTAATTGAAATCACACTCAAAATATTTTTCGACATTATTAGGACACTTTTTTGTGTAGATTTGAAATTTGTCAACAAATTTTACCTATCTTCATTTGTTTTTGTTTTTTTAACATTAATTTTCTTATTTGAAATACAGCTGATGTTAAAATAACAAAAAAAAATGAAGATAGATAAAATTTGTTGACAAATTTCAAATCTACACAAAAAAGTACCCAAATTATGTCGAATCATATTTTGAGTGTGATTTCAATTAAGCAAGTTATAAGCAGAAATTAAAAACCTGATGTGTTTTGTTTTTCATCAATAGCGCAAAAACCATTGATTTTTTTTGAGTGTTTTTTTTTATAGAACAGTTGCTCTTGAATCATAGATCATTTTGACCCATTTAACCAACTCTGTATCTCTTACCATTTAAGAGATACCCATGCTGTTCACTATATTTGGGACACTCTGTATATGAAGGGACACATAAAAAAATTTATTATCGGTAAAAACGTTTTATCTAGGTCCTAAACATTCAATTTATGCAAAAATTAGCGAAGGCATACCTTGTGGGACACCCTGTAGATTGTTTGCTATGTTTTAAACAAACTTTAAACTGATTTTTCTCGAAAATTTTCTTATGTATGGATACTTTTTTATTACATGGTCGGATTCAGAATTAAATTCTCTATCCGAATCAACAAAAAAATGTATAGTATGTAATTTAAGAAAAAACAGTTGCCTATCGTGGATTTAATGTACGTCATCGTAGAGATAACAAATGCACATTATTTAATAGAGAATTTGTCGCCGTTTCCAAAAATATAAGGTTTGTTGGGGTTCTTTTTAATAATTAAAAAGTTATAGGGGTGCGACAGTCAAACGGAATCGGGAGTATTGGCCGTCCGCAGGACGGCCTGCCCCTATAGGGACACTTGGTCCCTCTTGGGCGATGAGGTTAGGGTTTTGGGATTTTGAAAGAAGTAGATGGTGCAGTATAGGGTACTTTGGTTGAGCGCTGTCGTCAGTGAGGGTGGTTTTAAAAATTGGGTTTGGGGCAGTGGCTTAGGGGCGTTTTAGAGAAGAGGCTCGGGGGGTTTTGGAGAAAGGCTCGGGGGTGTTTTTAGAGGAAAGGCTTGGGGGTGTTTTTGGCGAAAAGGCTCGGGGGTTTTATTAGCGAAAAGGTTCGGGGGTGTTATCGATAGCTAGTCGATATCTTTGGGGCAGGTTGGAGGTTTTGGCTAGAAGAATGGTGGGGATGTGTTTGAGTTTCTTGCGCGGTTTGCGCGTGGGGGGAGGAGGAATGGAGAGAAGCGGGTCTATGCCGGGGACGTTGTTGTTGATGAGTCGGGTGGTGTAGTTGTCTAGATTGGAGAAGATTCTCTCATTGATTGGGGGAGTGTTGGCAAGTTGATGTACCTCGACAGTCAAACTGAATCACCCGGTATTTATAAAAACTCAAATAACTCAACAACGACTAAATTTAGGTACATAAAACCTACATGTCTTTGAATGAGAATTTAATTTTACATAAAAAAATTATAAAATATACTGGGTTTTCCTTTTTAAAAAACATGGTGACGTATCGGTACGCAAAAACAAAGCACTGTGTATAATAGTTGAAAATAATTTAAGGTCATATAGTAAATTACTACAAACCACTTCTATAAAGAACTTGTTTTTGTAAAGTTGTCATGTCACAAGAGGAGATATTGATCCGTTACATTACTTTTTGTACACACTGTATAATTTAACATAAAAGCGCTTCTTACCCACTGACCATACAAATGCGATTTAGTAGTAGTAGTAGTAACTGGTTAGGCAAAAAAAAATATAAAGAAATGTTTACCGGAAATAGTTTTTCGTAACGCGTGCACTGGTATTTACAGAAATATATTTATCGGGAAATACGCTTAGACTTGGGGACACACCTAAATGACCAAAACATTTAATACTTACGTAACTTTTTAGCTGCATCCACAAACAAAACAAAAAACACAACACAAAACGTCGTTAACAGATTCATAATAAATAATTGCACCAAAATGTGAGAGTGCGTTCAGAAACCGATGTTAAACGAGATGTTTTAGACTAAATTTCTAAACTATTTCCTTTTATATTTAACGTGCTCTACAATTAACAAACAAGTCGATTGTTTCCACCTGTTTTTGTCTTTTTTTATTACCAACCTAGGAAACAATTCAAGGCTAATAAGATATTTACTACAACCGAAAAAAAATCCGGTTTATTAATGGTATTATGCTAATAACAGTCGGTACTCAAAATTTTATAGCATTTTTATTCAACGATCATGTGTTTAATATTAATTTTTCACGTCGCATTGCTTTAATTATCCGGCGACACGCAGAGCTATTTGGATGGAATTTTTTGTGATACTATAATTTCAATGCCCAAGTAAGTTATACACGTGTACAAAATTTTAAAAAGTTCGTCAAGTTGGTTCGTAATTCAAGCCAGACGCGGATCCAAAGGGAGGGGATGGGGAAATTAGGGGAGGGAGGGGTAATGGCGCCCACTTAAGCAAAAAAAATCATATATTCTAAACCGTAACAACAATCACGCTGTAATTTGAGGTTATTGTTGCCAAAACATTACTTAGTGTTTGGGTTAAGTCAAATTTGAATGAACCTTAAAGAACGGAAACTTATTAAAAATTTAAAAACATGTAAGTGAGCGGAATTACCCGCCTGCTGTGGGTAATGGCGCTCACCTATTTTATGTGTAAACATTTTTGGATATTGATATTCCAGGATGCTTTACCAGTTGTTCTTTTAGTTGTACTAGGCACTGTGTACAATTACAATGAGAAAAAATAAAATATAAATTAAATTATACAAAAATATCAATGAGGGTAATGCCGCTCACCGAGCAGTATTAAGTATTACCGTAGCTAATTGAGCGCCATTACCCCCTGTCAGGCCCGGACTGGCCATCTGGCAGTTCGGGCAAATGCCCGAAGGGCCGATGCCCGAATGGACCGGTTTGGGCCGGTCTAAGCTACGGGCTTAATAAGTTCGGCGCTGAAGTAAACGGAGCGCAAAAATTATGATAAAAGGTGCCATTATAACATTTGCCCGTATAATACGGGCCGTATTCAATCTTAACGTTTTTCAGGGGCTCCATAATACGCAATAGCGTCGTATGTTTGATCGCGCCACTCGTGTTTCAGAAATAGTCCCGATATTATCCGAAACCTGACGCATAGCTATAGATGGCGTGTGCATGTGTATATAGTAGTTTCATAATCTACTTATTTTATAAAACACATTGTTTATTAAACAGATTCATAATAAATATATTGATGCGAGTTTATTAAGTCTGCGTAAGTGGTTACCATATAAAGCTTTTAGTGGGCCATAGAAGTTGATGCATGGTCTAAAACTAATTTTAAGATGGAAAAATATCATTGAAAATTCATGACACTAGATTTTAGCGATTTTAGAAATATTCGCAAGAGTAAAGTGCCCGTATTTTAGGTTTTCAAAAAAGTTTTTTTGAAACTTTTTTAAAATTCTTAATATACTAGCACTTTACTCTTGCAAATATTTCTAAAATCGCTAAAATCTAGTGTCATGAATTTTTATTGAATTTTTTTGAAACTCAAAATTAGTTTTAGACCATGCACCAACTTTTCGTAGGGATAAAAATTTTTGAGAAACCTACAATAAAAATCGTTTCCATTTATTGCAGACTTTTTGAATGTTAAAATTACTTCAAAAATAAAAATTAAAATTTTTACGTCAAATTTTACATTTTGGTTTTATTATTAATTCTAAATAATCTTTTCCCATGAGTTTTTTTTTTGTATAGGTAAGTTGTTTTCAATAAGGGCACATTACTCTTATGAATATTTCTGAAATCGCTAAAATCTAGTGCTGTATGAATTTTTAAATTTTTTTTTTACCTTAAAATTAGTTTGAGGTAATGCACCAACTTTTATCAAGAACTAAAAATTTACAATAAAATCCATGATAAAAATTATTCCATTTGTTGCATACTTTTTGAATGACGCTGTATAAAGAATATAACGTGAAAAATTAATAAATTAGTTGTGAAAAATAATAGTCAAGTTTCTTTTAAAAAAATCAAAAACATCAAAAGTTCTTATTTTTTAAAATTTAAATCAATTGATTTTTTAAATAAAAATTAAATTTTGACCAACCCTGGCTGTGGGCCTCTATAATCTGAATGCCCGGGCCGATTTTTGTTCCCAGTCCGTCACTGCCCCCTGTACTATCTTTGAATTTAAAAAATAGCTGTATATGGTCACTCCTGCTAAAAATGACACAAATTTCATAGGAGACCAAAGCACAAACTCAAATTAGACTAATTGAACTACTTACAGTTTTTTTTTGTCGGCGATTTCTTATATGAAAATGTTAAAAATGACACACATTCAATTAACTTACGTTTAGTGGGTCCTTCCCGGGATTTCCCGCCCGGGCGTTTTTTTTTATAATCCCGACTCCCGGGATTCACGTTTTAAATCCCGGGACGAGACTGATGAGCACGACAGCAATTATGAGGAACGAAATATTAACAAAGAGAATGCTAAAAATATACATTCGCATCGAATAGTAATCGTAACGTTTCAAAGACCTTATTTCGCTTGTAATGTTTCTACAAAATCCAGAAAATTTAAAACAGACGACCCAATCTTATAAATATAGCCAGTTGTTTTCAAAATCTACCATTTCCTTCGTTGCTAAATATGCAAAAGATTTGGTAAACCAGTATTTTTTTTGTGATACAGAATGGAAATCGGAACCTAGTGATAGTGGTTTAGTAGAAGTAAATGATGAAACTTCCCCAGTGAATCTTCCCCAGTGAATCTTCATTAAGACTTTAGCAAATGCAATAATTTTACTTATTTTAAAAATCAACATGACGTATAACATTTACTTCCTGTTTTTTTCTTGATTAGAAAATGAATGTATTTTTGTTTAATGTTTCATTTTAAAAAAGATTATTTTTTTTTAAATTTTAAATAATGAAATAATAAATGTTTGTTTTCTAATTTTTTTATTTTTTTTTAATAAAAATTATTAAATTGCTCTATATTATAAAATTTTTAGTATAAAATAAAATTTCCCGGTTCCCGGGAAATCCCGGGATTTTACGAAATTTCAATCCTGACTCCCGGGATTGAAAAAATCGTCGGGAACAGCACCCACTACTTACGTTTTATGGTGAAATAAGTTTTTTTACTTACGGCATTGTGTTTATTAGAACAAAAGCTAGGTGGCTGCTAAGTTTCACTTTTAAATATTTGAAAACTGGCGCAAAATGACGGTGAGCGTAATTACCCACTGAGCGTCATTACCCCGCTCTCCCCTGTTCCTGCTCCCAAGACTAAGATATTTTAAAAAATTAAATTTTACAAATGTTTTATTTTCTGCGTTTCCGCTTTAGTTTATAACAAAGTCTAGTGAAGATATAAATTAATTAATTAATTCAATGGTCACTTATTTAAGTAAAGTATTTGAAAAGGACGATCTAATAAAATTAAAGCTTAAATCTGAAATCGATTTTTGGACATTAGAATGGCAAAAGAAATTTCAGTTAAACGACAATGTACCTGACAGTGCTTTTGAAACATAAAAAATGTAACGCCCAAAAATACCCCACTTTAAAAATCATTTTGCAAATTTTATGCACTCTTGGTTACGATCTGATGTGACACAACAACGTTTAACGGGATTGTCTTTATCTCATATTCATAAAGATATAAGTATATGTCAACATAGACAATATAATAAATACATTTGGAGCCAAATTTTATTTAATTTTATTTACTGAACTACTCCTAATAAGCATACAGGGTGATTGAAATTCGAGTTTAAGCATGAGGATCTCGCTTATTATAATAGCTAGAGCATAGGTTTAAAGTTGCTAAATACGGTGCTTATTAATAATCCGAAGAGAAATTAAAAATGTTTTAAACAGTATCCAAGGCCTATCACAGGGGAGCGGAGACGGGACTAATTCCCGGGGCCCGGTGTTGCAATAGGGGTCCAGATTCAAGCTAATACACAATGTTTTGTTTGTAAATACTGTTACACATACGCTCGCGACGGCCCTGATTACATTATTTATTATATTAATCACTATTTATCAGGGGCGGATCTACATAGGGCCTAATAGGGCTTCAGCCCCCAAGTGGCAAGGGCACACAAAATTGAATTATTATCATACATTTTTAATACTTTTTCATTAAAAATAAGCACTTTTCATACAGTAAAAATTAGTTAATATTAATAATATAACAATAATAATAATTTATACCTATTATTTGTTTTATTTTAATCAACGTTAATTCAACACCAGTTCATAAATAAATATATTTCAACTCTAATTTTGATGTTATTAAAACCAAATTTAAAGATTCTAATCTAACAAAAAATGGGACCCTATTGGAATTCAATAAGCCCTAGGCCCCGAAAAAGCTAGATCCGCCCCTGCTATTTATGTACAAGGGAATATTATTTTGTTTTCTGTAATAACAGATTATTATTTTTATTAACAAATATTGAATAAACTTTAATTTATATAAAATTAAGATGGAACATTATCATCATAAATCTGGATCTCATAAGAAAAAAGAAAAAAAAAATAAAGAAAAAAGATGTAGCCAAAGCCGAAAAACTTGAGTTATTAAATTAAATTAGACGTTTTGCTTTGATTTTTTTTTTCGTATTTTTAATACAGAATTTCATTGTCCATATCAAAATGTGAGTCTTAAATTTATACCTTTCTTAAAGGAAAGGGGGGCCCGTTATCTATTGCTTCCCCGGGGCCCGAATTTTCTGTAAACGGCCGTGACAGTATCCGAGAAAGTAAGGAAAAACCATAGTAAAGTACCTACAATTTTTGAAAATCGTCCATGACTTATTTGGATTATAAAATATTTCAAATGTGTAAAAACATTGCCCCAGCAACTTTCTAAGCCGAATTGGATGATGATGACAAATTTTTCCTAGGTCGATTCGTTTTTGTTTTATGACAACCAACTTTATTTTTTCTTATGGGTGCAATCTTTGCTATTGACATATTCAAATAGAATTTGTTTTTTTGAATTCATTGATGTATCACACATGATATTTTACTTTTTTATTCATTGTCAAATTTGTAAAATGCGTTTTTAACAATAATCATAACCATTATAAATCAGGTAGGCCCGGTAGGCCGGTCGTTGTAGTTTATATCGTTATATCGCACGTACCCAGTGGAGTAGCTAGAAATATCAGGCCCTTCCGCAAGCATGGTCGGAGTGGCCCCTATCTTGTTGATTTGAAAAAAAATATTGTTTTTTCAAAATACATTTAATAAGTGAGACACAGAAAATACAAATACAGTGTGTCCAGAATTCGAGGTTCACCATGGGTAACTTTTAAACCGTAATAGATACAAGGTCGGTCAAATGGTACAAAAGTTACCTAATTCATAGAAAAATACAGCGATGCTTTTGTTTTTGAAAAAACAATTCAAGGCTAATTCGATATTGATGAAAAAGCAAAAATGTGTAATTTTTTTACATGAATTTATCTCAGTTGCTATGAGATAGGAGAGACCGGGGATAAAAGTAACACGGGTAGGTTGTAACAGTGCCTATAGTTTCTTTAATTTTTGTTTTATATCGCCCTAAACGCTTTTGCAATGTTAAGTTACATCCAGCTCCCTACCTACATTGCTAGTTTTCATCTGTCATAGAGGTTAACTTTTTGCCAGCCAAAGTCACTATTTTCCGCCTAAAAGTTACTGCGTTGTCTCATCCGTCGAGTAACTTTTAGGCGATCTCTAAAATAGGAACAAAAAAGTACCTATATTATTTTGTTCTAAATTTAGTTGGCTATTGGTGGATGCAATACAATTTGACGTTAGAATCGTGGTTAATTGTGGATTCCCTGAAATTTTTTTTGTGTACACTTGGGGTCAAAAGTAACAAAGTGTTACAACCAACCCCAATTAATGTTTTCACTTGCAAATGTTCACTCTTAGCACATAATTGGTGGCTTTCTTCGTAGATGAGAATATACAAGAGTTGTCGGAATAATTTTCCAGTTTGTTGTATCTTTTTGATTCACATTTTTAAATATGTAGGTACTTATAATCTTGGCAAACCTGGTAACTGCAGTCCCAAATTATTAAATTATAAAACTCAGTACCTATATAATATCGGTTTAATGATGGAAATGTATGTAAAGCTAAATCATTTCTTAAAAAGCATTTTAAATTATAAAACCTATGTAAATTGGTAAGATCTGGTACTTTTGGTTTTCCTACCAGCCGCCATTGTTTTTATTCTATTACCTTAATATTTATAACTTAATATAAACAAAGCTTTAACCAACCCAACTTAACCTGACCCTCTTTTACTGATTTAATGAATGACGGTCAGTTTAAGGGCGGTTAGATTTTTTTTAAATAAAACAAACAGTTATTATGATCCAGTATAAATTTAATAATTTGGGACCGCCCTTACCTGGTATGCCATACTGTTCACTTATCATTTTGTATTGTACCAAAGATATTTTTTTTTATTTTTTCATTTTGTTAATGTGTATTTTTGAATAAAATATTAATTTTGTTGATGAATACTAATATATTTACCCACTACTTATGAGCTGTGTAAATTATTTTGCCGTTACAACTTACACCAATCATTGTTACTTTTAGCCCCAACGTTGAGGTTGAAAGTAACAGCTGTCTTACTAAAGAAATTTTTTTTCTTCTAACAGTTGCTTTACGAAACACACGAAATAAATATCTTGGAAGCAAGACAAATGTCCAATCTATCATTAAAAAATTTGTAATAATCTATGAGAAAT
The DNA here is from genome assembly GCA_947652605.1 of Elmis aenea. NCBI lineage: Eukaryota > Metazoa > Arthropoda > Insecta > Coleoptera > Elmidae > Elmis > Elmis aenea. Next base: position 14,162,359 of record OX393583.1, on the reverse strand, counting down.
TAAATAAAAACAAAAAAATGTTACTTTTATCCCCGGTCTCCCCTATAGCAGAAAAAGTTTTGTTTACAAAAGTGGTAGACATTTTTGATCGCTATAAAATGGCGGTAGTAAATTTTTTTAATATTGCATGTTTTACGAGATACAGCATAAACTTGCATTTTTTTAAATGTAAACCATAGTTGATTTTAATGTCATTCGACAGCTTATTTTTTTCTCTTTTCAATGATGGCAATCTGATACATTTATTTGAAATTTGACGGCTCTAATATTAAAAAACGATTTTGATGAAAAAAAGTTAAGCAACTGTAAAACAAATGTTTGTTAGATTCAATTCAGGTATTGTCAGTTTTTAACTGTCATTGTAAATACTACGGTAGTATGGCTTTCTCCGGTTCTGAAAAAAACAGATATATTTTCTGAGTGTATTAAAAGCTCAAGGAATTCAAAACGAGCATGTGCTGATTACATGAATTTATATCTAGAGAGGCGACAACTTAGTAGGCCATTTAATCAAAACTCCTGTTTAAAAAAAAATTACTCACAATCAAGCAACCTTAAAAACACGCGTTCTTGCTTAGCGTCAATTTTCGCATTAAGTAATGTTTTTTATTTCCCGGCAGGTTTTTTCTATGATTTTTTAAGTAGGTAACTCCTAAAATAAGGGCACTATATTCTTGCGACTTTCTTTGAAATGGAATTGCCATAGAAAAGTAATATTTCCCAAATGTATACTTCTCTAGCCAATATTGACCATAGGCGGCGCGTCGGGGGGGCCTGGGCCCCACTTTTTTCAAATCAAAACTTCACAATCTTCACATAATTACGAGTATTAATAGATCAGACTAGGAAATTTTTTTCTGCACAACTTTATATAGTATAAAAATCATATATTCGTATATCGTATTTACAATTTAGCATTAGCAATTAGTGATTTTTACATTGGTTGGTGCGTTGGGGTAGGGTACTATAACTTTTTGAAATTGTTCTTTGTTGTCCTGTGTCGTCTGCCTCAGCCGAGCGATTTTTTTTTTCACATTAAAAAGACTAAAAACCTATCTCAGAAGTACTATGGGCGAAGAACGATTAAATGGCCTGGCTTTAATGGCTATAGAACAAGAAACTGTGGCTGACATGATTTTAAATGAATCGCATTTAGAAAAATTAATTAATAATTTTATGGCTAATAAAAACAGAAGAATAATGTTTTTTTAAAGATATATTTTGTTGTTTTTTACTAATGAAGGGTATATTCTATGTTCTTAGTTTTATAATATTTTGGAACTTTAAAAATTATTTTTGTTAAATAATATCTACATATTTTATTTTTGTTACTTAATTTGGTTTATAATAAAGTGTTTGATATTTTGGAGCTTCAGATATTATTTTTGTTAAATAATGCTTATTTTATATTTTTAACTTAATGTGGTTTATTATAAAGCACTATTAAGGTAAACCCAGATTTTTTTAAAAATAAAGTGTAGGTAATATACATGGATAAGTTGTGCCCCCCCCACTTTTTTAGGTCACGCGCCGCCACTGATATTGACATAATGCATAACATCCTTGGATCCCGGCAAATTCCAGAAACAAGTCCGATTTCTTCCCGGAATAAGCAAAAATGTCAAAGATGAAATACTCTACTTTTCACATTTTAACAACTAAACGGCGCCCGATTTTTTTCACATAACTCACTCTGTGATCTGATATTGGTAACTAAAACAAAATTGCGTTTTTGTGTTAGTGTCAAAGTTCTCTTAAGGTTGCAGATGACATAATAACAAACTTTAAAGAACGCAAAGCGCATAACCTTCGTTAAAAGAAAAATAAAACAGGAAAAAGGCAATTGACAATGAACCAACCTTAACCTTTACGAGTAAAAAAATTATATGAAAGTAAAAAAACCGTCATAAATAATAAGTTTTATATCTTGAACTGTTCGCGGAATTCTCTTAAAAAACATTTCTATTAATTAAGTTGTGTTGTAATTAACACTTAACACTTCATAAACATTCAAAGACGAATCTTCAAAAACATTATTTTTACTGTTTTTATTGTAAATTTACATTTTATAAATCTTAAAAGCCATTCAACAAACAATTTATAAGAATAAACAACTGAATTCAACGAAACAATGTCAATAAACATTAGAATAAAAACAACATTTAATAAGATATATTAACGTATCCAGTTTTTTTGCAAATGGAAAAAATATATCATTCAATTTCATATGTAAACAGTAAATTTCAAACTACTGGTACTTAAAAAAATATTACGCCTAATTTACAAACCTTTTTTATTGTTTACTGATCATAAAAAATTATTTTAATACAATTTTAATACCAAATTTTTAGACATCAGATGTTAAAAAGGTGAAACTTGCGTTTCATTAATTTTTACAACAAATTAATTATAAAGAGCCAAATTTACTGGGAGTACTATTTAAATTCAAATTACGACCATTTCTCCCACAAGTTTTTTTCCAGTCATCCGAACACACCATTTGTATACAGGGTGTCCAGTTTAAAAGAAGTACATGGGTATCTCGGAAACCGTTAGAAATACAAAATCGGTTAAATTGGGAAAAAGTTGCGCAATTACATACGTAACGATAATCCACTTTTACATTTAATTCATCCTGTTACGTAGTACCACGATGGAAACGAAAAATGTACATTTTTTTAAAACCTCCATATTACCTTTATTTGAAAAGATTTGTGCGCCAAATTTTCAGGATGGGAGTAGTAGCTAATAAGGATTTCAAATATGACATTAAAAACATTCTAGGCCTACTATGTTTCGCGCGGTCATACCTAACTTTTGTTTTTCTTATGGACGCCATATTGGATTTTTGTGTTTTTCAAATCTCCATAACAAATGCTATTCAACCATGTAAAGAAACCGTCAGTTTAACCTAGGGAAAATATGAAAATTTGTAAAATTAAGGTTTCACCACAGTAGGCCTTGTTATAGTGATTAAACAATTATTGCGACGACTATTTCTAACAACTGTCAAATCTATATATATAAAAATGAACGTATGTATGTTTGTATGGATGTTTGTCCTTTATGCATTCCTATACCATTCATCCGATCCTGACCAAATTTGGCACAGACAATCTATAGGACCATGGAAAGAACATAGGCTATATGAGAATTCCCAAAAAAATCGTCCGGAAAAGATATTGAGGAAAACGTGCCAAAATCTTACACACAACATTTAAATCGGGTCGTCTGGAGCGAGAATTTCGTCAAAATTTGACAATCTGTCAATTCGACGTAACGTTTAAACGCTCGAACCTTCTACGCGCAAGCCGGGATCTAGCGGTGAAGGAGCCCCGAAGGGGCTCTGGAATCGCTAGTAATACATATTTTTTTGCAGTGCAAACAAGTTGGTGATTTTCAAGTTGTCAATGGATCGTTTTTTAGATAAGCATAAGTAGAAAATGGTGTGCTTTATTCTCTGTAGGAGAAATGATATTATGGCTGCAGAAATGTATTTCAATAAATAACAGTAAAGACGTCAGACATTATGTTTCCTGACTGATGAACCATCAACAAAATTCCATTCTTTTCATCTGATCGCCATTTTGAAGTCCTTGACAGGGGCGTTTACGATAGGGATGATACTTGAAACGTCCTAAAATTGTACCGGCTGTTAATCAAGCGACACCTATTTGTGTTTTCTATCTCAAGTAGACGTACGAGGATTGTCAGTTACGGCCTGCAAAACAATTTTTTTTAAATTTTAATTCGTGCACCGGTTTCTTTTCGACTTAACAAAGCTTCCATTGTTTTCTTAAGTTTTTGTGATAAGACAAAATGCTATCCGACTATGAGATCAAAATGTTTTCGCCGTATTTAAAAAAATGAAGTTGATGATGTTTCCGAAGAGACGAAACGTTGTTGTAAATTTTATGTTATCTCAAAATATAAAGCGTATGAAGTTGCCATAGAGAAGTGCTTCCAGATTGTCGATATCTTAAGATATGTGGGAAAAGGGGCAAAAAAACGAAAATCAATTTTTTCAGTATTTCTTGAATAACTTTTGCACTAAGACAACTATGAACATTTTCTTTGCAGATATTTGATGAGCATCTAGTTTCGCAACTTTGCCCTAATTTAACCGACCTCGTAGCTCTTAACCCTTTCGCTCCTGATTTATTTTTTCTTATATTTAAATAATTTTTTAATGGGAAACTAAAGTAGACCATATAATAAAACTAAAAATGTACTGAAACAAATTTATTGTTTTCAAATTTTTGAAAAAAATACATGGGACTATTATGCCCCAACAGTATTTTTTGTTTGGGTCATATAATCCCAAAAGTATTTTTTGTTGGGTCATATAATCCCAACAGTATTTTTTGTTGGTACATATAATCCCAACAGTATTTTTTGTTGGGTCATATAATCCCAACAGTTTGCAAATTTATGTATGATAAGGTGTGAAACAATCAGCACACAAGGGTATATTACACATTTTGCATACATATTTTGTACGTTTGTCCCTTTTTTTAGTTTACACCTCACACCCCTCATGTGACTGGATACTCCTGGTACGGGCTAATGATCACCTATATTGCTAATCATTCTAGCCACTTGGCTCCGGCGTCCAACTTGTTTAGTTTTTTTTTCTTTTTAGCCCTTGTCGACCGGTGTCAATTAGACATTCAGCTAACATAACAAGGTAGTTCAAAAATGATGTTTTCTTGTTTCTGGGATTTACTTCAGTGTAAAGAATAAAAGAATTATTAACAGCCATCATTACCTAATAAATTGAACTTTTGAACAGGTTCTAGGAAAAGATTTTTTCTTTTGTTTTTCTAAAATTTCAAGCCTTTCATTTGTACATTGAGCCACCTACATAAATAAGCTAGTTGGAAATACTTTTAGGAAACACTCTATTGCAGAGCTCCCCCGATTCAGTTTATCTGCAATTGTTGAAGGTTTTTTTTTCTGGCAAAAATAATCTAGGATAAAAATTATTTGGTTCAACATCAGACCAGACAGACAGATCTGGCTCAGTATTCTGCGGAGGTGCGTCTCCACCACTTTTGTCTTCATTTGAAGATTCTCCAGTTTCGTCTTCAATTATTTCATTATATTCTACATTATTTTCCTAATTGTTGAGTTCCTCTTCTGAACTGTCCTCGTCCTGTTCATCTGATGAGAGAATGAAATCCTTATCTTTTTGACTGTCGTCACTATCATAGTCTGATATTTCATCAAGATTTTCAACATAATACCGAAGTTCTTTTTCACTTAATTTGCGTCTTTTTGATTCCATACTGAAAACAAAATGGACATTTGGAAGAATGTTGGCACCTGTTGGGATAATATTATCCCATAAAAAAATCCTGTTGGGATTTATAATCCCATTCAAATTATATCACTAATTACTACTAAAAATAAATGAAATAGGAAGTCAAAAGTATATTACTCACTTTTTTACATATCTTGTAAACAAGAATCGTTGGGAATAATTTTTATTATCACCAGAAATACACTCTAAACACATTACTCTTTATAATCATATTCGCACATAGAATCTTTTAGCTTACATTTTCAGTTGTTAAGACTACCACGACCTGTGAAATACATGGCATAAACTATAGACTACTAAAATATCCCATCCCAATGTAATATGAATGTATTTTATAAGAAGCAGATTTTTTCAAACATTGTTTGGGATATATATATCCCGACAGGAGCGAAAGGGTTAAGATAAGCGAGATCCCCATGCATTTACTCGAATTTGGGACACCATGTAAGTGATGTGAAAAATGAGGTAGTTCTCTGAAAGAAGATCTCCGATCATAATAATAGTGGCAATTTTATATTTTTATATATTTTCAATTTCATTTTTCATCCGTTTTTAACTGTTTAAAGTCTTCCTTTCTCACATTTCTCGGCATTGGCCAGTGGCGTAGCTGGAAATATGGGCCCTAATGCAAAAACCACGTAAGAGCTCCTACACCTACCGTGGTATAAATATAAAATATTTTAATTTTACCCTGCAGATAAGGTACACATATTATTTACTAATTGGTTATAGGAGAAAATTCATTATGATTAACTCATCGATTTTAAAATTTCTTCTTCTTCGTTTTCATGTTAGCAAAATCACTAACAAGTTCCATTTTTGATTCTACCTTATGTTCAATGGCCAACACAGCAAGATTGTTAAGCCTGGATTGTCCAATTGAGTTTCTTTTGTAATCTTTTAGAATTTTTAACTTGCTGAATGACCTTTCAACACTAGCCACAGTTACCGGTAGAGTAAAAAATAGAATGAAAACGGTATATATTTCTGAAAAATCGCTTTCTAAGCAGGCGTATTTCGAAATAAATAGTTCTGAAAATTGTCTTATAGACATATTTTCAGTTAGATCTTTGTTTAATAATGATATTACGTGGATAAACTGCTCATCAAACTGTTCTGAGAAAACTTCCGGGTATTTTTTTATAAGTTGCAAACATTGCGCCAAAATATATGGTTCTGACATATATTTAATGTTTCCAAGTTCAAGAAAACCAAAGTAGCTTTTTACCAAGTGCCCTTTAAAGCGTTTTTTAATTTGAACAGTTATCTTGTCAATTATGAAATAAAATTAAAGCCTAATCTTACCGCTCCCCTTTACGGAAGTGTAACTTCGAAAGAAGACGTCTAAGAAAAAAATATATAAAAGTTCCTCCTCAATTTTCGATTACCTCCCGAAGTTTTTCGCAATATTTAAGAAACACCCTGTATATTCTGAAGAGTAGCAAAGATGGCAGTTAATAACACAGTCGTTAATAACTAAATTTAAATTATGACTCGCACAATGTTTGTAGATATTCTCCCGTAGAATTCAGATTGTTCTTTGTTTTTTATAATGCTTTTTGTTTTTGGAAACTTTTATAGCAACATATTGAGTTTATTAAACTGAGATTTAGGGCCCCCTGTCCGGCTGGACCCCAGTGACGTAGGCAGGGGGTGTCAGGGGTGGGGGGTTCTCAATAAGTCGTTTTAAAGCTGGAGAACTGTAAATTTTGTGCTAAAAAAAGTATTTGACTCCTTTTACCGTTTATTAACCCCCCCCATGATGAAACCATCAAACATTCTGCTGCAAAAAAAACTTAAAATGAGAGTGGTGAATTTCAAAAATAGGTCCTCAGCTCTTTTACGTTTATTTACCACCCCACGGAAGCATCTTGCCTACGCCACTGCTTTGCATAATCTTGCTATGTGGTAGCTACGCCACCAAGAATTATAGAATACAAGATTACGCCATGCGCATGCCGACCATTTTGAGATGACGTAGGATGACGTAGAGTGTGATGTAGCCTGCAAAGTAAACAACACAAAACTATTGTGATTTAATGTGTTAAGGTGAATTACAAGTGAATGTGATTAAATAAAAAGTGTTTCAGCCACTAATAAAAGTATTTGGAGGCATATAAACAATTTGAAAGAACTATTAGTAATTAAAACATAAAGAAAAATGAGATGTGCTGTGTTTAATTGTTCAAACAACAATGACTACAAAAACAATGATATCAGATTCTATAGTTTTCCGAAAGACCCTGCGTTATTGAAAACATGGATTCATTTTTGTAAACGCAAAGACAAATTTAATCATGTTACATCGCGAATTTGTTTTCTTCATTTTAATCCAGACGATGTACAAAGGAATCTGCAATTTGAAATGGGTAAGAAGATATTACTTATTTTGCGTGAAAATAAATACACACGAAGTATTTATGTAATATATATGATTTTAGGATTATGTAAAACCAATTGAAGCCAGGGACTGTTCCAAGTATATACATTGATTTGCAAATTCCCCATGTACCAGTACATTGTAACATACCGACTAAATCAGGATGTACTCGAAAACTTTTTTGGCATAATTCGCACAAAAGGAGGACTGCATGATCATCCTGACCGACAGGAGTTCAAGTATAGATTAAGATCTTATATAATGGGTTACAACGAAGGTGCAGTTTCGTCTCATGCAAATGTGGGGATTGACGACACTCCGAATTTGGAAGGATTAAATTATTCTCTTACTGGTAAATTTTTATCTTATATTATTTACTACAAAGATCATTTAATTCATAATTTTTTTTCAGGTGCAACATTTAAATCCATCCAGATCAAACCTGAAAAACCAGAAAACCAATGGGAGATAGAATCTATGGCGTACGATGGCCTGGAAAATTTAGCTGGCTACATTTGTCATAAGTTAAAAAACACGGTTCCGGAAATTTCTATTAACCCCGAACATGACGAATCTTTTTCATGGGTTAACCAGTTATCAGAGGGAGGATTGTCAAAGCCAACCAGTGATATGATGGCAAAAATGAATGAATTAGATGGAATATTTAATGAATTTAACAAAGACACTTTATATGTAGGCAATATGTATTTACAAACATTGTTAGAATTAAGCGAAAAATGTAATATTCATGAAAAAGTTAAAAAACTATTTTTCCGATCACGTATGTATTTTCGAATTCGATTATCAAATCAACAACTAATAGAAAATGCAAAATCAAAGAAAAGAAAATTCAATAAAATTATAAATTAAACAAAAAACTTTTATTGCATTTATAAAATACATTTTATATCGCCAGAATACTGAAATATTTGTATCATTCGCATATTTGCTCACAAAAATGATACTATTATGTCATTTTTGTATTGCTCATGCATATACTGGCATCACGCGTGACGTACGTGCGCAGTAAAAACGAGTTTGAAACTCGGGAAGGCGTAATCTTGTATTCTATAATTCTTGCTACGCCACTGTACTTAGGCCGTAAACTTAAGTCGTAGGTGCACATAAATTAAGCAGCTGGACATCTCCGAATTTCTGCACGCCATCGGGTGTTATTAAATTGAAAATCATCTAAATTTATTTCATAACAAAGTCATCGTTTTCAGTAATACTTTATTAAATAAATAGTCAATAAATTAATTAATTACGTATTGTTTAAATGTGAAACTATAACAATTTTATTTTCTTTAACAATTTGTTAATGTAACTTTCAACGACTTCACCTCTCGTTGTCCATAAGGCAGTATTTTCTTTTGCTTTATATTTCGGTGGAGATTGAAATGTTAATTTACATTTTTCTTCATCAGAGCTATCGGAATCGTCATTTTCCTTCGAATCAGGCCTGCAAAAAAAACAATTGTTTTAAAAAACATATGAATCCTTGAATACGGAAGTCGATGGTAATCAAATTGTCTACAGAAGTACCAGTGGCGTAGGCAGGGGGTGTCACGGTGTCAGAACCCTTTCCCCTTATAGATTCGCAATAAGCCGTTATAGAGCCGGAGAACTCTAAATTTTGTGCTAAAAAAAGGTCTTCGGCTCTTTTTACCGTTTATTAACACCCCCCATGATGAAACCATCAAACATCCTCCTTCAAAAAAAATTAAAAACAGAGTGATGACCTAAAAACATAGGTCCTCAGCTCTTTTTACGTTTATTGACCCCCGCCATGGAAGCATTCGCCTACGCCACTGAGAAATAAGCTAGTGTTTCATAGGGTACTTTAAATTTTTAGACTTGTTATTTCAATTAATTATTGCAAATTATTAACGAAAACATTAAAAACTTAAAAACACGAATCGTTACTAGTAAAGTGCATCCTGACTTTCAAACATGGCTAGTATACGAGTACGCGAATCAAAACCAATAAAATCTGTTTTTTTAAGAAAAGAAAAAAAAAAGCTTGTTGCATCGGCCGGGAATCGAACCCGGGCCGCCCGCGTGGCAGGCGAGCATTCTACCACTGAACCACCGATGCTTCATGTCAAACCAGCGTCTATACAAGTAGATGTGGTGAAAGCATGCCCTATATACTTTTACATTTAATTTAAAATGGTTAAAATAAAATTACAAATATCAACCACACATACCAACATACCATACACAAACTAAATATTATAACTCGTTTTTCAAGGACAAGAAAATGTTCAAACTATTTAGCATTTCTTAATTGTTGGCTGCTATGAGTAAGGTTGAAACGACAACTAACAATTTTGTACTATAGTATATCTCAAATAAAATTGCTCATATCGGCTTAAGCAGTTAGGACATCCCAGGTACATGCACAATCTTGGATTATAAACCTTAAATGATTTGTATGGCACAACACCTTAAATCATAATCGTATACCACATCTTCTTAATTGCTTTTCTTTGAGCATAATGACCATAAGCAATTAAGAAGATGTGGTATACGATTATGATTTAAGGTGTTGTGCCATACAAATCATTTAAGGTTTATAATCCAAGATTGTGCATGTACCTGGGATGTCCTAACTGCTTAAGCCGATATGAGCAATTTTATTTGAGATATACTATAGTAAGAATTTTTTTGTTTTAACAGATTTCTCTAGCAAGTAATTAAAGTACTTGATTGTTCTATGTAAAGTTTAAAGAGAACAAAAAATTGTCTTAATGAGACGCGCAAAAACGTAAGAAAATGTATTACCGTTAACAACTTTTTTATGTAGGTACCTACGTAACATAAAAAGCTGATGTTTAATCCAATAAAGAAATGGAAATACAACCATCGCATTTTCGCATTACTGTTTTATACAAATTTTTAACGGTTTACAGAATAAATTTAAAAAGGAATCCAAAAAGTTTTAAAATATACAGGGTGGACCAAATTCAAATGTTTTACAGGTAATTCCGGTTACCGCAATAGTTAGCGAAAATCTGATATCGGTCTCTTGGGCTATATTTTTGAGAAAAGACCGCCTATTTTATCAGATTTTTTATATCGCTTTCCATTTTGGCACTACAGACAAAAAATTAATTTTTATCGTTTTTTAAAATATACTATAACTTCTTTATTTATTAGAACAAAATGTTGTAAAGGTTTTTTATACAGATTTTTATGGTTGATTTAAAAACAAAATTAAATTTTTTTTAGCGACTTTGACTTTTGAGATATGAAGTAAACTAATATTTTTTTAAATAAATACCCTACTCGGTCATGACTTTCTATGAAAGAGAATTTTTTAGCTTTTCAAAAATATATAGTTTTATATAATTGCTGCAAAAAATAACCGAGATATGGCTAATTTTGTAAAAATTTCTCCATCAAAGTTTGCCATGATTTCGTAAACAAGTGATGTTTGCAATTATTAAACAACTAAACGTCAAATCCAAGTCCCATTTTCATATTTTCAATATATGGCCACACTAGTCATATTATACCGGGTGTAACTGAAATCAGGCTCACCCCCTTTTTTTTCTTTAGTTTTGAATTTAGACAAATGAAATTTTAGGCATGTAACATTTGCAAAAAACTGGATTATTTGAACATGGTTACACTTTTGTTTCACTTCCGGTTTCACCGGAAATGACCATAACTTTGTTATTTTAAATAGAACACCCTGTATATTTTTACATTTTTGGAAAGAGGAAGCGATTTTGGATACAACTGTACCATTTTGGTTAATTTTTATAACCTTAAATAATTTTTTGACAAAAATTTAATTTTTTAATAAGCGTGCCGTGACCCGCATAAATTAAATTTTATTTTGTCAACAAGTGTCCGAAAAACGGTTTTGTAAAAAAAAACACAAAAAAAGCATTTGTTTTGTTGCCATTTGGCTTAGTCAACTATGATTATTAGCAGAGCTGGGCAAAGCACCGACCCTAAGTGCTTAAAGCACCGAGCATTCAAGCACTTGTGTAAGTGCTTGATCTAATTAAGCAGTAAGTACTTTGGTTTTTAAAAATGCTGAAAAGCATCAAGCACTGACCAAAGTGCTTAAAAAAATTAAGCAGCAAGCATTGAGCATTTTGGAAATGCTTAAGAGAAATTTAAAATTTAAACAGTCGTAGCATACATGTTAAGGATTAAATACTATGCAGTATGCAGTAAGCATAAATAAATTAAAAAAATGCTTATTAAGCACTGTCTTTCTAAAGTGCTTAATAAGTAGCAAGTGTTCATGAAAGTGCTTGGTGCTCTAAGCATCGAGCATCTGTTTTAGAAAGTGCTCCAAGCATTGTGCTCGAAGCATTAAAAGTGCTTAAAAAATTATTGCAAGTAGTAAGCATTCACCAGCTCTGATTATTAGGATATCTTACCAAAATCTTACAATAATTTGAAATTTTTTGCCTGTTCGTTATAAAAATACCAAGTTATGGGTATTGTTAAATTTGCCAAAAAATACTCTATTTAAATAACCGCATGCGCCACTATCGTTCTATTTAAAAAAACTGATTTTTTGTCAAAAAACCAATTTCGCAACCTTTAAGGTCTATTAAAGCATCACACTTAATAGAAAATTTAATTTTTGTCAAAAAATTATTTGAGGTTATAAAAATTAACCAAAATGGTACAGTTGTATCCAAAATCGTTTCCTCTTTCCAAAAATGTAAAAATATACAGGGTGTTCCATTTAAAATAACAAAGTTATGGCCATTTCCGGCAAAACCGGAAGTGAAACAATCAAATAATCCAGTTTTTTGCAAATTATACATGTCTAAAATTTCATTTGTCTAAATTCAAAACTAAAGAAAAAAAGGGGGTGAGCCTGATTTCAGTTACACCCGGTATTTAAATCAATCTATTATAATTAACTTATAATAAATAACTTACCTGTTATTATCTGAACACCTGTCGTTTTCCTTAAAACAAACGACCTGAATGATGTTGAAAAAAAGAGATCCTATGGTGTTGGCAGTTTCTGTATTAACTTCTTGTAGACATTGTTGGAAAGCGATATCACAGTCGCAGTGGGATCTAAATCAAATTAATATAATGTTGATTACCTTGTGCGATTTTACAATACAACTTTTAAAGTCAGTGGATTTTTTTAAACAAAAAAAAACATTTGCAAGTCAATGTAAATTGACTTTAATCGAGAAGGACAAACGCATTTAAAATGGTAATGCACATGTCAGCAGCTAAATTCGTAGAAACTTTCAACACAAAAAGGACCGACTACCTTTTAACACGGATACTTTATTTAATAATAATAATAATAATAATTTATTAGTCTTTGAGATCAGTTTTTACCAGTAGCGTAGCAAGGGGGGGGCGGGGGGGGCGGTCCGCCCCGGGCGGCACTTTTTTTGGGGCGGCACTTTTAGTCTACCCAAATGGGGTAAAAATGAAAATCTCGGGGTAATGAAGGATCAGTAGATATAATAATCAGTACCGGCACTAGCGCTATTAAATTCATACAAATTAATTTTTAAAAAAGGAATTCTTACCGAACTTAGAACAGGCTACTTTACCTTGCTTCACTGAAAACCCGCTCCCTTGTAACGACAGAAATTCCAAGTTTCTAATAAAATTTACGATACGGTACCAACCATTCAATAAAATTTCAAACAATTCATTTATTTTAGGCATTAAATTCCATGCAGTTTTAAACTCTATTGTAACAGGGATTTTCGCCCTTATTAAAAATAATTTCGTGGGAGTGGGGGTGATCTGATTTAAAAAAAAAATCAGAAAAGGTTCTACTGTAAAACTGTAATTTTAGAAGATGATAAAGTATTCTCTATTATCTAACTTTGCTTTAAAACACGTTTGAACGTCTAAAATCTAAAAAAAAATCGCCTGCGGCGCATTTTGTTTTTCCCCCACTTTTTTGTGTCGATTTTGGCAAAAATCAAAAATTAGCAACCCTTAATTATAGGGGCGGCAAATTCAGGGACCGCCCCGGGCGGCACAACCTCTAGCTACGCCACTGGCGAGGACTTAAAGTAAGTTCTGTAGACGCAGCCGTTGTGTTACTTGATTAATTGCATTTGCCAGTAAAGGAACAGAACTTTTTAAAACCGCGGTAGAGGTAATACTGCAACCAGTCACCTTTCTAATATCAAATATCTGAACCATACCGTAAAGCAACTTTGTAAAGTTATACGGGAATACTTTAAAACCCGTTATTGTTGATACCACTAGCGTGTGTAAATTGGGCCACTATGAACTGCTATTTGTTATGTGTATATGAAGCCACAAACTTCTAAATATTAAATTTAATAAATAAAATAGTGTAAGGTCACAATTTTACGTCAAAATTTACATTCGAAGCTCTGTCTCTTAAATAATTATTTTAACGTACCGATAACGAAGAGAAAAATTATTACACAATTTAATTTATTACTATGCTAATTTAATTTTGTTATTGTCACAGAGGGGAACATGGACGCCCGCAGAATTTATTTTGGAGGGGGGCAAAACTTATTCATGTTTCAATAAACACAATTTATTTATTATAATATTTTGAATGAAAATTTTCTACCCGTCATTCTTTATAGAAGAACTGCAAAATAAATTTAAAAAATCAAATCTAGGGATGGGTGATCAGTACCGGCACAGGCGCTATTAAATTCATAAAAAATAATTTTTAAAAAAGGAATTCTTATCGAAGGTAGAGATAAAACGGGCTACTTGACCTTGCTTCACTGAAAACCCGCCCCCTTGTAACGACAGAAATTCCAAGTACCTAATAAAATTTATTATACGGTGCCAACTATTCAATAAAATTATGAAACAATTCATTTAAGCCATTAAATTCCATGCAGTTTTAAAATCTATCGTAACAGGGATTTTTCCCCCTTATTAAAAATAATTTCGCGGGAGTGGGGGCGATCTGATTAAAGAAAATAAAAATCAGAAAAGGTTCTACTGTAAAACTGTAATTTTGGAAGATGGTTAAGTATTCTACATTATCTAGCTTTGCATTAAAACACGTTTGAACGTCTAAAATTCAAAAAAATTGGTTTTGGAAAAAGTTAGCGACCCTTATTTTTAGGGGCGGCAAATTCAGGGACCGCCCCGGGCGGCACAAACTCTAGCTACGCCACTGGTTTTTACACATGATATAGGACAAGTCAAAATACATTTAATACACTTTACAGTCAATAAGACATGTATACAACCAGACGAACAAAATAAGTCATTTAGCAAATTGTTCATAATTGCATTATTTAAGTTGCATATAACAATTTTTTACTATTAAGTACTTATTAGTATGGTACAAAAACCTACTTTAAAGGTTCCAGAATGCTAAAGGCATACAAAAATTTGATTGTACAACAAAAACTAAAACTAGAACAGATCAGTCTCGACAATGGAATCGTTCAAGAATTCGTTTACTGTATAGTAACATTTCCGCAGTAAATATTTTTTTATCATTTTCTTAAAACTAATAAAATTTAGGTGTTTCACATTATTAGGCATCTTGTTAAACATTTTTTTCCCTATATATACAGGTGATTTTTTAAATTTACTTGATTTATGTTGATCAACAACAAATAAATGTCCATGTCTAGTATTATGTGAATAGACATTTTCATTTTTAACATAATTATGTGCATTAATTTTAACGAACAAGAGGAGTTTATAAATGTAAATGCATAGGAAAGTTAACAAATTATTTTTTACAAAAGTAGGTTTGCAAGTATCTTTGCTAGGTATATTAAAAATTAGTCGAATACATCGCTTTTGTGAAACAAATATTCTGTGACAATTTGTGCTATCTCCCCACATAACCACGTTATAATTTAAGTGACAGTATATAATTGAGTAATAAACATTCAGTAGCGATTTCATGTCAAACGTATTTTTTAAATTTGCAATGGCATAATAACCAGAATTAATTTTTTTGCATACATGGTTAATATGTTCTGACCAGTTTAGAAACTCGTCCAAGTATAAACCTAAAAATTTTGCACATGTGTTTGATTTTATATTATCAATTTCTATTTTTGGTTTTTTACTAGTACACCTAAAATTGATGTACACAGTCTTGTCTATGTTTAACATAAGGCTATTTGAATAGCACCAATTGTTGAAGTAGTCAATTATGTTTTTGACTTTGATTTTGAGTTCATCAGGATTCCGCGCCGAGACCGCCACTGTAGTGTCGTCTGCAAACATTGTTATTTTACCGTCAGTTAAGACTTCTGGTAGCTCATTTACAAATATTAAAAACAGCAGAGGTCCCAGCACGGAACCCTGTGGAACCCCTATATCTATGGTCCCATAATCTGACCTCGTGTTTTCAATTTTTGTGTACAATTGTCTATGACTTAGATAGGAACTTAATAGTTTTATAATTGGGCCTCTGAACCCGTAACAATGTAATTTTTCTATTAAAAATATTGTATTTAAGCTGTCGAAGGCACGAGAGAGGTCAAAGAAGAGGCCAGCGACATGATCTCCTTCATCAATTTTTTTGTACACAAATTCTAACAGATCTATGGCTGCACCCTCAGTTGACTTCCCTGTACAAAATCCGTGCTGACATGCTGTTAAAATATTATTTTTATTAATGAATTCTAAGATTCGGTCGTATAATAATCTTTTTATTATTTTTGGTATTACACTTAATAATTGTACTGGTCTGTAATTATCAATACTTTTGGGGTCTCCCTTTTTATATATAGGAACTATTAGACCCCTCTTTAAATGATCAGGGAACTGCCCAGTGTTAATAATTAAATTAGTTGTACGCAATTGGTTCAGCTATACTCTTACCTAAAGATTTTATTACCATAGTGGGGATGTTAATCCCGTACTGTTTTTATTTTTTAATTTGCTAATGATTTTATTTATTTCAGTTACTTCAGTTTCTCTAAAGAAAAAAGTATTAGATATTCTTTGTGAAGGCAAAGAACAAGTTTGGGATCTATTTTGACCAAACTTTTTTACCAAACATTTATCGGTAATGGTTGCAAAATGTTCATTGAAACAATTTGCTATTTGTTTTGAGTTACAGATATCTAGGTTATTTTGAGAAAGTACAATTTTTTTTTTTTAATTTTGATTTTACCTACATTTTTATTATTTATCATTATTATTTTTATAATTGTTGGTTAAGTAAAATAAGTTAACTTTAAAATAATACTTTTGTTGTTTTAGTGTCTTGGCCAGCTTAGATTTTATAAGCAAACAACCAAAATGATACAGCTTGTTAAACTGTCTAGTAATTCCACATTTAAGTGTTGGAAGACCAAAAGTTGAACCTTATTCATGCACTATTTTAAAACTTTTCGCCTGGTCGCAAAATTGTATTTTTAAACCTTACGATTTTCGTTATAAGTACAATTGTGTAGGTTTTTCATTCGAAGAAAATGTTAATTTGATTTCTACATGTTGTGATAGCACTTTTGTTTCTAATTAATATGACATGTGTAACTTGCATAAATTGAGCTGTTACTTATGGCGACATCATTTGTGCTATTTTGTTTTATAAAGAAAAAAATGAACTATTTTGATGAGCAAAGATATTTTTTGGACAATTTTTCTGTTAAGGTACTTACTGCTAAATTCGATAAACAAATACCATATGTTTGTGTATGTATTGTGACACCCCGCCTGACATCAATTATTTTTATTTTACATGAATGTTATTTCATTTACTTTTAAATGTTTTAAATGAATAACACTGCAATGCTGATGCATTAGTTACTAAAACATGAAACACTTCAAAAGGGCCAAGTTACCTATGAGGATTTCAATTTTAGTAAAACACAATTACGTTAAAATATTACGATCATAACTTGGGTCGTCCTACAATGCTAGCATTTGAGTTTCGTCAATCAACAAACGATTTGTTTATCAAATTGTACATCATTCATAAGTAGAACAAACTGCTCGCACAAATATGTGTTTATACGAAAGAATGACAAAGATGCAACTACAATAAGAAAAGGGATAGCAACAGGGAACCTAAAATCTTGGGACAGTCGCGCTGGAGTAGTTAAGAACCAACCACCGAGAAATGTATAGCCAGTCGAAAAATAAAGGAGTTGTTGAAATTGTTGTGTTTTATTTGTTTCTTACTGTGTATTAATTGCTCTAGAGCTGTGTACTACCTAAGACAACGTTTGAGGGTCCAGCCTCATACAAAGACGATCACGTGCCATAATTAACAACAATAGGTTTGTTGTTTGTTCCAACACGTTTGCTGACAGTACGCCGCACTATCATCTCTGATGCGCACTACAAATATCGCGTTCCAACACAGTCTCTGATAGTTCACCGGACGGTTGTTCCGATATAAGAGTAATAAGTAATTTTAAGGACACTGTTCATTATGTACAGGGTGTTCCCGTTATCACCGCGAATATTTTAAGTGGTGATAGAAGACCTTTTTCTAAGAAAAAATTTCAAGTAATTTTTTTTTCCTAAAATCAAATGCTAAGCTGATGATATCAACACTTACTTGATTTTTTTACACTTTTGCATTTATAAGACTCTGTAGCCGCAAATATCAATTTAATCGTAAAATACCATCAAGCTTTTTAATAGAGCATGAAATTCTCTACAAAATTAATTCTATTTATTTTTTGTCTACAAGCAATGGTTTGAGAGTTATAAAGCAGTTTGTACAAAAAAAAGTAAAAAATTTACAAAATGTAATTGTTTCTTAGACTTTGCAACCGCTGTATCTTTAAAACAAAAGGTTGTACAAAAAAAACGACGGCTCATTCCGGATAGCAAATTTTATGGGCTACAACTTTGGTCAAGTGAAATTTTTTGAAAATCAAACCGATTTTCCGGAAAAGCTGAAAATAAGGAATAGAGTGCAAAAACAAAATTTCCTACAAATATTGTTTTGTATTTAAAAATGCTTTTAAAGAGAGTGCGATTACGTGATTGAAAATGATCGAGATCACACTTATTGAAGTAATTTTGTGGTTACATGTTAATTTTATTGCGTTCAGATGGATTTGCATTGTTTTGCATTTTATCGTTTTTTTTTTTCACCTTTTTTACTATTATAAACATTTCTATGATACATTTAGTTTTATTGAACATCATATTTACCGAAGTTGTAGTCCGTTAAATGCCTTATCCGCAATAGGCATCCGTTTTGCTCTACGTTTCGTTAAAAAAGATGCGGCGTTTTTAAAAATTTACATAACTTATTTATATGCAATTTTACAATTTTTTGTTAAATTTGTTCGTTAGCTCCTTAAAAAAAATGATAAGGGGTGGTTTTTAGAAGAATTTCAAACTTCATAAAAAGCTTTGAAACTGGTGAGATACATAATTTTATGAATGTTGCCGATGCTATGGTATTTTTAAATACAAAATATCATAATTACCGGGAGTTTTTGTTTTTCGAAAACGATAAAATGCAAAACAATGCAAATCCATCTGGACGCAATAAAATTAACATGTAACCACAAAATTACTTCAATAAGTGTTCAAAATGACCTCCATCATTCAATTACGTAATCGCACTCTCTTTAAAAGCATTTTTAAATACAAAACAATATTTGTAGGAAATTTTGTTTTTGAACTCTATTCCTTATTTTCAGCTTTTCCGGAAAATCGGTTTGGTTTTCAAAAAATTTCAGTAGACCAAAGTTGTAGCCCATAAAATTTGCTATCCGGAATGGGCCGTCGGGTTTTTTGTACAACCTTTTGTTTTAAAGATACAGCGGTTGCAAAGTCTAAAAAACAATTACATTTTGTAAAATTTTTACATTTTTTTGTACAAACTGCTTTATAACTCTCAAACCATTGCCTGTAGACAAAAAATAAATAAAACTAATCTAGTAGAGAATTTCATGCTCTATTAAAAAGCTTGATGGTATTTTACGATAAAATTGATATTTTCGGCTACAGAGTCTTATAAATGCAGAAGTGTACAAAAATCAAGTAAATGTTGATATCAGCTTAGCATTTGATTTTAGGAAAAAAATTTACTTGAAATTTTTTCTTAGAAAAAGGTCTTCTATCACCACTTAAAATATTCGCGGTGATAACGGGAACACCCTGTATATTATAGCTACTGATGAAGAATCAAATGAAGATCCGAAATATATAGCTGATGTAAAGAGTTTTCTTTATAAACCCAAGGACCACTATACCGTTATTCTATACAAAGTATGTAATAAGTAATCTTCCCCAACAGTGCGGTCTATGTACAGTACGGCCCGTCACAGTATGTACAGTAAAACCTTGGTTTGCCAGCATAATTCGTTCCGAAAACGTGTTTGTAATCCCAAGCACTCGTATATCAAAGCGAATTTTTCCAAAAGAAATAATGGAAACTCAAATGATTTATTCCAAAACCCAAATTATTTATGTAAAAATGATTAATAAAAAATGCCTTTTTATACTTTTTTAATTTGTGAACAATTTTCGGTTGAACAAACATGTTTAAGACGTCGCCGTCGCAGTCTCATATTTTAAAGTTTTCATAAATTAAATATTATAAAATGCTTACCTTGTAAAGGGTGTCATATTACATAAACCTTCTTTGCATTGAAAACCGGGTATCGTTCTGGTGCAATGATCGTGTTCTCTACAGCACATGTCCTCCTTTCTATGTGATCCTAGATCCGTATAATTCTGTGCTACAGTTCCTAAATGTAAAAAAATATAACGTATTAAAAGCAAAAACTAAGTTTCTTGTTGTTACCTGCTCCACACCATTTCGTGCCAGGATATATGAAACCTTTCTTTTCCATCGACTTTGCTTGTTTTTCACGACAAAAGTGCTCATGTTCTGCTATTTCATCAGCTGAAACAACCTTAACTTTTCTCCTGCGTATATTTATCAGCATTCCTTGAATAGTTTCCCTATAAATTAAAAAAAAATTTAAACTTTATTTTAAGTTCATATTCTTGCGCTTGCCACCGTCATCACTTGCTATATACCCTTTTTACTTTCGCCATACGTAGTATGAAGAAATTATGTATTGTGATTGCTGAACGCGAAAATTTTCGAATTCCAGATTTCGACGGATATAGACGTTTTGAGATCCCCTGAACCCGTTTTGACTATTTTTGCAATGACGTCCGTGTATGAATGTGTGTGTGTAGGGGCCAGACATTAAAAATGTAAATTTTTTATAGCAGTTTTCGATAGAGCCTTTAACCTTCGAGCGGGCGCGCCTAAAATTATAACATCAGCAGGCGCGCAGGATAAATTTTATGGCATGCGTTATTTGTATGTATTTTGCTGATTTAAAATATTTTGACGGTTCCGAGGGCCATATTTTTGTTCATTATTTATTGTTGAATAGTTGTGGCATACCTAGGTCATAAGGGCATTCATTTTTTTATCTAATTTTATATTCTTTTGATTGTGCAAAAATAAAAATTTCAGTTGACTATGTAATAGGTACGTAGTTTTATTTGCAAAAATAATCAAAATATATTCCAAATTCAATTGTAACATAACATAAATTCATAAACATAAGAAGAATAACAAAATAATAAAATCAAAAAGTATTCTCAAAGACTAATAAATTATTATTATTAATATTATTATTATTATCATTATTATCATTATTATTATTATTATTATTATTATATAGCAAAAACATTGTTTTAGGAATACCTTTGGGTTAGACGGCGCCGGGAACTCTAAAAAAAAAGTTATCGCCAAAAATCTTAAAAAGGTATCAATTTTATCACTGCGCGCTCGCTCGAAGGTTAAAAGTATTCTACAAAGTGCGTGCAAATGTTTAATTTTTCAAATAATAACTAATATACAGGGTGTTTAAGTTGAAACGGCAACCCTAAATTACATAAAAACAGTAATAAATAAAAAAAACTCTGTTTATGTAGGATTGTAGTCTATGTTAAGGTTTATTTTAAAAAAACTATTAACTTTTTTTGGTAGTATTTAAAATTACAAAATTATTTAAAAAATTCGAAATTTTTAAAATGTTTATCGAAATCGGCTCCATTTTTTTTCAAATTTTACATACAAACATGTCAATGTACTTCCTTAAACTACGTACCAGTCTGTGTATAATTGACAAAAAGGACTCGTCCTTAGCAGTTCAAGCAGATTAGAAGCCGTAGGATCCACAAGAAAGAATTTGCATTCAAATAATTCAAAATATGATCCCAAACTAAGGAGGGTTAAAATAGGAAGCTGAAAAAAAACAAAATTATTTTGATATACGAGGCACATTCGGAAAATATGTACCGTTTGTCTAATAAAAAAAAGCAAGAATTATTTTAAATTATATTTTTGTTAGATACCTACGTTAAACTATTTTACTAAATAGTTTCTACAATTATTGAGACATTTACCATAACAGGGAATCAGCTAAAGCCGCGTACACACCGGGTTCGCGAACTTTTCGCGAACTGTTCGCGAACCCGGTGTGTACCTGGAGTATGCAAACAGTTCGCGAACAGCTCGCCAGTTCGGACAGAGTTCGCTCTGGAGGCGGTACATCAAAGGGGCTGTTCGCGAACTCGTGTCTGACATAACCTCACTTACTGACTGCACACGTTATTTGTGGTTGGTTTTTTATCATCGACGTCCTAAGATTGATGACATATTTATTTACAAAACGCAAACCCTTTACCAACTGTTTTGGAGCTGTTACGAACACAATAATGTTTTGATGTGGACGTGTTTGCGAACCTGTCATGGACGAGAGTTTGCAAACTGAGTGCGCGAACCGAGTTCCCGAACCGAGTTCGCGAACCGTGTTCGCGAACCGTGTTCGCGAACCCATTTTGGTCAGTACGGGGCTTTAGGTGTATCGTTTTCATACCGGGTGTAACTGAGTTCTGGTACTCCCCTTTTTTTTTAGTTTTGATTTTAGATAAATGAAATTTTAGTCATATGATACAGGTGAAAAAAGGGCGCGAAACCGAAAAAAAAATTGTTAACGGTTAACCGAAATCGAAAACTTTATTTTTGTTCAAAATTCGGTATTTTTCGTAAAAAAACCGGTTTTGTGTAAAAACCCGATTTAACGTATAAACCGGTTTTTGACAATATGTAGATTAGGAATGCAAAAATTGTGCAGATATTATCTATTTATAATTTTATAATAATGTACAGGGTGGGCAAATTTCGATGTTTTCATAGGGAATCTCGGTAACTATAAGAGGTATCAAAAAACGGACCGCACATCCTCGATTTCTTTATTCGAGAAAAAGTTATTGGTGAAAACTACAATTGGTTATCGTTTTTTGTTTTCGCGTTATAACCGATAACTCGATTTTTCGACTTTTCGTTTTATGACTTTATCTCGCTTGTTTATGAAAATTTAAAAAAAATAATTTTGACTTTCTGCAGGCACTTTTTTAATAAGAATGCAGTGGCGCAGACAATTTTTCAAAAAAAAAATCGAAATTCGAGTTGTGACATAAAGTTGTATTTTTTTAAATGGAACCCATAGTTGGCTGTGGCATCACGAGAAAGAAGATTTTTCCCCATCCCAATGATATACCGGGTGTAAATGAAGTGTGGTACACCCCCTTTTTTTTCTTTAGTTTTGATTTTAGATAAATGAAATTTTAGACGTATAATATTTGCGAAAAACCGGGCTTTTTGAGCACAAGCACACATCTGTTTCAATTCCGGTTTCGCTGGAAATGACCCCAACTTTCTTATTTTAAATGAAACGCCCTGTATATTTTTACATTTTTTGGAAAGAGGAAGCGATTTTGGATACAACTGCACTGTTTTGGTTAATTTTTATAACCTCAAATAATTTTTGCACGAACATTTAATTTTTTATTAAGTGTGCCGTGACCTGCATAAATTTAATTTCTACAAAAAGGGTTTACAGAAGCTGGGGTCCGGTTCTATGAGGAGAGTAAATAGAAAGAAGGTAGTTCTCTGTTATAACAAATTTTCCAGTATTGGTAAAAACTATATAGAGAAGTAGTTTAAGGCAGTGCTTCTCAACCTTTTTGTACTTGTGGCCCCCTTTTTCATATTAATTTTTATTGCGAGCCCCCTCCAATTTTCGAGATTCTTTATACTTTGCAATGTTGGCAACCCGAACTAGAAATAAAACGCGTTTGCAGTAATACCACTCGAAATTCAGTGTCATATTTACAACACTACTAGTACACGGTGTAAAAACACTATTTTTATTTATTTTAAGAGTGTATTTTATAGAAGGTATTGTTTTTTTTTTTTGTTGTTCAGTGCAATTTACATATTTTACTTACAATTGAAGTAAATAATTTATTTTAAGTTTATTATTTTATTTTAAGTGTATTTTATGTTATTGTTTTTTGTTCAATTTTTTTTTTGCTTCAATTTCCATTTTTCTTCGCGACCCCCCTTCAAATGTTTCGCGACCCCCCAGGGGGTCGCGACCCACAGGTTGAAAATCACTGGTTTAAGGTATGGAGAACCAAATTTTTAAAAAACAAATTTTATAATAAACTCTCAGTTTTATCCTAATAGACAAACCTATTTTCCGAATATGCTTCGTATTAAAATCACTATGGCCCATATAGGCTTAAACAGTTGGAACAACACAGGTAAATTAAAATTCTTGGATTATAAATAAGCCTGCTTAAATGATTTGTATGAACTAACACTTAAAATTATAATCGTCAAGCACATCTTCTTAATTGCTTTTCTTTGAGCGTAATGCCCTTAATACTGCAAATTTCGACTTATTGCAATAATATTCATGAAGACACCATTATCTAAATTACGATTTTCATTGTATGTAGACTGAATTGTAAACACAAAAAGAAAGAGACTGAGATTTTTGTTAGGTTTAGTTTAGCCTCTTCTTAATCCGACATGGGTAGTTTTATTTGAGAAATACAATATGTAAATTCAAATGTTTTATTGGTTAGTTAGCACAACAAAAACAATTTAATGTCCAAAAATGCTTACCTTCATTTTTTATTTTTTTCTCTTCTCTTATCTGTAACAAAAAAAAATACAGGTTTAAATTCACTTATCAATAACCATTAAGCATAAGCTGTATATACAGGGTATTCCAAATTTGAGGCTCAGCTTGTCTTGGGAGCTACGAAATCGGTTAAATTTGGACAAAAATTGCAAAATTTGGTGCTGAAATTATATCAATTTATATCTAAAATATAAATTGCCATCTCGTTTTAAAAACAAATTCAAATTCTCCGCCACATTTCACTTCTTCGTTGAAATTTAACTGACTTCGTAGCTTTTAAGAGATGCAAGATCCATCTGTTTCGAATTTGGTACACTCAGTATAAATAAATCATCTTTAGTACAAAGTAACCGATCTATTGAACAAGTCTTTTTTGTTTGAAAAATAAAAGCTGTTTGAAAAATATTTGGGTGACTTTTTTTTAGATTCAACCAGATATCTTAAGATTAAAACAGATATTAAAGAAACACGGATTAAATGTTAGTCTGTAATAATTTAAGAAACATTCAGTTCTTTTAAATTTAAAAAAAAAAAGGAATTAGACTAATTGATAGGATTGCCAACGAAAAAATTTGAAAAAGCCTAGGTGTTAACGTTGTAAAGAAAAAGATGAAATCAAACCAAGTATGATGGCCAGGACATCTATCTATTCGCATGTCAAAAAGTAGGTACCTACGCAAAAATCAAAAGGACAATGAAGTCTGCAGCAGGGACTGAAAACGGAACCAAAACGTTATACGAAATTAACCGAAATGTTTATAAGAATGAAAATGATAACGAAATAAATAATTTCCATAACCGGTTTTAAACGGTTTTATCACTATTTATCCAATAAACCAAGGATGGGGAGTCGCAGGGCCGGATTTAGACTTGATAAGGCCCTAAACTATTTGAGATATGGGGCCCTTTAAAAATCCAGATATTATATAGGGTGGACCATCTAACGTTTGGAATTTGATTCGGCTATAAAAAAAAACTAATGAATATTTTTTCAAAATTATGAGTTTATTAGAAAGATTGGACATTTTCATTTGAGAATGAAACAAAACATCATTCAAATGACTGCCACGGCTGGCTTGAGAGTATCCCATCCGATCAACCCAATTTTTCATTACATTGTTTGGGCTCCAATCGCATGAATGGTAACTTCGATTTCGTGTTTCAAGGCTATGTCAATAAGCAAAATTGTCGCATTTGGGGATCAGAGAATCCACACATGACTATTGAGCAGCCTATGCATCCACAAGAAGTAACTGTTTGGTGTGATTTTTGGTCTGTGGCATCATTGGGCCATTTTTCTTCGAAAATGAGCAAGGAGCCGCCGTTACCGTCAATAGCGAACGTTACCGTGCCATGCTAAACGAATTTTTGTTTCCAAAAATTGAAGAGTATGACATGGATGACATTTGGTTTCAACAGGACGGGGCCACTTGCCACACAGCCAACGTAACCATCGATCTTTTGTGCATTGTTTTTGGAAATCAAATAATCAGCCGAAATGCTGATGTCAATTGGCCGCCTAGGAGCTGTGATTTGACCCCGTTGTTTTTTTTTGTGGGGAGCCCTTAAAAAAATTACTTGCAATCACAATGGGGCAATAGTAAATGTATATAATCTTAAGTTGATCGGATAGGGTACTGTCAAGCCAGTCGTGGCAGTCATTTGAATGATGTTATGTTTCATTCTTAAATGAAAATGTCCAATCTTTCTAATAAACTCATAATTTTGAAAAAATATTCATTAGTTTTTTTTTTTTATAGCCGATTCAAATTCCAAACGTTAGAGGCCCACCCTATATATGTCAGTGCCAAATATGATATTATATTTAAATATAGATGACAATTGCTCACTCGAACAATTTTTTATGGGGACCCCCAAGAAAGTTGGGGCCCTAAGCTTTAGCTTGAGTAGCTTATACGTAAATCCTGCAATCGGCAGAAATATAGCCGGCTTCCGTCCGACTCCCGATTCCTATTAGTATACTCCACAATAGTGAAAGCCGGGCATTTTTTTTTTTTTCGTTTCCAAGTGTATTTTATAATGGTGAACAGGTTTTATTTTCGCATTTTTACTAAAAAATTATAAAAATGTAAATGATATAAGTTTTTCAAAATAAAGATATAAATTCTTCATAGACCCTCTAAGCAATAATTCTCAAAATAGTGCTCTTATTGTAAAATTGACCCCTAAAATAGACCACACAACTCTGACATGCTCATAGTTGGTTGCCTAAGCTGTAGGACAATCACCCTGATATGAATGATAGTTAAATGGGTGACCTAACTTTAAAACGTTTCGATACTGACTGGTACAACGATATAGTTACTGTTTAAAAAGATAGGTTGCATTACAAGCACTGATTTTTTGAAGCATTGACAGTGCACGTCACGAATAAGAATGTCAGTGATAAATACGTAAAATAAACATTGCAATAATTTATTAAATTTTAGTTAAAATGTTGTTGAAAAGTGTACTAATATGTTTTGTGATATATAAAATTTGTGAATCTGTGTCCATTCCATCTCAAGATAATGAGAGCTTCCTAAATAATCCTAAGTATTTGAATTACGATGAGTTAACCACATTTTTTAAGCAGCTTGAAAGGAATTATCCTAACCTTGCAAAATTGCATAGTATAGGGAGATCGGTAAAAAATAGAGAAATATGGGTTTTGGAAATTAATTCCAATGTCAACAATAGGACTTTGCTGACACCCATGTTTAAATATGTTGCCAATATGCATGGAGATGAGACTGTTGGGAGACAGTTGGTCATTTATTTGGCCGAATATTTATTATACAATTATGGCAAAAATCAGAGGGTTACGAATCTCGTTAATTCCACGGATATCTTTATAATGCCTTCTGCGAATCCTGATGGATACGAAAATTCTGAGGTTTGCTTTAATTTTATTATTAGCACCAAGTGTTTAGGTACTGATGTATGTAGTAGTAGTTTTCTCAAAAAGGGCCTATTTTATCTCTGATGTGATAAAAATCGCCACATTTGTACGTAAATGATGGTCATAAAATAGTAATTAACTTGTGTGTGCCAAATTAAACACCAATTAACAGTGTTAAAGTAATTAAAATCTAATACAGGGCAAGGACAATCAAACATCAAACTTTGACTAAAATTTGGGTCGGTAACCGTCCCTTGGGAAGCACAGTCCTTTTATCAGTTGGTAACAATTTTGCCAGTGCTTTAATAAACCTTTCGAAAACTAACATCAAAATATGTACCTGCAAATCAATCTTTATTTTCTAGCCAGATTTATGTGTTTCTTTTTTCAATTTTATTCTACACTAATGTGATACCGTTGACATCATCGGGCAAACATTTTTTAGTAGCAAGACATGGACTTGTACAGGAAGTGGATGTCATCCACAGTAAAATGAAAAAGCAACTATTATATTGAAGTTTATAGCCCAATTTCATTAATTACAATTGTTCTTGCTTCTTCGAAAACTAAAGCGCCATTACAAATTGTGCAGATGTCATAAGAAATGTTTTAAAAAAGCATTTTCCTCCCCTTGTTGTAATAAAATACCTTTCACAAAAATTAAACGGTTAGTTTACTCTAAAGACAAACTTTTTTACGTTCAGAAAAACGTGATATAGAATTTACCCAAATAAATTGGTTTACAGAGTCTGCAAACCGACCCTAAAAAAATAAAAAACGTTTAATCTACCTACCAAAAGACTAAAATGCGGGCATAAATTTACTTTAATTGACAAAACAAAGAACATATTGTCTACACAAAACTATATGCCAAATGTTGATATAAAGACTTTTGTTAAGAGTTAATTGCGTTGTCAAGTTTACATAATACATAACCATAATAATTTACTTGTTTAGAATATAATTTTAGTTTTAATGTTATTGTTTTACAGTTGTTTATTAAGAGAACGTTAAAAAGTTTTTATTTAAAAAATTGTACATGTGATATGAAACAACACAACTCTAGGGCGACGATTTATGTATGTTATTATCTTATAACTTAAAGCTATGTATCCAGATTTTTCATGAAAATGTGCTAATTATTAGATACTCGGCAAATTCAACTAAATTATTTTAACAGATTCACCGTCCCAAGGCAATTCTTCCATAGAAATTATTGAAATTGTCTAAATATTAGTTCAAATGTATGTTCCAAAAATTTTCACATTACACACAATTTAAGACAAATAATTGCAAACATCACTTGTTTACGAAATCATGGCAAACTTTATCAAGGATTTTTTTTTTTAATTGAGCCATATCTCGGTTATTTTTTGCAGCAAATATATAAAACTATATATCTTTGAAAAGCTAAAAAAATTCTCTTTTATATAAAGTCATGGCCAACTAGAGTTTCTGTTAAAAAAAATATAAGTTTACTTAATGTCTCGAAAGTCAAGGTCGCTAAAAAATTTAATTTTGTTTTCAAATTAAGCATAAAAATCTGTATAGAAACCTTTATAACATTTTGTTCTATTTTAATAAGTAAAGGTGTTATGGTAAATTTTAAAAAATAATGAAATTTTATTTTTTGTCTGTAGTGCCAAAATGGAAAGCGATATAAAAAATCTGATTACATTGGCGTTTTTTTCTCAAAAAAAAAATAGCTCAAGAGACTAATATCAGATTTTCGCTAACTACTACGGTAACCGAGATACCCCGTAAAACGTTCGAATTTGGTCCACCCTGTATAGTCTCAATTCCTTGTCATTTTGGTGGTAAAATGGACACCTTTAAAATTTAACTGTTTTATATTTTCACAGTATTTTAGTTAATAAAAAATAAATAGCAAATTCAATTTATATTCTACATGACAACAATCCCTTATAGATTTACTGTTTAAAATATTGTTCATAGATTTTTGCTTCTAGTTTTTTATCTATTTTTGACAACACTATTTCAATTCCTCAGTGCTCATTTCATAGTTGTAACAATTGAATTTTATGAAAATGATATCCCATGAAAGTTACGGTAGGCTAAACATAGATCAAATACTAAAATGTAATTTCCATTTTTTTGAGGTTTACTGTACAGGGTGGTCCAAATTCGATGGGATTCGATGGGTATCTCGGTTAATATTTAAGATAGAGAAACGGTTAAATTACCAAAAATGTGCAGTTTTTTGAGACAAAGTCAGAACCATTTTCAAAAATATTCTATGATTTCCGGTTTTTGAGTTATTGAATAAAACGTGTTTTTTTGTCATATTAATAATGTGTCATATCTCCGTTATTGTTGTAAATATCAAAAATATTTATAAGGATTATTTTTAGATATTTTTGTTTAATTTGATTATAAAAAAAAAATATTTTACACTCGCCGTTAAAAAGTTATGACACAAACATCTTTTTTTAAATGGAAACTATAGTTGTCTATGACCTATTAAAATTCCTTATTTTTTTCTCATTCCAAATATATACGGGTTGATGTATTTATTTTCAATAATATGCAAATTATAAAGGTTTTTTAGTTGTTTTTTTTAAGAATATCATAGTAGGCTGTGAAAACAGAAAAAAAAACAAGGTGTAAAACCTTATAAAACTCATGTGGTACAAGTTACCAAGGTTTTTTAATTTGTTGTTGAGATAAACATTGTAAATATTTGAAAATAAGAAAACAATGATTTAGTCGGAATCAGCAGTAATGTAGTACATACTGTATATTACTATTTATCTTATGTTCAAAAATGTTTGATTTTTATCTCAACAACAAATTAGAAAACCTTGGTAACTTGTACCACATGAGTTTTATAAGGTTTTAGACCTTGTTTTTTTTTTGTTTACACAGCCTATGATTTTCTTCAAAAAAAAAAAAAAACTAAAAAACCTTCATAACTTGAGTATTATTCAAAATAAATACATCGACCCTGATATATTTGGAATAAGAAAAAAATAAGGAATTTAAATAGGTCATAGCCAACTATAGTTTCCATTTAGAAAAAGGTAAGGTTGTGTCATAACTTTTTAACGGCGATTGTAAAATATTTTTTTTTAGTATAATCAAATTAAGCATAAAAATATCCAAAAATAATCTCTATAAATATTTTCGATATTTACAACAATAACGAAGATATTTATGACACATTATTAATAAGACAAAAAAAAACACTTTTTATTCAATAACTGTAAAACCGGAAATGATAGAATATTTTTGACGGTTCTGAGTTTGTCTCAAAAAACTGCACATTTTTGGTACTTTAACCGTTTCTCTATCTTAAATATTAACCGAGATACCCATGCAATCCCATCGAATTTAGACCACCCTGTATGTGTACTGTTAACACAAAAGCATTAATAAATTTGCATGAGTGCACGTTACATATACATTAATTAAAATAATGAGCACCAATTAAATAAAACATTATTTGTTTTAAGCGACAACAGCAGTTTTACAAAGTTAGCTTAAATTTAACGGCAAGAACTGAATTAGTTTCATACTAGAATTTTGTTGCAGTCAGCAGGTTTGCATAATAACTACTGGTGTAAAAAATGTTAATTTCTAACGGAAAACAAAAACATGAGAATGACACTTGGCAATTGTTTCACGTGGATTATAACAAAGAACTGCAGCCACATGCAAAATTATGGGTTTTTCAATTAAATTAACAGAGTGCATGCCAAGTAACTGAACTTTCTCTTCAGATGGCTGCAAGATATTTCATACAAGGTTGCACACAATGATACATGGTTGAGTTGATTAAAAATAAGTATAACTAATCGGTTGCAGGCAAAGGGTCGTGGGTATTGGGCAAAAGTGTAGAGAGACTATTACTTATACCGGAAGTCGCAAAGATTATTAACAGGTCGATTATCTTCGTTACTTAATCTAAAGTCTGTTTTATACTATACTATTTTTTCGTTCAAGAAAATCGTATACGATTTCCTAGTACGGTGTCAATCAGAAATTAAAAATCTTGAACGAAAAATTCGTACGAAATTACTACCTGCCCTAAACGCGTCCAATTTTAGCATGGGCGCATGCGTATTTTACTGTAACTGTATGACTGTATCTGACCGCATGTCATTTGTGGGTTAGGTTAACTGAAACAATCAAACGATGTTAAATACTACTTATTACCGTTATCCCTCACAATTTATTTTGTAGGAATAAATATGTAGAATGGAACATGCGTTAAATTTGAAAATGATTCGCTTTCTGTTCTGTGATCAAATTGAACATTTGATATGGTTGCTCAAGGTGCCAACAAAATATGATAAAAGTTACTAAAAAGTAACCAAAATATATTGGAGTTATCGTACCAAAAAATAGTGCAATGTAAATGGTTCATATTTTCCATGCTAAATTCTTGAACGAAATTTTTGTATTAAAAATCGTATACGATTTTCTTAAACAAAAAAATAGTATAGTATAAAACAGACTTAAAATCTAACGAAACAAATTATTGTGGTGAGCCTTATTTCTTCTGGAATAATATTGAAAAAGAAAATAATACGCATTTTTTCATTTACTCAAGGTATAATATTAAATGTTGTTATCTTTTCATTCTTGTAAACATTTTTATGCCTTTGATAACAATCCCATAATTTTTATCGTTTTTTTAATGGTATTTTATACTATAAAAACAAACTTAAAGTAATAAACGATATTTTTTTAAATTGAAAACAAAAATCAATTGCTTTTGCTGCCATTTCGGAGTGGTAAATACAAGTATTTGTTTATTTTTTACCAAAAAAACGTAAATAACACAAAACCAATTGATTTTAGGTACAAAAACGATTGATTTTAGGTACAAAAACCTTTTGAATTGTTAGTAAATTTAATTTGAAACAACATAAGTTTTTACAATCAATTTTTGTAATATGATTTAAGAAAACAACGGTGGTCTATGCTTCGGTCACTTAGTCATATTCTTAATTTATTAACAAAAAGTCCTTATGCATAAAATGCTCTCCCAGGCTCTATTGCTGTAGGTGAAATTGTCTTGAGAGCATCTAGCAGCAAAGAAACATCGTTTTTATCTATAACATTTCATTTATAAGCTATTTTGTTTGTATTACTAGGGTACGCAAAAATATAAATGTAAACGTATTTTGATCAGGGCATGAAACCGATTTTTTAAACCGGTTTTAAAGGCAAAAAAACGGTAACCTTTAACCGAAATGATAAAAAACCGGTTTTTTTAACACCTTTTTTTGATAAAAATTACGATGAAAAATACAAAATCTGTAGTAAATGAGACTAGTTTACAAAAAGTCATTACTGAACTCTTGATTGTACATTTATTATAAAATTATAAATAAATAATATCTTTTCATACTTTGCATTCCTGATCTAAATAAATTTAAAAACCGGTTAATAAAACCGGTTAATTTAACCGGTTTATAATTTAAATCGGTTTTTTACACTAAACCGGTTTTTTACGAATAAAACCGGTTTTTCAACAAAAACCGTTATAAAAATAAAGTTCTCGATTTCGGTTAACCGTTAACCAAAATTTTTTTCGGTTTCGAGCCCTGATTTTGATGATATAAACTTTGTCATGGAGACCGGGCTTCTTTACGCACACTGCCGGCAGAGGCGTAGCGAGGATAAGTGGCGCCCGGGGCATATTATTTTTTTGCGTGTCCCCCCCCCCTCCCACGTCTGTATTTTTTATTGTAGTTTTTGAGTTCCAAGTAAAATAATGTTGTTTTGTATATAAGTTGTTTCCGGGTCGAAACCCGATAAGGAGGACGAAACTTCGGTTATGAAGAAATCTTCGACGCGGTTCCAACCCGCGGAAACAACTTATACAGGGTGATTGAAATTCGAGTTTAAGCATGGGGATCTCGCTTGTTATAATGGCTAGAGTGTAGGTTCAAATTTGGCAAAGTTGCTAAATTCGATGCTCATTGATAATCCAAAGAGAAATTGGAAATATCCTAAACGGTATCCGAGAAAATTAGGAAAAACTGGAAAATACGATTTTTGAAAATCGTCTATAACTCCTTTGGAGTATGAAATATTTTAAACGTGTAGAAACATTGCCGTAACAACTTTATAAGCCGAATCGGATGGTGATCACAAATTTTTTCTAGATCGATTCGTTTTTGTTTTATGACAACCAACTTTGTTTTTTTCTTATGGGCAGCATATCGCGTTTTTCTTCGTTATTTAAGTTCATTATTACGAATTTATTAAGGTGACAAGTAACAGGCTTTCAAAACTTTAATTAGTTTGTTGATCGGTTGTCATGGAAACAACATAAACTACAATAACCGGCCAACCTGATTTATAGTTGTTATTGTTAAAAACGTATTTTTTCAAATATGACAATGAAAGAAGAAGTAAAATACCATGTGTGATACATCAATGGATTCAGAAAAATAAATGCTATTTGATTATGAAAATAGCAAAAATTGCGTCTAAAAGAAAAAACAAAGTTGGTTATCATAAAACAAAAACAAATCAATCTAGGAAACATTTGTGACCACCATCCGATTCGGTTTAAAAAGTTGCTTGGGCAATGTTTTTACACGTTTAAAATATTTCAAACTCCAAAGTAGTTCTAGACGATTTTCAAAAATCGTATTTTCCGGTTTTTCCTAATTTTCTCGGATACCATTTGAGATATTTCCAATTTTTCTTTGGATTATCAATGAGCATCGAATTTAGCAACTTTGCCAAATTTAAACCTATACCCTAGCTATTATATTAAGCGAGATCCCCATGCTTAAACTCGAATTTCAATCAACCTGTATACATTGGACATCGGTTGCGGAAGCCTACAACATAGATTAATGTTGTGTTATTTATTCAAATAGACTGCAATGAAAATAAAAACAAATTAGAAAATAATAATTGCATTTTAGTTTTCTCGCTTTAAATAAGTGAAATAAACGCATCGATACCCCCTGCCTCCCCGTCGCTACGCCACTGACTGCCGGTGTACATACTTTGTTATTATAAAACAAAAAACTATATTGAAATAAGAATAAAGTTTTTTTTGTAATTTAATGTTGGAAAAGAAAATTTTATAAGAAAGTTTAAAGATGTATAATAAATATTGCAAAGATCCTAACGCCGAATAAACAAAAATAACATTTTTCAAATATTCCGGGATATCAGGGGCAATAAGTATTTCCCAGGAAATATAAAATTGGTTAAAACGGACCGGAATCCAGGGAGAGAAACCCTAGTCGAACCGTATCGATGTTACGGCATAAATTTCGATATAAATATTAGTTGTTCTGTTTTTGATATCGCTCGTTGACCCCTACTATCTTATATAAAATAGTTTTATATTCGATTGTTAATGATATTATTTAGTAAACAGACTTCCAAGTTTAAGGACAGTTCAAGGGCGTGATTGGTTGCGCCGCTCCTCTCGTGTCTAACTTCATATTGGCCCCATTTCTTTCATTTTTCAGGGTTACCTTTCACAAAACAGGTATTAGCGAACATATTTGCATTACATTTCAGAGAGTGGCCATGAAATATTGAAAAATTTATAACGTCTGCAGCAGGGATGGGGAGTCGGTGTTGGGAGTCGAGGAGTCGGAGCTTTTTTGAGGAGTCGGGAGTCGGAAAAACTACCGACTCCCGACTCTTTCTTGATTTAGTTTTTTTTTCGATGATGAGAACAGAATACAAAATTTAAAACAAAAACAAAGTACCGGACATCGATCGACATGATCGATTTTTTTTAACGGAAACGGGAACGATTATAATAGATATACAGGGTGTGTAAAAATTGGCGGAAGCGCTACACGTGGCGATGTTCTTTGTAAAATTCTAAGTCGAAAATCTTAATACGAAAATTTTGTACTATGCTTGCTGTGTCTGCAAGAGGTCCTCAAAGTTTTGACATTCAGTCCTTTAATAAGCGTTATTATTTAATACTTGCAAATGAAAAAGCTGCAATTTGGAATAAAAATAAATTTCGAATAGTATTTTTTCCTAGATATTGTGTTCTTCCTTTCAAAAATTGGTGTTGAAAATATGTAAATTACTGATTTGAATGAAAATAATACATATGGCAACATTGTCATTAGCTGTCATCTCTGTTTTTCTCGTAATTATTTCTAGTTTGTGTTAGACGATACCCAAAAGTTTGCAGCTTTGTTTACGAACTAAAGGCTTTCAGTTCGAACAAAAATTGTAAATACCTAAGTAAAAATTACTGATAAAAAAATGTTCAAACGCAAATCAATGTTGCCAATTTTTGTTTCAAAAATGTTAAATATCTCGCTTAAACGAAAAGATAGAAAAAACTTTAAAGATATATTTTTGCATGGTTTTTTGTCCTTAATAAGAGAGTGATTTTCAATTTTGTTTTACACTTTTGAAAAGTGTCAAAAATCGGTTTTTTGTTGTATTTCGAAAATTAAAAAAGATATCAAAAATCTGTTTACGGCAATGAATTTCTCTCGAAAAAAGATATGGAGACTACGTACTTAGTTTTTTCTATCTCTGATAATAACCGAGATACCCTGTATGGGCATCGAAAATAGGCCACCCTGTACAGTAAATACAATACACTGTCACCAATGTGTTAAATGCAAAAATGGTACATTTTTTATTTTTTTCCCATATAAATGCTTAAATTAAGGAGTAAAATTATTCATAAACTTAATGTCCTTTCAAGTTTTCATAAACTCTCTCGATTTCCGGATCGACCCAGGCCAAACCATTTGTGGCTGAAGGGTTGAGAATCTCAGCTTAAGTATTGTACGTGCTCTTGAATTTTGTATTAATTCCTGAACAATTGTTCGTTTTATAAAATGAAAAAAAGGGGTCACTGAAAATAACAGTTTATTTTTTTTAGGAGGGTAAATGTTTATCTAAAGAAGGCTATGTCGGTAGGGAAAATGAAAACAGAATAGATTTAAATAGAGATTTTCCGGATCAATTTGACCCAATTATTAGATCAGGTAATATTATCATTTAACCTTTTTTTTGTAATTGTGACTTATAAATAATAAATAATTCCTTCCGAATTACCCAATAACATTATGCAGTTTGTTCAAAATTCAAAGCTCACCATTGATAACTTCTAAATCATTATAGATAAAACATCGATCAAATGAAACTTGGTATTGGTATTACTTTTTTTAAATTAATCCATGGCATACTAGATATGTTTAAAAGAGCAGTTTGTCAGCGTTTTAAAATATATAATGTCTCTGTTTCAATTATTTATAAAAAAATGTGTTAGGGAAGAAGTTGTAGATGCTTCTAAAGAGCATAAAGTGATCATTCAATTGTTTAAATACTTTTCAGGTGCTGAGATAAATGACAAAGTTGCGTTTTTTAAATGGAAACCATAGTTGGCTTAGACATTAGAAAGAATCATCATAATATTTTTTGATGTAGTTTTTATTATATTACTTGTGATATTTGGTCTCTAAACAAAAAAGAAGTTAATAAAAATACTTTGTAAGTGTAAGTCTAGAGTGCTATGAAACAAGACCTAAAAAACTACATCAACCCTTATATATTTGGAATGAGAAAAAAATAAGGAATTTAAATAGGTCATAGCCAACTATAGCGTCCATTTAAAAAAAGGTACGGCGAGCGTAATTTCTTTTTTAAGTATCATCGAGTTTTACATAAAAATATCTAAGAATAATCTTCATACGTTTTTTCGATATTTACAACAATAACAGAGACATGACACATTACTAAACATGACAGAAAAACACTTTGTTTCTAATAACTCAAAAACCGGAAATGATAGAATATTTTTGAAAACGGTTCTGAGATTGTCTTAAAAAACTGCACATTTTTGGCAATTTAACCGTTTCTTTATCTTGAATAATAAGTGAGATATCCATGTAATCCCATCGAATTTGGCCCACCCTGTACCCGAGCAGTATTTAAACAAGCGAATGTCGCCCTATTTATACTTTACAAAAAAACCTGCAACTACTTTTTAATAATTTTTTTATCAACGACAAAAGTTTCCTTATGTTTAAAATTTGAATAATCTTGGTTTTTTGAGCATATCTAGTATTCCTTGATTATTTTTTTAAGTTAAAGCTTCACTATGATGTTACAATCTTCGTTCCTGGGTTTGGAACCTCGTTTTCTTTGATTATGTGACGTTTCGACCATACTGTCTTGGACTATATCAAACAACTGATAAAGACCATGGCAGTATGGTCGAAACATCACGTAATCAAAGAATACGCGGTTTCAAACTTGAAAACGAAGATTGTAACATGGACAATGGCTACTAGTGGGTCCTTCCCGGGATTTCCCGGGAAATTGGCGGGTTTTTTATAATCCCACTCCCGGGATTCGCGTTTTAAATCCCGGGACGAGACTGATGAGTACGATAGCAATTATGAGGAACGAAATATTAACAATGAGAATGCTAAAAATATACATTCACATCGAATGGTAATCGTAAAATCAAACACACGGTATCTCCCGCCGCCCGGTCAGACGTTCCAAAGACCTTATTTCGCTTATAATGTTTCTACAAAATCCAGAAAATTTAATAATAAATATAGCCAGTTGTTTTCAAAATCTGCCATTTCCTCCGTTGCTAAATATGCAAAAGATTTGGTAAACCAGTACTTTTTTGGTGATACAGAATGGGAATCCGAACCTAGTGATAGTACTTTAGTAGAAGCGAATGATGGAACTTCCCCAGTGAATCTTCATTAAGACTTTAGCAAATGCAATAATTT
This sequence comes from Elmis aenea, assembly GCA_947652605.1. NCBI lineage: Eukaryota > Metazoa > Arthropoda > Insecta > Coleoptera > Elmidae > Elmis > Elmis aenea. The sequence goes on along the minus strand of OX393583.1, from coordinate 14,124,087 downwards.
TACTTATTTTAAAAATCAACATGACGTATAACATTTTCTTCCTGTTTTTTTCTTGATTAGAAAATGAATGTATTTTTGTTAAATGTTTCATTTAAAAAAATAATGTTTTTTTTAAATTTTAAATAATGAAATAATAAATGTTTTTGTTTTCTAAATTTTTAATTTTTTTTTAATAAAAATAATTAAATTGCTCTATATTATAAAATTTTTAATATAAAATAAAATTTCCCGGTTCCCGGGAAATCCCAGGATTTTATGAAATTTCACTCCCGACTCCCGGGATTGAAAAAATCGTCAGGAACAGCACCCACTAATGGCCATGAAAGCCTAAAGAATAAAATACTTCACTAAGATGCTCCACATAATAGACAACTGCCGTCCCATTTAATCAAACCTGTATCTATTACTGTTTAGAAGTTACCAATAGTGAGCCTCGACACTTTTTTATAAATCAACCATAAAAAAATCCTTTATGGTAGATAATACCATCTACAAAACTCATATAACAAACCTTTATTTAAAAGTGCTAACCTCTATAAAACAAAAACACTTTAAAAAAATTTATGCGACTGTGTTCTAAGAACTTTTTACAACCGTATTTAACAAAACCCCTTTAACCTTTTTATAACATGATAAAACTCGCAAGTAATAGCAACTTCATAAAACAAAATCCTTATACAATTAAACTTGCTGCAAAAAAACTGAACACTATAAACCCTTTTTCAAAAAGCAAAATTATTTGTAATGGCATTCGATTGGATGTTTTTTATAGGAGCAATGTTGACTGCCCGCCAACCAGAAACAGTTGCAATGATGACATGGATTATATCGCGACCTTTTGTTTTATCTGGTAATTTACATGGGGGAGCGGTTGTTGCCAGTTACCCGTACGATGACTCTAAGTAAGTTTTACAACCAATAATCTAGTGCAACGTTTCTCAAATGGTGGGTCGCGACCCGGCACCGGGCCACGAAAGCAAAATGCCGGGTCGCAACCAGAAACAGCATTACACTTCTCAATAAGAAATTATTTGGTTTTAGTTTGATTTCTTTAAATTTTTATAAGAGTAAATGCTTCTTTGTTATAATACATGAAAACTGTATGTACATTCAAATCTGTTTTATTTTACCTATAGGCCAGTATAGGCAATACAAATTTTAGTGGATCACGAGGAAGAAGTATAAACATAACCAGGTCACGAAATAAAAAGTTTGGGAAACGCTGATCTAGTACATATGAAAATTTTGTTTGACTTAATCAAGTTGATGACATATAAGCGCTTTTTTTACAGTAGTGGACGTAAGTGTTGTAAAGACAGTTTAACACCGGATGATAGTGTCTTCAAAAGACTTGCTAGGACGTATGCCCAAAACCATCCCATAATGAACAAAGGGGATTCTTGTCCAGGAGATCATTTTAACGACGGTATTACTAATGGTGCCTTTTGGTATGAAGTACATGGTAAGTTTTAAAAAAATTTAATTACTTATACAAGATGTGTAGTTTATCAAGAAGAACATGGAAATCTCGGAAAATAATGTTTTTAAGTGGTTAGTGGGAATATAAACTGAAAATTTGCACATCGTGCCCAGTTTCTGTATTATCCTGAACGAAACTAAAACACTTTTTTTTTAAATTTTTGACAGTAACTTCCATATTATCAATTAGTAATATTTATAGTCATGAAAAGGCCTTAATCGAATGCCGCTGTTAAAATTGACCCATCCTGCTTAGTTTTAGAGATGCGATAGTCAACTTTTTTATTTTTTATGTGTGCCATATTGGATTTTTATGCCATCAGTTGACAAATTTCACTGTTTTAAAAAAATATACAGACCTGTTGCTATTTAGATCGGGGGGGGGGGTTAATAATCAAATTACAAAAAAAACAATAATGCATTATCCCCATGATTTACATGAAGAATCATACTGTATAGGTGGACCAAATTCGAATGTTTTATGGGGTATCTTGGTTACCATAATAGTTAACGAAAATCTGAAAACGGTCTCTTGGGTTATTTTTTTTTTAGATACACACGCCTGTGTTTTCAGATTATGGCACTACAGATGGTTAATTAAATATCGTTTTTAAAAATATACTATAACTTCTTTATTTATTAAAATAGAATACAGGTTTTTTGTAAACATTTTTATGGTTAATTTTTAGAAATATTTTGAATAGTTTGATATATTAGAAGTTTACATTAAAAGTGGTAACAAGGTGGATGGTGCTGCCACAGAATTTACATGGAAATGGCGTTTGGTTGTTTTTTAATTGCAAACATCACTTGTTTACGAAATCATGGCAATCTGTGACAATAAAATTTTCACAGAATTAGCCGTATCTTGGTTATTTTTTGCAATAAATTTATAAAACTATATATTTTTGAAAAGCCATAAAATGCTGTTTCATTTAAAGTCATAGTCTACTAGAGCAGCTATTCTCAACCGCCGGTCCAGCGGACCGGCACCGGTCCGCGGAGAAGTTTTACTTGTCCACGTTAAAAAATGTTCTAATTAATGAAAATAATTAAAATAAAAAATATTTTATTTATAAAATTACGAAATAAAAATATTGAAACTAATTTTAAATGTACGTAATTTATGATTAGCACGGCACTGAAGACAAATTCCTGCAGTGCATAATTTTCGGAAAGGAGAGTGCTCCATTCTTGACGATGAATTTTACCAAACAAACGTGAAGTTAGTAGTAACCAGATAGAATGTCTCGCAGTGGTGTGATGTCATTTATTTTTATACGTTCGTTTTTTTATAATGTCCCGTGATTTTTGTCAAAGGTTTATTTACTTATATACAGGGTGATTGATTGAGACCAGTACTTAAAAATATATGAAGAATGAAAAAGGATATGAATCTGAAATTTTGGTTATGACCATAATGGCATCTGATCTGTTTATTGAAAATATTTTCAATATGGCGACACTTCCGGAAATACCGGATGTTGACGTCTACTTTCTTATTTCAAATACAATGGTCTATTTTTTATTACGTATTTGGATTTAAAACGTTATTTTAGAGGGACTTTTATTAGCATTCCCTATACCTAAGTGCAATAATTTTTTAGATTTTTGAACTTTTTTGAAAATTTTTTGATTTTCATCATGATGCTTAATATTATCTAACGCCGCCATTTTTAAAGAAAAAACGCTTAATTTTGGACCATGCCTAGAAGAAACCTGTGAGTACATCCTGGAATGTTTGCAATCGATGCCTTACTTACAGGGTGTCCAAAATTTAATTTTCTTTTAATACAACTTCAGACCACTAAAACTAGTTTTTTTTAAATACAATGCCCAAACTTGTTTTTCATTTTCTAATGCAAAATTACATTCTGCATCAATCTGTATTAGCATTTCCTATACCTATCTGCAACAATTTTCGAGTTATTAAGAATTTTTGATAAAGTTAAGAGAAATTGCAACATTTTTAAATAGTAAGCCTTGGAAATGACAGCAAATGCCGATATTAATAGCTGTAAACCACTTTTATTGCGTTTGTCTGAAGTATCCATGAAAATGGAAAATCAAGAGTATTTAAACACAAATATTTTGCATTAGAAAATGAAAAAAAAGTTTGGGCATTGTATTTGAAAAAAACGAGTTTTAGTGGTCTGAAGTTGTATTAAAAGGAAATTAAATTTTGGACACCCTGTAAGTAATGCATCGATTGCAAAAATTCCAGGATGTATTCCAAGGTTTTTTCTAGGCATGGTCTAAATTTAAGCGTTTTTTCTTCAAAAATGGCGGCGTTCGATAATATTAAGCATCAGGATGAAAATCAAAAAATTTTCAAAAAAGTCCAAAAATCTAAAAAATGACTGCACTTAGGTATAGGGAATGCTAATAAAAGTCCCTCTAAAATAACGTTGTCATGGAAACAACATAAACTACAATGACCGGCCAACCTGATTTATAATGGTTATTGTTTAACCCTTTCGACCCTGAATATAAATAATGTCTTTTGGATCAAAAATTGGATATAATTTTGTCAGTTTAGTGTCAACTTATAGTATTTCGCAACTGGAAATGAAATTATTTGTTGCGGCTGTGTGGGGGAGTATGGTACATATTTGTACCAACAGGGTTTTAGTGTGGTACGTATGTGTACCATCAGGTACCCATAAGAAAATACAAAGTTGGTTGTCATAAAACAAAAACGAATCGATCTAGGAAAAATTTGTGATCACCATCCGATTCGGCTTAAAAATTTGCTTCAGCAATGTTTTTACACATTTGAAATATTTCATACTCCAAAGGAGTTATAGACGATTTTCAAAAATCGTATTTTCCAGTTTGTCCTAATTTTTTCGGATACCGTTTGAGATATTTCCAATTTCTCTTCGGGTTATTAATAAGCACGAAATTTAGCAACTTTGCCAAATTTAAACCTATACTCTAGCTATTATAATAAGCAAGATCCCCATGCTTAAACTCGAATTTCAAACACCCTGTATATTTCATTGTACATTCGCTACAGCATATTTGTAAACCAATGAAATTTCTCGCAAACTGTTAATAATTTTTTGAACTCTTCGATGTTTTAAGACATATTTTTTAAAATTTTAAATATCTAAGACATAATATTGGACTTTTGCAAAGTTTTTTTTCACACCGTTTCAAAATGTATTTGCAGGGGGCATGCAAGATTTTAACTACGTCCACTCTAACTGTTTCGAAGTGACGTTCGAACTGAGTTGTTGCAAGTTTCCCAGCGCGGACACCTTACCTCAAGAATGGAATCTGAACAAAGAATCTCTTATTTCGTTTATCGAATCTACCCATTGGGGTGTTAAAGGTTTAGTGAAGAACAGTAAAGGGGAGCCCGTTTTAGACGCCGATGTCATTGTGGAAGGTATAAATCACAACGTTACGACATCGACCAGGGGCGAGTATTGGCGATTGCTTATGCCCGGTCAATATAATATGTACGCCACAGCTTATGGGTAAATATGTTTTTATTTATAATCTTTCTTCTATGGTGTTTTGAAAATATAGAATACGTCTCTAAGTAGATTGTGTATCATGTTTTTAAACCAAGGGTGCGCAAATAGGGGGTGCGACAAATGATGCGGGGGGGCGCGATTATAGCCATCATTGAATCCTATCTTTAAGAAAATTTAGTTTTTTTGCAAAAATCGCTCATACTAAAAATTTTTAATACATTTGTATGAAGACACAACACACCCTTAGCGACATTTGGAAAATAACTGAAAAATCCCCAAAAATTATTATTTTGTTATGAAATCAATCGTGGACTTCGAATTTGGGACACCCTGTAAAGACACAGAGTTCAATAAAAAATTAACATAGGTTTTTGTCAAATGTGAGTTAACACCAAAATGAAAGCATATTGAGTGTAAACATTCTTGGGACGCCAACATCTAAATCACCATATACAGAGTGTCCCAGTTATCGTGAACAGTAGGGGTGGGCGATATCCAAATTTCGATATCGATATATCGATATCAAAATTATATCGATATTTATCGATATATCGATATATCGCCCACCCCTAGTGAACAGCATGGATATCTGGTAAATGGTAAGAGATATTGAATTGGTTAAATGGGTCAAAATGATTTAAGAGCAACTGTTCTACGAAAAATTCTTGAAAAAAATTAATAGTTTTTGTGCTGTTGATAAAAATCAAAACAAATCAGACTTTTAATTTTCGCGTATAATTTGTTTATTTGCAATCATACGCCAAATATTTTTAATATTTTTATACATAGGTGCATGATCAGTACACTTTTTTGCATTTTGAAATTTGTTAATAAATTTTACGTATCTTCATTTGTTTTTGTTATTTTAGCATCAACTTTCTCATTTTAAATACGGGTTGTGGTTGGCTGTGACACCATTTAAAAGAGATGTTCTTTCTCGTTTCATTGATGTATGAGTTGTTAAGTTTATTTTTAAAAATAAGCAAGTTATAGCAATATCATTGTATTTATTATTAATCAAAGTGGCCATTGAAGAAAAAACGAAACATCACATGAATAAGCTAGCTGTACTTAATTAAGCACACAAAAAAAAAAAGGAAAACTTGAATAATTTTAAATTTTTTTACGTTTCAGAGTAATTTTAATAAATCTTATTTAATGAAAACTATTAATTAATTTTTGTAGAATTTCAGTGGGAATCATTAAAATACAATAATTTTGTGAATATTACAAAAAGAAACTACTGTTTTACGATTTACTTTTTTCGTAGAATGAGTAATAAAAGATATCATATCATTCTAAGTAGTGAGTGCGTATATATGTAACTTTATCTTTATTTTCGTATTTAAAATATGTTCGGTTTCCAATTTCCTATTTAAAGGTATTAAGTTCATGTACACAGGATGTATGACGTGCGTAATGATTATCTGCAACTTGGATTTCATAAAGTATTGCTATATATTTGTTTCTTGTCTTCTAGTAGACAGTTATTTTCTTTGTTAAAGATAAAGCAAAAAACTGTTATTTAGATAACAATAAAATTTAATATGATCAAAAAGTTCCTACGAAGCTATAAAATGCCATGAATTTAAACAATATTAAAACAAATGATTGTTTTCATTTGACAGTACGTAAAAAAGTCTACACTTTTCACCAAAAATATTTTTGTACCATCAAGTATAACCGAGTTATTAACGATTTAAAAAAAATACCCCATTGTGATTTTTGTTTATTATCTAGCGCAGGGGTGGGCAACCTTTTGTATAACAGGGGCCAGAATAAGATTTACGTTTCGCCCGCGGGCCTTAGTAGTTAATGGACACATTTTTGTTACTTGAATTTTTTTCTGAAAATATAAAAACAATAATAAAAAAATATTGCGACGTCCATTTATCTTGAAAAACTCTGTTTTCCAAATCAACTTTTCGTTTTTTACTGTTGTTCGATGCCATTTTGCTTTCAGAACTAAAATAAATATTTATAATTATTTTTCTTATTTAAAATTTAAATTATACGAGATTTTTTTTTATTACCTTTAATAAATAAATATTAATTTTAATTAAATATTTCACTTTAAAACTATGCGACTATTCATTTACTACGACACTACGTGACTAAACGGGGAATTCCACAAACGAAAAACGAATTGTCTAACATTTCCGACGTTAAACGATTATTAAACATATCCGAAGTTTCTGCGTTACGACTTTCTATGTTACGACGTTAGTACTAAATTATGAACAAAGATGTAGCTATGTGTGTTTAATTTAAATAAGACGAATTATATCGAAAATGAAACTGTAGATGTCTCCTTTTTCCTTATGTTAGGTACTAACCTAATCCTTTTCTTTCGAATTTTTGTTTTTGAAAATATTTATTTATTATTTCTTCTAAAGATCTCGCGGGCCGGATTAGAACTTTACGCGGGCCGGAGTTGGCCCGCGGGCCGGAGGTTGCCCACCGTTGATCTAGCGTGCAATGGAACTTTTTTAAAACATTAAAGCATCACTGAATAGGTCTCGGAAATGGGAAGGATTTGTCTTATTTAAACTTTTTTGTAGCTCTTACCATGTACGAGATATTAGTGGCCCTTCTATGTGGACCACTGAGATTAAACAATAGTATTTTACTTCTTGTTCTTATTTATAAATAAAACCGTACCAAAAAATAGCGTAATTAACACGTTAACCGCCGCAATGTTAAAAAAGTGTTTGGTTACCGGGCCACCCTGTAAAACATAACCCTCTATAAAAGGCAACTTTTAGTACAAAGTAGTTTAAATTCGATTGCGCTAACTATATAAATCTGTTCACCAGGCCACACATTTCCATTGCCCATAAGCATTTCATTATGATATGAATCACGGGTGAACTGCGCGGCTAAAAGTAACATTTTGGTGCGAAGCAACTGTGATTCACGCAGCGCATTGAACAAATGTAGTGCAAATCGTCTGTGATGCACACGGCAATTAACGTGTTAAAGTCTAATTGAAATTAATGTATGTAATTAAAATTTAACGATATTTATAATTCAATAATTATGAAAATGGTGTAAGTCCGTTTATAGCCTAAAAACAAAAATATTGGTTAAATGAATTCTGAAAAAATTCACTTGCTTAATAAATGTCATATATTAAAATTTTTATAAGCGTGGGCATACTTAGTAGACTTTATCAGCATTTTTTAATCGATTGACATGCAAATATTAAATATCTCAAAACAAAGAACAATGGACTTACACCACTTTCGTAATAAACAGTATTAAAGTGGAACTAGTGAGCGCATTAAAATTTAACACACTTGCATGTGTCGATTATTTTTTTATATTTTTAGATATCAGCCAAGCGAGCCGGTCATCGTAAAAATTTTTGAAGGTCAAACGACAATACAACATTTCCATCTGGCGGAACAAAACGAAAATCAACAAGGTAATAAAATGGTACAATTACAGGAATCATCATGGTTGTGGGAAAAATAATTGTTAATCAAATACTGAGCAGTTTTTAAGTTAGTTACGCTTTTTTTTACTTAATGGGTGTTCTTATTGCATTTATTGGTAGCTCCTCTATTAGTTGCAAGAAATATTGACACTAGGTTTAATTGTATACTAATAACTCCTGGTTGAAGCACCTCGCACGTTTTAAACTTTTTTTATGATATTTAACAACTGCGCGGACAGTGCGATTTTACTATGGCTTCCAATAATTGCACTTTATTTTTTGAAGTCATTTTACTCAGTTCACACTCAAAATACATGTGCAATGAATATCATTGCATTTTTCGATTAAGAAAATGGTCGCTGTGTATGCAGTCATGTCAAAGTACATCAACTTCACTGCATAAGCAGTCGTGTCCCATATCATTACATTATTTGAACAAATGATAAATTCGTAATAATAATAGTAAAAATGCGTAAAAAAAATAATTTACCTAGACCTAGACAGATAAAAAAAGTAAGCAGACAAAAATTTTACACAAAAATCGATATTCTATAATAAACAAATATAATATATCAACATCTTCGTACATATGCAATAAACATGTGTATAGGGTTGCCAGAATATCTCTTTTAAAGAGAACATGTCCTCTTTTTTATCCCGATCTTTTTGTTCACTCTCTTTTTTTATTCTGATCATTTTTGTCCTCTTTTTTCCTTAATTACTTTTGGTCAGATTTTTAAAAAAATTATAGAACTGAGTCGTTTATAGGCCAAAGCAATAAACTCCACTTTATGATTTTATAAAATTTTAGTGCCAGAGCACTTGATTGATGTTTAACTTTTTATGTTTAAAACCAATTTCTTTAATAATTAGGTTTAACAGCATTAAATGTCAAAAAAAATGTTGACCCTCGAATAATAAGTTATTTATTTCAGAATAAACAATTATTTCAGGAATATACTAGGTAATACATTTTTTTAAATACCAATTTTCTGCTTTGTTTCATAGAGTAAAAAATGTTTACATAAAAAGTCTATTTTCTTACAAATCGTATTTTTATTTACTATGTAGCAAAAATAAATTATTTGTGTGGAATCTGCTTGAAAAAGCCTAAACATACTTAATATTATTAATAACAGGCGCCCACTTAAATACAAAACGCAACCCACTTAGCAGGTTGCGCCTAAATAGGTATGCAATGTGCTTAACAAAGCGCCTACTTTCGGTATTTTCAAGCAACCTGCGTAGAAACGACGTTAAATCAATTGCATATCAATGTAGGCGTAATGTACAGTATGGAACCCACTAAACGTTGCGCCTATTGATAGGCAACCACGACACATAACGCCTACATAGGCATGCAACTAATTTGACATAACAGTTACACAGGCTGTCTAAAAATGACAAAAGTAGGCGTTTTGTTCAGCACACTGCATACCCATGTAGGCGCAACGTGTTAAGTGGGTTGCGTTTTGTAATTATGAATTACAATAAAAACTGAACAATATTGTTCTTATGACAAACAAAATTAATTTCTGCAGTATACAGTACCAAGGTAATCGTAAACTTCAATAAAAATTTAAATAAATTGGGTTAAGATTAAGTTACTAAAGATTTGGTTTTGGACCAGAACTGTCAAAACACATTTATTAGTATAAATCCAATAAAAATTAAACAATCCAATATTTATGTCTCAAATATGGATTTGTGAAGTATATTGCACTAACTCAATCGAAAAAGGAAATAAAAATCAAACCATATCTGGTAACGATTAAATTATTAAAAATGTTTTAGACCAGAACTGTCAAAACACAATTTGTTAGTAAAATTCCAATAAAAATGAAACGATGGAATATTCATGTCTTAAATATGGTTTTATAAAGTACACTGGACTAACTTAATCGAAAAAAGAAATAAAAATAAAAATAGATCTAGTAACGATTAAGTTATTAAAAATTTTATTTTGGATCAGAGCTGTCGAAACATGTATCAGTAAAAATCCAATAACAATTAAATGATACAGTCTTTATGTGTCTAATATGAATTTATGAAGTATATTGTAATCTGTAACTTGCCTAAAATTTAAAATATTGATGGTTACGAATAAGTTGTTAAGAAATATGAATTTCTGAAGTATAATGTACTAAGTCAATCAAGAACTTGAATAAAATTTAAAATATTTAAGATAAAGAATAAGTTATTAAGAAATTTGTTTTAGACCATTTCAGTAGAGAGTAATTGTTCACAAAAAATAAGTTCTCTTTTTACACTTTCAACTTCTGGCAACCCTACATTGTGTGTTCTTTTGGATCCATATATGTCTAAATAAATACATATTTTATATTTAAATATGTATAAAATTGATAAAATGAACTGTACTTGCAGAAGACGCCAATAAGGGCACTTCCTACTTCAATGCATATAACACACTGAGACGTGACTGCAAATGCAGTCGTGGCACTATGAGTAGAGTATTTATTTCGAAAGCAGGGGTTGTTTACAAATGCTGTGCCCCTTGTTTACATGGAATATTTAACGACAGTCATTGTATATCTACATATGTTTAAACGCCAAACATGACTGCGTAAACGCAGTCATGCTTCTCCTGGACTGATTTACTGTTACTGCATATGCAGAGTTGTCCAGTATATCACTCCAAAATGACTGCATATGCAGCTGCTGTCCGCGAAGGTGTTAAACAGAGTACTTGTGTAATTTGAACAGTAATTTTGAGCAATGGTGTCACGACCGGGTTAAGCTGTGTGATGGCCCTGAGCAAAACTGGCGGGTCACTACGAACCCTCAATTATGTTAGATTTTATTCGAATTTCAGAATGAATTATTCAACAAAAAATGGGGTTCATAAAGCAAATTCACATAGGAAAATAATCTCAAAGCAACTAAATACAATAATACATAGTACAAAATAAAGCAATAAAATGAATAAATTAGAAAATGATCAAGTGTGCCTAATGTAAATACTCCTTAATATAAATTAAAAGCACATGAATGTATAAATGAACTTCACGCTTTTTCGTGTTACAAAGTTTTTACCAATTTTTTGCATCAACATTGCACGAAATACGAAGCATGTAGAAACAAATAATGACAACTTGAAATGGTAATATGACTGCCACCGCTTTTGCATAGGGAGACTGGATCAGTACAACTTAAATTTGGGACATGATGACTAAGAAAAACAACACTTGACACCAGTTGCGAACTTAAGGGGGTGGAGTGTCGTCAAGGTTACCATAGGTCCCGTGACACAATTTTTTTTTTAATTCGCCAAAAACAATATGTGGAGCCTGTCCCGGGTTTTCACGTTTTATAGTCGGCCACTGGTACTCCCTACACTTTGACTCAGAACAGCTCTCAAAGCCAGTACCAATAGTCCACAGTTTTTAATTGTTATTTAAAAAAATTATTCCATTGCGTTTCTAAAAATTATATTAGCTCAAAATATGGCGAAAACACAACACACATCTAAAAGGTGTTTAAACAAGTTGCTGACATTATGACTTGATCATTATTCGATTGTAATAAATCGGATAGGCCACTTTTAACAATTGACTGTGCACTGTATCTCCTAAACAATATGGCTGTTATGGGAATAAAAAAAATTGTGATAGATTTTTAATTTGTTGGTGGTTTATTGAAGGAGAGCACTAATAGTGGGTGGTCCACTTTTTAGTAGCTGGACTTTAACAGTCGATAGAAAAACTTATTTTAAAGCGAATATTCCTTATCAACATGGGTCCAAAAACGCTTCATTTTAAAGATGGTGTTGAAATTTTCGAAAAAATAACGATACTGTTTAACCGTTTCTCAACCAGTAGATATATTTAAACCAAATTTAGTATACAGCACCACCTTACAGGTTTCCACAATCGGTGAGAATGTCAAGCCCCACAAGCAACCAGTGGCGGAGTTGTGGGGGTTCACTTTCAATAAATGTTATAAAAAACCAGGTAGGCCCTGTTCAAAATCAAACTCGAACTTGTTTTTGGGTAGAGCATTTTATTGTAAACAAAAAGTGTCTCTTGACTTTTCTTAGTATCTGCCACCGTTTGGTGAGAAATTTAATTTATTTTACCGTTTTCGCGAAAAATTTGCTTCTATCTCGATGTAAAAATATAGCTAATATTCGTAATAAAGAAGTAATTACCGATGTTTGCAGTTTTTCATAACAGAACATACTAATAATGAGAGAAGAAGTTCCTCTAAATTAACGATTAATGAGCATTTACTCTGCAATTTGCGACTTTCTGCTTTTCGCAATATTTTTAGATCGAACGTATGAGCAAATTTTTCGCGAAAGTAGTAAAATAAATCAAATTCCGTGCCAAACGGTGGCAAATACTAAGAAAAGTTGGGAGACACTTTTTGTTAAGGATAAAATGTTCTACCCAAAATCAAGTTCGAGTTTGATTTTGAACAGGGCCGTACGTTTTTTTAAAAATTTATTGAAACTGAACCCCCACAACTCCGCCACTGGTTGCTTGTGGAGGTTAACATTCTCACCGAATGTGGTGACCTGTATGGTATATAAAATTTGGTTTATTATAACCTTGATGTGATAATGAAAATTATAGTTCAATGTAAATCATTTGACAGCAGAAGTAGTGTATTGCAAGAAAAAAAGTTAATTTAATATTATTTAAAAAAAAAAAAAATGCAGTCCTAAGTTATGTTATTGTTTTTATTTCAAGTAATTTAATCTAAATTTAACTATTGTAATAAATGTTTTGAGTTTCATAGATCTTAATATTTTTAAGAATTGGTTTTTTAAAATTTATAATTAAAAACTAAAAGTTACAGTTGATAATCAATTGTTTGCATTTTGTTTTTCATTATCATTCATACTTAATCAATATCTAATATATTTAAATACTTGTCTTTATCAGTTCTTAAAATAAACAATTATGTATATCAGCGATTCTCAAGCTGTGGGATTTTTTAGCAAGCCTAATTGCTAGTGTTCCGAATTTCAATGTATTTTTAAGTTTACATTAACAAACACTTGCTCAAAAGAAGGTTGAGAAATAAAAACAAATAAAGTGTTTTGGCAAGACAAAAAGATTGGAAGTGAGTTGCAATAAAAACTGATATGGAAAAATGGGTGCAACAAAACTTTTCATGTATCAAATTAACTATGCATTTTTCAAAACATCTGAATATCGCATTACAATGCACAAAATTCAGTTTTTTAATTTTTAAAACCAAAAAGAGGTTAAGTGAAATAAAAAATTGCAAATTTCATGATTTACTTCTTCTATCATGTTACCTATGCATTTTTTAAAACAACTGAATATCGTTAAAAATTAAGCTCGGTTTTGTATGTAACGTTTTGCTATTTTAACCGAATTATTGTCTTCTATTTTACGTTAAAACCACATAGTGACCTGAATTAGGTGGAATTTTTGTGATGATCTGTTACCATTGCCATCATACATTTTTTATTATACAAGTACTCTATTCAAGCAGCTCGTACTAAATACTCTCTTTTTATATTTAATTGATTTTTACACTCGTTTTATATTGCGAACAATTATATATACTCATTTATTTTAATTAGAAGCAAAATACATATGTTTCTTTTATATTTTTTTAAAGCATTTTAACGGTCGATAATTTTATGCGTGCTTGTTATTTTCGTTCAGTTTTATTTTGTACAAGGTATACAATTCCCACTATGAGAATGTGGTTCAGTTGTCGCCATTTTGCACCGACAACTACATAATGTTACTTAGAATTATACAAAGTGTCATTTATTAAGCTGTTATTATGTTCTATTAAGTGTAATAAAATGTAAAAAAGACATGTGTATTTTATTTTGTAGTGTCCTGTATGTCCACATTGTGTAATTTTCATATTCACGCACCATTAAAGAGCACCATCTTTGCTTAAGACATCACAACGCACGCACGTAACAAACTTGTTGTTTAGCATGAATCAACAAACATCATTTAATTTTAGTCCGCTATGCAGTGTCTGAATTTCAAGATTCACCATAAACTATTTCTGAATAATCAAGAGATCTTGTATCTCCTATGGTTTAGCAGTTGTTGAATTTTAATGTGATCATTTTCATTCACATACGTATGTATCAGAGAACATTTTACCGAATTTTTTAAACAATCCCACAGCTTAACGAATATATTTTCAATTTTTAGTTTTAAGTTTTTGTGTGATACCACAATGTAAGCTACAGCAAAGGGCCGCAATACTTTCCCCAAAACATCTAATTCTAAAATTATATTTTTTAGGGTCGCGTGCTAAATGTGTGAAAGTTAATAGTATGTACTTTTGTTATCGGCAAGTGATGAACAGAGCACCAAAATTTTCGTCAGAAACTTTCACAAATTTATTTAGTATACTACAATTATTGCTGCTAAAATTATATCATTTGTAAATTATCAAAATAAATCTTTTTCAAACATTTTGTTATTGTATTTAAGAGATGGTGCATAGGCAATTCGACATAAAATGAATCGGAAAAACAATTTATATTTGAGTGGTGTTATGGCAGAATTTGATATGTCCAAAATTTTCATTTTTTAGTTTTCAGTTGAAATGTCTTCTTAAAAGGGGTTTTCATAAGGTGGCACAATTCGATAAGTCAAAATTTTACAGACGAGAGGGCTATGGGCAGTGGCAAATATTGATATGTCTTAATCTGTAAAAAGGGAGGTGGGCAAAACATGATATGTCACTTATTTGGTATTGCCATGTCTACATACAGGGTGTTGCTTTACGTAACGGCCAAACTTAATGAGCATGTTCCTTGAGTCAATTTAAGCAAAAAGTGTTATATAAACCATAGTCCAAAACTCGATGGTTATCGAGCTACAGACCTTTAAAGTTTATTTAAAAAAAGTAAATTTTAACATAAAAAAGTATGATATCCGCTTTTATCTTCTAAAATATTGATTTAACGACAAAATGTTTTATATAAAAGATGCATGGCTATCTTTTTTGCGCCTTATGGTGTACTCGATTTTGTTTTGTTTTTAACGCTTTATTTGCTATAGCAACCAAGCTAGTTATTTTAAATAGAACACCCTGTATATTATTACATTTTTGGATTCGCCTTTAAATCTACTTTATAAAATGTGAAAGGTCATATAGGCCTAAAATTAACCGTTTTCGAGTAATTAATTTGTTCCCGAAAATTTTGAGCGATGTTGCAACAAACGCCCTGTATTATATTTCAAAATTTTAAATAATAGAAATCGTGTACCCAGTTATAGAAAGCATAACTTCCAAACGAATTTCGGTTGTCACCACACATTTCTTAAATATTGAAAATTTATGAAAGAACTACATCGCTCAAAATTTTCGAGAAAAAAATTTATTACTCGAAAACGGTTAATTTTAGGCCTATATGACCTCTCACATTTTATAAAATACATTTAAAGACGAATCCAAAAATGTAATAATATACAGGGTGTTCTATTTAAAATAACTAGGTTGGTTGCCATAGCAAATAAACCATAAAAAACAAAACACAATCGAGTACACCATAAGGTGCAGAAAAGATAGCCATGCATCTCTTATATAAAACATTTTGTTGTTAAATCAATATTTTAGAAGATAAAAGCGGTATTTTATACTTTTTTATGTTAATATTTGCCTTTTTTTATAAACTTTGAAGGTCTATAATTCGATAACCATCGAGTTTTGGACTATGTGTTCTTTATATAACCTTTTTTCCTTAAATTGACTCAAGGAACATGCTTCTTAAGTTTGGCCGTTACGTCATACAACACCTGTTAATATGATTGTACTTATGCTAAGTCTGCTTATTCCGTAAATGCAAATTTTTAATAAAATACAAGCGTTTTATATATTTTTTGATATTCTATGGGTAAAAATTGGCAGTTTTTGTTTTTAAACACTGTGGGTGGCTGATTTTGCCTCAGTAGGGGGCTAAATTTGCAGTAGAGCATCAAATATGCACTTTATTATCATGTGGCTTAATCCATGGGGTGTCATGAGCCAACCCTTAAATTTTAAAAAAATCCAAGTTTTTATGAGTTCTGAGCTTTTGTCAAACTATAGGGCATGCAGTTTGTATCCTTTCCTCCAATTTTCAAACACAGAACCTTTCAAGTTTTATAATTACATGAAAAAACGTAAAAGACTTTGTGGAAAAATGGCTAAAGTCACCCCACGCGAAGGTACTATGTAGGTGTCATACTCGCCCCCCCCCCCCCCCCCCCGATTAAAGATTATTTTGATTGAAAACAGGTAGATGTCAAAGTATGAATATAACCATTTATTAAATTTACTTGTGATTGTATACTCACATTTGGTGATTTTATTAACGACTGAAAGTTATTTCTTTGATTTCTCAAAAACATGAAAAAGTGACATATCAACTTCTGCCATACCGCCACAGATTTATAGTACTACTTGGCGACGCCTTCATTTTGTTTTAATTTCATGGCACTATAGATATGAACAAAACTGAAAATAGCATATTTTTAAAATCCCAAGTGCTTCAATTGTAGATATTGTAAAAATACTTTTAAATGGCAGCATTCATTTGTTTCAACATGAGATTTTTTTATGTGCAGGGTGCACTACTTAATTCGTTCTGCTATGGAAATCTCGCTTAAGTAAGCAAAAGGTTGCCCTATAATAGAGCACAATTTGTAGTGATGTTTTGAAACATGCATAATTAATTATTTTTTAATTTTATTTTGTAACTTTTCTAGTTTTAAAAATAAAAAACTGAATTTTTTATTCACTGGTAATTTCACATGCCTAGTAGAGATATAAAATTTTTCAAAGCAAACTTAATAGAGAGAATATAACAGTTAACTTGAAGTTTTTTTATGGATGCTATTTTTACTTAATAGATAGCGTTTGTTTTTATCTTTCCAATTATAAGTAATAAGAGAATTAAATTTACATACATCAACAAAAATATTTTATTACACGTAAAACAATTCCCTTAATCTATGTTAATTTATTGTTAATAAATAAGTTAGAGTTTATGTTTGTTATTAAAAAAACTATAACAATCATGGCCTACTCGTTGAAAAAGTTGTTTTCATAAGTAAATATTCAATATTTTATCACAACAAAAAATTATTAGACAGGGTAAAACAAATTGCAACCGTTTCACACTATTTCACAAACATTACTCACAATCAGTTGTGTCAAATTTGTATGATAAAACAGTTGCATCATTCAAGTTGTCGTGAAAAGTTGAAAGACTACTGTAAGCCTCGTTCTCATTAGTCAAATAACTTAAAAGTACTTTACCAATGTTGACCTGATATTTAGTCGACTTCAAACAGATTTGAAGTCGACTTTCAAGTTTCATGTAGAGAACCTTTCAACTTTTTACTGACAATTTGAATAATGCGATTGTTTTTCCATACAAATTTTAATGCAATTGAGTGATATTAGTGAAAAATCTATAATGAGTAAGTGGAACGTGGAAAAAGTTAGTAAATTCCTTGAAATACTTGAAAGTTGTGATGTTCCATGGAACATAAAGATGACAAATATCACAATAAAAATGCATCAACTGCTTCGACGTCAATTTAAATATCTACTGGCTTCAATAAACTTGTCAAAATATGAACATAAACTTGGAATTTAAGTAACTTAAATAATGAGGACTTGGCTTTACTTGAAACTTGAAAGTCAGCTTCAAGTCAACTAAATATCAGGTTCACGTTGGTCGTGCTTTCAAGTTACTTGAATACAAGCGACTTGAATTCAAGTAACTTTACCATTGACTTGGCTTTACTTAAAACTTGAAAAGAACTTGATAGTCAGCTTTAAGTCAACTAAATATCAGGTTCACATTGGTCAAGTGCTTTCAAGTTACTTGAATACAAGTGACTTGAATTCAAGTAACTTGATCACTGACTTGGCTTTACTTGAAACTTTAAAGGAACTTGATAGTCAGCTTTAAGTCAACTAAATAGGCTCACATTGATCAAGTGCTTTTAAGCTACTTGAATCTAAGTAACTTGATGATAACAAGGCTTTACCTATAAATGGTACGAAAAGTAACCAAATTACTCAATAGTTGTGCAAACATCCGTACGAACAGTTCATCTCTTCCTAAAGAATTCTCCACGCTATTCTTAGCTTAAGTAAAAAGTTTTTTTTTTACATAAAATTGCATTCATACCTAAACTTTTAAACACATGCATATCACATGACAAAAATATTAATTGTTTTAAATGCATTTCAAATTGGTATTTTCATTTAACCGTTTAATTTGCACGTGAAGTAAAAAAATGTAATGATTCAGTATAAGTACGAAAGTTTTTTCCAGCTCTGACTATCTCTCAGTACTTTTATAACCTAGTCTACATAATTTTATCTTGATGACATTTTAGTCTATTTGTAGATAAACATTAACTAATAGTATTTTAGACGTAGCTAAATATAGACAGATTAATTTAAACCGCAAGTAACCACTTCCTATTTCCCATAACAATGCGTAAAAATGAATACTTTGTTGTATAAAATTTCACATTGACATCATGACCAATAACGAGTTATTCTAATGTTGTTTACGACAACAAACGCAGAGTCTGAATAATGAACTGATATGGTCTATCATTTTATTATTATATTAATTAACCTCATCAATTTGAAGAGTGCATTTTTGTATTCAAATACAAATTTATTATTCTATGTTATACGAGGTGTTAAGAAAATCAAATTTTTAATGCCTATAATTATTAACAAATGAAACTCTGAAGTTGTAATCACAAACGGATTTACAAGTTGGTACAAACTCAATGGAATTACATAGATACATTGGACTTTTAAGAAGATTAAATCAAAATTTGAAAAATTTATGTCACTTCTTTTACTTTATTTTTATTTTGCAACAGGGTGGATACAAATCATGATTTTTTTTTAAAAATCAAAAAAATCGATTTATTTGATTTCAATCAGATTTTTTTGATTTAAATCAAATATACCGTATTATCGAATTTAGTGACATATTCACATGCTATTTCTGTTTTGTGCTAATATATTTAATAACCAATATATTTAATTCATTGGTGCATTTTTGTCAAAATGAAAAATGAAATATAATGATTCAGAATTTTGAAAAAACCCGTGCTGAATGGTGATGTTTAATTAATTATATACAGGGTGAGTCATTAGTGCGGGATCGGTAGATTGTGGCTAAACGGCTTAAGATATGAAGTTAAATCAAATGCTATTTTATAAAGTTTTTTCTAAACAACACAATAAAAATATTTTCAAATATACAGGGTGAGTCACCTCTCTGGAACTAATAGCAACTTTTATATTTCAAATACAACACCCAATTTTTTATTTAATATTTTTGACCGCCTTAATTTTAGCTTTGCATCAATATAAAATACTACCGGTTTTTATACGGCGTTGTAAAAAAAAATAAGTTTCTAAATTATTCAAGGTTTTAAGTCTTTATTTAAAAAATTCTCCTGAAGTTATTTTGAAGTACAGAGTTTTAATTTGGTATGGACATGCAGAAAAAAATTCTCTGTTCGCTCGATATGAACAAATTTGAATCACACATACAGGAGTGTTTATAAATAGGTTGCAACTTCCATGATTTTCAAAAGCTCGTAACTCGATTTTTTCAAATGCAAACCCCTGTATTTTTTTATGTCATCGAATTCGTCTTTAAAAGAGCTTAATATTTTGTTAAGTATGTCCTATACCCAAAACTCATACTTTTTGAGATATGCGACATTTTTCTTCAAATTGTTATTGAAGCAATAGTGTGCCGTGGAAATTGAAAAAACTGACTGTTCACTTCGCTAACGTCAAAAACTTGTCATTTATTTTTTGAATTATTGCATTTCCACAATTAATATTGCTTTACAAGAGCAAATTGATATGGTTTATTCACCATTTCGTGTATTTAATTACTAATAGTAATACAATTTTGTTTTATTATAAATATTATATTGTATCTACTCATATAATCTGTGATTTAAATTGTTTTTTTTTAAATCACTTGATTTAAATCAATGATTTAAAAAAAAAACAGTTGATTTAAATCATGATTTAAATCGTGATTTAAACCAATTGATTTAACCCTGTTTTGCAGTGCCTTTTGTGAGTCTATTGTAACAACCAAAAAACATAAAATAGATAATTCTTTTAGCTTAGTGCTTAGTTTATAAAGAAAACTTTTAGTTTTTATACTTACTTTTTTTTAATAAAACATCTTGGCAAGTGACAAAAAAAACAGTAAATTTTCAATACTTAATACAAAAAAAATCGTAAAAAAGATTATATTATGTATGTAAAAAATACAATTTACTTTATGATTGAAACAAACAGAATTTGTAAGTTTAATTAACAAATTACTTATCTTATTTATTGTGATTAACTTTAATTTTAATTCCTAAATAGTTTCACAGATTCAAGACGCTGTTTCAGTAGAAAAAATTAATTTTTATGTGCAACTTTTTTTTTTAAATCTCAAATAGAAGAACTAACACAAAGTTATAAAACCATTTAGGAATTACCATTTAAAAAACAAAGAGACATTCTAAGTTGGTTTTTAATTAAACGTATAACATAAATCAGTGAAAAATTGTAATTTAATAAAAACACTATTAACAAAATAAGTGAATCACTTAAATCTACAAAGTATTTCACACTCCTCATGTTTTGAAAAACTTTGTGTAAAGGTTTAATTTATTGTTCCAGGTGAATACACACAATTACGCAATCTTACTAGAGAAACTTTCGACCGATATGGATTCATTTTCGACCCAAAAAAAGATTTTAAACATCACAGTTACGAAGAGATGAGGGAATTTTTAATTAACTTCAACAGGAGCTATCCGAATATCACTAATTTGAAAAGCATTGGTAAATCGGTTCAAGGACGGGATCTCTACGTGTTCACGTTGAGTAATACACCATTCCAACACATGCCAGGTATAGTTTAAAAACATGTTAATAAGATCAAACACATTTTTAAAAAATATCGACAACTTATTAAAGTATCACTGTCCTAAAAATATGTGCAACAATGCTACAAGAAAGATACAGGGTGTTCCACTATGGTTTTTTTTTACTTTTTTGCATTTTAAAAATTACAAGAGCTACAGAGGCGATTGATTAATGGGGCTTAAGGTATGTTTTTAAATTTTAAGGAGGCTTAACTGTTCTAAGAATTAACAGAAAAAGGCAATTTTTTATCATTTATCATTTACTTTTTTTGGAATAATGTTATGACAAAATGTGTTCCTTTTGTTATGAAATCCGAGGAATCAAACTATAGCATTTGTTTTTGACAGCTCTTCAACTGTTTTAAGGCGATGGTGAACTTTTTGATTTCTTTTAATTTTTGATGTTTAAAAATGCTTTGAAAAGTTGAATATTGCAAAACCCTTCAATCTAAAATTTTCGATTGTGTTTATAAAAATGTTAATAAACATTTAATAACTGTCATCAATTAAACAATTAGATTTTAGAAACAATAATAAAGTATTACAAAAATTTTATTATCTAATGCAGTGTTTCCTAAAATGGGTTTCATGAAAAAATTTAGGGGTTGCGTTTATTTGTTGGTGTTGCTTTGTTTACTTCTACAACATTTAAATCACACCCCTAAATTAAAGCATTATTTCTTATCAAGAAAAACGAATTGTATTGGTAAAATAAGTTTTTGTTTTATTTATTGTCTTAACGAAATTGGGTTATGTTAGGGTTCCGCAATTTTTGGAAAATCGTTTAAGGGTTCCGCCACAAAATATGTTTAAGAACCTTTGATCTAATGGAACAAAACGTGTTTCTGAATTAAAATTTCTTTAAATAAACAAAAAAATCGTTAGTACTTTGAAAATGTAGTAAATATGATTATTTATTTATATTGCCTTTTAATTGGTAATATACCCAGTGTAAACAAAATCAGACCCAGCCTTTTATATGTTTTATTGGAAACAAATGAAATTTTAAACACTACAATGAATTGAACATAATTATCATACTTTTACATTATTTCTGGTTTATTTTTAGTACAACTTTCTCTTTGAATGCTTTTTTTAAGGCTAATAATTTTTTACCCAAAATTATAAAATTAATGACAATAATGTTTTGACAAGCACTTGTTTTGATAAAATTAAACACAGTCCACTATGATTAATAGAATGTATTGATGTCTTTATAATTAATTTTAATCTTTGTAATGACCTCTCAATGAAAATGGTTAAAAAAATGTTGCATTTAAACAATTGCATAAGCTTTTAATGCTATTTTTAAAAGAGAGAGGAATTTGTTTTATGAAACCATTTTTAAAATTAAAAGTTAATAAAAAAAAATTATGTTTAACCAATCTGGTTTTGTGCACATACAGGGTGCACCAAAAGAGGTGGAAATCTATAGGGATCTTGTAAACTGTAAGAGATACAAAGTCGGTTAAAGCGTACCAAATAATTCTGTTTTAAGAGAACTACTCAGCGATGCTTTAATTTTTTTCAAATAAATCTTTGACACACTAAATACAGGGCAAAAAATGGTAATTTTGTAAAATTGTTAGTATTTTTGTTCCAGTTCTTCATGGAAAAACTCACTGGGGTATAAGTTTTAAACATTTGACAAACTATAAAATAGTGACATTCATTTGTTTAAACATAATTTAAATCTGAGATAAATGAACAACTGCAGTGCAGATATTTAAGATTTTAAAAAAAGTTGAGTATTTCATTTTTCATACGCCTTTGTTTTCAAAAATTAAAAATTGCTGAGTAACTTTCTAAAATAGGACTATTTCTTAACATTCACGAGATCCCTGTAATGTCCCACCTATTTGACGCACCGTATTTATTTCTAAATTTTTTTTCTTAAGATAAAAAAACTAAAAAAAAGGTGTTGAAGCTGTTTCTAGTTACACTTAATTTAATTAACATTTATTTCACACAATGTGATTCAATCGCATGGGAAATTTTAAAAAGTCAATTTTTTTAAAGTTGGTACCAAATTTTAATTTTAAATTTATCTACTTTGTTAATATTTAAATAAGTGAGATATTATTTTAGCTCTTACTTAAGCTGAAAGTCAAAACCTCATCCAAAAAATAGAAAACATATACAGGGTGGTCCAAATTCGATGGGACTGCATGGGTATCTCGGTTAATATTTAAGATAGGGAAACGGTTAACTTACCAAAAATGTGAAGTTTTTTGAGACAAACTCAGGACCGTTTTCAAGAATATTGTATCATTTCCGGTTTTCGAGTTATTGAATAAAACATGTTTTTTTTGTCAAATTAATAATGTGTCATATCTTCGTTATTATTATAAATATCGAAAATATTTATCAAGACCATTTTTAGACATTTTTATGTATAATTTGATAACACTAAAAAAAAAAATGTTACGCTCGCCGTTAAAACGTTATGACACAAACTTATCTTTTTTTAAATGGGAGCGATAGTTGACTATAACCTATTTAAATTCCTTATTTTTTTCTCATTTCAAATATGTATATGTATAATGGTTCATCTATTTATTTTCAATAATACGCAAGTTACGAAGGTTTTTTTTTTTTTTTTTAAATCATAGTAGGCTATGATAACAAAAAAAAACTAAGTGTAAAACCTTATAAAACTCATGTGGTACAAGTTATCAAGGTTTTTCAATTTGTTGTTGAAATAAATATTGTAAATAATTATTTGAACATAAGATAACAACAACATAGTCGCAATCAGCAGTAATGTAGTATTTTGCTGTTTATCTAATGTTCAAAAATGTTTGATGTTTATCTCAACAACAAATTAAAAAACCTTCGTAACTTGTACGACATGAGTTTTATAAGGTTTTACCCTTAGTTTTTTTTTTTGTTTTCATAGCCTTTTATGATTTTCTTTAAAAACAAAACTAAAAAACCTTTGTAACTTGCGTATTATTGAAAATAAATACATCAACCCTTATATATTAGAAATGAGAAAAAAATAAGGACTTTAAATAGGTCATAGCCAACTATTCATCCCATTTAAAAAAAGGTAACTTTGTGTCATAACTTTTTAACGGCGAGTGAAAAATTTTTTTTTTTTAGTATAATCAAATTAAAAATTAAAATATCAAAAAATAATCTCTATAAATATTTTCCATATTTAAAACAATAACGGATATATGACATATTATTAATATGACAAAAAAACACTTTTTATGCAATAACTCGAAAACCGGAAATGATAGAATATTTTTGAAAACGGTTCTGAGTTTGTCTCAAAAAATTGCACATTTTTGGTAATTTAACCGTTTCTCTATCTTGAATATTAACCGAGATACCCATGCAATCCAATCGAATTTGGACCACCCTGTACAATGCAAAAATAGTCCACAAATAAATTCTTTAAAAAACATCACTATTTCTAAGGTATTTAAAAACATTTAATCACAAAACTTACCCCTTATGAACGATGTAGGAGTTAAGTCGGCGACGATTTGCACTGTTTTGATTAAAACTGCCTTAGTTCAACGTACTTATATTATGTATGATAGTGACGGTTAATATTTATAGATGTTATAACCACAGCTGACCACTTCCCATATCCCTCACTTTATAAGGATGGAAGTACATTGTACAGAAATCCCTTACCTTGGCTAACAGTCTTAAATTAGGAATTCCTTTTTGTTACCACTTTTTAAATAACCAGCCAAGAAATGCTGCATGACAAGTTTGATCTGTACTTTCCAAGTACTGTGAAATTCCAAGGGGCAGCTTTCCTTTATTGCAGATCAAGATTTTTTCTTGATGTTACACAGGGTTTTTTTTTGACTTAAGTCCAAGGTTGCAGAACACTCCATCCATTCCAATTCTATTGGGATGAGATCTCACTCATTATAAAAGATAGAGCATAGATTTAAATTAGGCAAAGTTGCTGAATTTCATGCTGATTAATAATATCAAATAGATTGTAGATATCTGCAACCGTTTTTATTTAAAAAAAAAATGCCTTTTTGACTTTTTATTTATGAAAGTTTTTGAAATTTTATTTTAACTTTTCGTAGCAATTTTGCATTACATGGTCTTAATAAGTTTGTACCTTTCTATTCGATTTTGTTTTTTATATACAGGGTGTCCCAAATTCGAGTAAATGCATGGGGATTTCGCTTATCTTAAGAGCTATGAGGTCGGTTAAATTGGGGCAAAGTTTCGAAATTAGATGCTCAACAAATATCTGCAAAGAAAATTTTCATAGCTGTCTTAGTTCAAAAGTTATTAAAAAAAAACTGAAAAAATTGATTTTCGTTTTTTGTCCCTTTTCCCACATTTCTTAAGATATCGACAATCTGGAAGCACTTCTCCATGGCAACTTCTTACGCTTTATATTTTGAGATAACATAGAATTTCCAACAACGTTTCGTCTCTTCAGAACCATCATCAACTTAATTTTTTTAAATACGGCGAAAAAAATTTAATCTTATAGTCGAATAGCATTTTGTCTTCTGATTACAATGATATATGACACATGATATCTAAAATGATATTTTACCACAAAATTTTGAGAAAAACTCATTTTGTCCAATTTTTGAATCAAAGAATCTTATACAAACACAAAAAAAAAACAATTCTGTTGTTGTTGTTTTGTTAAAACTGTCATTTTGACATTAATATGATCTTGATTAATTGTATAATTTGCAACCAGCTAGAAATTCTTTGATATTTGTGCTTTTGTTCGCAATTTTTATTTTGTACTTTGTTCTGGTAGTATTTATTCGCTATCCCTTCGTGTATTGCGGGGTATTGTTAAAATAATTTTCGTCAATTAAGGAAAATAATAGGTGTTACAAATATGATATTGTAATTGATTTTAATGAAGTATTGAATAAACTGTTGAAAATTAAAAAGTATGCCATGAGAAAACAAAATTTTGTGTATATTATGACATTTCTCGAATTCCTTAAAAAGTGTTGATTGTCATATTTAATTAAAAAAAGCACAAATTCAAAGTATTGTTAGCTGGTTGCAAATTATACAATTAATCAGGATCATATTATTGTCAAAGTGACAGTTTTCACAAAACAACACAAAAACAAAAAAATTGTCTTGTTTTTTATTTTGCTTTTTTTTGTACAAGATTATTTGATTTAAAACTTGGACAAAATGAGTATTTCTCAAATTTTTCAGGAAAATATGATTTTAGATATAAAGTGTCATATATCATTGAAATCAGAAGACAAAATGCTATCCGACTAAAAGATAAAAAAAATTTCGCCGTATTTAAAAACATGAAGTTGATGATGGTTCTGAAGAGACGAAACGTTGTTGGAAATTCAATGTTATCTCAAAATATAAAGCATAAGAAGTTGCCATGAAGAAGTACTTCCAGATTGTCGATATCTTGAAAAATGTAGGACATTGGGCAAAAAAACGAAAATAAATTTTTTCCTTTTTTCTTGAATAACTTTTGAACTAAGACAGCTATGAAAATTTTCAGATATTTGTTGAGCATCTAATTTCGCAACTTTGCCCTGATTTAACTGACATCGTAGCTCTTAAGATAAGCGAGATCCCCATGCATTTACTCGAATTTGGGACACCCTGTATAAAAATCTTTTTATAATTCTAAAAATATGTCACTCAATTATACTGGATGTTTCACTTTTCGATGTAACTCTATTACTATCTCTACAAAAATACTAAAGGAAAAAAGTTTGCTAGATTTTGTTTGCTATGAAATGGTGATAGTCAAATTTTTCTTTATAAATTACTGTGCGAGATATTTAACAAAAGAACTTTTTTTTTAATGGCAGTCTTGGTAGGCGATGACAGATATAAAGAAAATTTTTTTTACAATGATATAATATTTTTTATGTTTATTTATGAAAATAAGTAAAATAACCAATAAATGGCGAAATCTAATCTAAAGGTCAACATTGCCATGGAAAAAAAACAATAATAGACTTCAATTGATTTATTTCAACCCTTGCTGGTCGTCCTGTCGCTCTTTAAACAGTGACATTAAAACAAATGTTATGGGAAATTAATATACGCAAAGCAAAGATTTTAAAGTGTTTAAAATTTATCAAGTCCTTTAATTCATTGAGTTTTTAATTTTTACCCAAGTGTGCTTGCAGTATCTATAGCTAATACATTTACAGTAATCTACAATATTTTGGTACTTTCTATGACTATAGAACGGTTTGTAAACAATCAAGATTACTTCGGGAAAAACAAAAATTACTTACTTCGTTGAAAAGCCGTCCAATTTGTTGTGTTCATCGTCTCCTTTTAGTAAAAGTTTAAATTCTAAAAAAAAATTAGTATTTTACTAAAAACATTTTGGGTAAAGTAAGTACTTTTTGTTTCTTTCCAAGAGTATCTAGATATCTATTTTTGAAATCATAGCTACTTAGCAACAAATTAATTAAACCTTAAAATACAGATTAAAAAGTTGCTGCAAAGAAATTCGAATGAAAAGTTTAAATTTTCATAAATGAAAAGTTACAGCAGAAAAATACGAATAGTCCTTATCTTCTCAGTTTATATGAAAATGATAACACATATTTTAAATCTGTTTTGATATTGTTAATCAGCATGAAATTTAGCACTTTTGCCAAATTTAAATTTATGCACTATCTCCAATAATAAGCCAGGCAGCAATGATTGCCCTCAAATTTGAATTCTTTTACGTTATTTTACGTCCATTAAATTTTTTTAATAAGTTGTAGCAGGAAAATCTTGAGTTTATTAATAATCAACTCTTGGAAAAACCCAAAATTACCATAAAACTATAAAGTTTCCAATACAGAATTACATTTGCAAAAACATTGTTGATGATTAAATAGCACTTACAAACACTTGATACATGATTGTCACATGATTATATATAAATTATGATGAAATACTAATAATTTTATAAATTGAATAGTTATCGAAATAATGAACTAACATTTTGCAAAATGGCAATTTTAGTTGGTAATATAAAGGTAATTTTTTCTGTTGGGGTAGTAATGTTCATAATTTTTGATAATAACAGATGTGCAAATTTTTAAAGCAGCTTAAAAGCAGACCTTGGAAATAACAAATGCTTGGATTTATTTACTAAGTTACAGATCAAACTTCATTTGCAGTTTTCATTGTGATGAATGGGTTGAAATTATTTTAAATTCACCTTGAGTACACTTGTATGTAATATGACCAAAATTAGAATTGTTCAATTATAATACCAAACAAGAGCATTATTTTTATTATTGTAACAGATAATTTTTATTAAATTGTATATTTTGGGAAGCAATGGCCAAACTTTGTTCACATTCGTTCTGGTACTTAAAATATGATTCAAGTTGGCCATGGTGAAGCTATTGTTTACATTTAATGAACATTAAATTACGTCATAATTAAAAAAATAATCTAGATAAACTATATTTGGCTAAGCCACTATTTTTCTTTCTACTTAATAGGATTCTTAAAAAATCTCTTAATAGCTTTTTTAAATTCCAAGAAATAAATAACTTGAGACTGTAAAAAATGCAGAAAATCTGAAGTGTATGTTGAAAACGATTTTAGACCTTTTATTTCTGTTTTAACCGTTTATTTCTGCATAAAAGTTGATCCAATATATTTAGCGAGTTTGGTTGTACCTAACATCTTTAATAACGGAATTTTTATAATCCCATTAAGTTAGGGACACCCTGTACATTCAGTAAGAGAACAAATTATTTGCTCGGTAGAAAAATTCTGTCGCTACATGGAACTGCCACGTATAACATTCCAAGCGCTTTATAAAAAAAAGTGCCAAAATGCTATGTAGAAAATACCAAAATGCTGTAATAAATAACTGAATGCTATATGAAGTAATTAAATGCTTTTAGAAAAATTAAAATGTGCAATACATTTTTAATTTTTTTATTTATTAGACCAACTTTTAGTCATTTGCTACCCACACACTGCTATGGATACTTTGTTTTGATTAGTGAGAGAGGGTCAGGTTAGAGATTTATAAAAGTGTTTTTTTATGTTTGTTGATCAGAGTGGCAATTGATACAATATATAACATTGTACAGGGTGGCCTATTTTCGATTCCCATACAGGGTATCTCGGTTATTATCAGAGATAGAAAAAAACCAAGTACATAGTCTCGATTTCTTTTTTCGAGAGAAATTCATTGCCGTAAACAGGTTTTTGATAACTTTTTTAATTTTCGAAATATAGCCAAAAACCGATTTTTGCCACTTTTCAAAAATGTTAAATATCTCGCTTAAACGAAGGGATAGAGGAAAACTTTAAAGACATTTTTTGCATGGTTTTTTGTCTTTAATAAGATAGCAAACTTCAATTTTTTTTTAGTCATACAAATGTTGATATATTACACCTTAACTTTCTTATTTTAAATAGCAACCATAAGCAAATTTTTGAAAAGCGCAAAAAATAAGTTTTCGATTAATGTCAAAGCCGACTATGGTTGCCATTTAAAATAAAAAAAGTTAGGTGTAATGTATCAATATTCGTATGAGTAAAAAAAAACATGAACATCTCTCTCTTATTATGGACAAAAAGCCATGCAAAAAATGTCTTTAAAGTTTTTCTCTATTTTTTCGTTTATGCGAGATATATAACATTCTTGAAAAGTGCCAAAAATGGTGTTTGGCTATACAGTAGAACCTCGATTATCCGCACCAATTGGGGATGAGGGTAGTGCGTATAATCGAAAATTCGCATAATCGAAATTTTTTAACAAATAATATAATAAAAAGGAGAAAGAAAAATATCGCCTTTTCGCACAAAATTGGGCCAGATATTAGCTGACTAGAGCATCGTTTTTGCGTGAACCATATGAAGAGACACGCGAAATCCAAGCGTATACTGCCCACTGAATCATAACAGGTCTCCACTTGTTAGACGACTCGTTTGAAGACTGGAGAGGGAAATAGTTGGCCGCCGGGAAATATTGAGACAAACTAATTTCAATAGATGGCTATTAAAATTATTAAAAACTTTTTGATTCGGATAATCGAAAATTCATATAATCGAGGTTCTACTGTATAGCCAAACACCATTTTTGGCACTTTTCAAGAATGTTATATATCTCGCATAAACGAAAAATAGAGAAAAACTTTAAAGACATTTTTTGCTTGGCTGTTTGTCCATAATAAGATAGAGATGTTTATGTTTTTTTTTACTCATATGAATATTTATATATTACACCTAACTTTCTTATTTTAAATGGCAAAATTAATTTTTAATAAAAATAAAAACACATAATAAACGTTGACATAAAAAATTAGACTCTAAAAAAAGCAGTTACACATAGAGGACAACTGTATTTGGAAGTCTAATTTTTTTATGTCAACGTTTATTATGTGTTTTTATTTTTATTAAAAACTAGGCGATTTACCTGGCGTTGCACGGGTGATTACAATTCTCCTTTATCAATCACAGACTACTCGCGCTCCGCGCTCGCGCCCGGCGGACGTTCCCAGACGTTCAATTACAGACTACTCGCGCTCGCGCTCGGCGCACGTTTCCGGCTGTTTTCGGGCATTTCCGGCCGTTCTTTATACGACGTTTGACCCGTCAGGTCCCAAATAGTAACTGTGCAAAATTTGGTCCCAATCGGTCAACGGACCTAAGATTGTATAGCGAACAAACAAACAAACAAACAAGCTCTTTTATATATTATATAGATTAATATTTAATGCATTTCCATTGATAGTTATAGTAAAATTTTTAAGATTTGATCGTTTTTTGTTATGTTAAATAGACTGTTTGCTACAATTTCAATAAACTTTGAACTGATTTTTCTCGAAAATTTTCTTATGTATGCATACTTTTTTAATACATGGTCTGATTCAGAATTAAATTTTCTATCCGAATCAACCAAAAAATGTATACTTTGTAATTTAAAAAAAAAAAACAGTTGCCTATCGCCGATTTGACATACGTCATCGTAGAGATAACAAATGCACATCATTTAATAGAGAATTTGTCGCCGTTTCCAAAAATATAAGGTTTGTTGGGGTTATTTTCAATAATTAAAAAGTTATAGGGGTGCGACAGTCAAACTGAATCACCCGGTATAGCATTTTGATATTTTCAATATAGCAATTAGATATTTTCTTTTCAGCATTTTGGCATGATCTATATTGTGACGGATCGTTCTGTACATAGGCCGCACTTTTGTGGAAGAGTACTTATTACTCTTATATTTATTGTTGTTAATTATGGCTCGTGATCGTCTTGGTAACGTGGTTGGACCCTCAAACGTTGTTTTACGTAGTACACAGGTCTAGAGCAATTAGTACACAGTAAGAAACAAATAAAACACAACAATTTTAACAACAAACTCCTTTATTTTTCGACTGGCTGTACATTTCTCGGGGGTTGGATCTTAACTATCAGTGCGACTGTCTCAAGATTTTAGGTTCCCTGTTGCTGTCCCTTTTTTATTGTAGTTGCATCTTTGTCATTCTTACCTATAAACACATATTTGTGCGAGTAGTTTGTTCTACTTATGATGAACAACTTTATCAACAAATCGTTTGTTGATTGACGAAACCCAAATGCTGGCATTGTAGGACCCAAGTTATGACCGTAATATTTTAACGTTAATGTGTTTTTACTAAAGTTGAAATCCTCATAACTTGGCCCTTTTGAAGTGTTACATGTTTTAGTAACTGATGCATCAGCATTTGTTGCAATATTATTCATTTAAAAGTAAATGAAGTAACATTGAAGTAAAATAAAATAATTGATCTCAGGGGGGTGTCACAATATAGCAGTGTGATATTTACTACATAGCATTTTGGTATTTTTTATAGAGCGTTATTTTCATGTAGCTTTTAATTGCTTTCCATTCCATTAACGATTAAAATTAAAAAATTAAAATTAGTTGAATTGTCATAAGTATTGAAAATAATTTAAATTCATAAAAATATAAGTTAAATAGTGACACCAAAAAAGGCATTTGTTCCTTTCTCCTTCAAATTTTCCACTTTCTTATCCATAACTCTTTGCTATGATAGTGTACAAATTATTGTTGTTGTTTAACAATGTGGGACAGAAAAAATACATCAAACTGAAATGTTGAATTTTTGTTTATTTGTTTTTTTCAACTTCCAGGAAAACCTGAATTCAAATATGTAGCAAATATGCATGGAAATGAAGTCGTAGGACGTGAATTAATGTTACTATTAATAAAATATTTGTGCGAACATTACGGTCTTGATGATAGGGTCACAGAACTGCTGAATACAACAAGAATACATATTTTACCAAGTATGAACCCCGATGGCTATGCAGTATCAATTGAAGGTGAGTACAATGAACAGTGACTTCTAGTTATTTAACTTTTTGCATGAGTTAATAATGTACTCCAATAGTTAAAACAAACTTTTTACACGTTGTTCTGTCATAAAGTTATCCACACTTTATTTTCAAATTCTATATTTTAAGAATTAAAAAAAAAAGTTATACAGGGTGAGTCACGACGGACGCGTCAGAGTTTTAGGTCGAAACGGTTTATATTTTCCAAATTCTGTCGCTGTTAGATTATGTAAGTCAATAAGGGCTACATTTTAAAAATATTTTCAAATATACAGGGTGCTTCAAAAAAGAGTGCCATATCAAAGTTATACTTTTTCTTATGGAACACCCTATATATTTTTACATTTTTGGATTCCTCTTTAAATTTAATTCAAAAAATGTATAAGGTCATTTGGGTCTAAAATCAACCGTTCTCGTGAAAATTGCATTTTCATGAAAATACAGTATTTTAAAAAAATTTCAACATTTGAAAACTTTGACAAGTCTGAAGAAATTCGCTTGGAGATAAGATTGACAATAGATTATGTAACACTTTGCACCACCTACATTTTTAAAATATTATACAGGGCGTTTTTTACGCTTGGTCAAACTTGTGAAACTTTAAACATTGATAACTCATTTTTTTTAAATACAACACCCTATATTTTCTTACACCGTCTTATAGAAAATTTAATTCTTTTTCGAAAACATTCAGGCTGTTTTTCACCTAAAATTGATATTTTCCGAGATATCGCGATTTTATTGTTAATTATTAGGGCAAAGTAATATTTTCAAGTAGGCTATGAAGGTAGACAGCGGTAATTTGAAACAATTGAAAGAAAAAACAAGACACTTATAATTTTATCGTTTGACTACACACTTTTGACATATTTTTATAGGAAAGTTGTAGTTTTTCATTCTTACGTTTAAATAGAGGTTTCTTAAAATTATTTATGCATTTATTTATTGGACCAGTGTTATAAGTTATAAGATAATTACTAAATCCTATAAACCATTTTTTGTCTGTTTACGATACGATACTACGACACTCTACCGATAACAGTACCACGTTTTTTTTTCTAATGCAAAATTAGACAAGTCAGTATTACCTTTTTTTTAAATCAGCTTTCCGTTCTCGTACCTAATACATTATCAATCGGTTTTTAGGACTTGGCAAACGATCAAACTCAATTATATGAAAAATATTGTGGCCCTGATGAGAAACCTATATTTTAACGTAAAAATGGTAAATCTACAACTTTCCTATAAACAAATGTCAAAAGTGTGTAGTCAAACGATAAAATTATAAGTGTCTTGTTTTTTCTTTCAATTGTTTCAAATTACCGCTGTCTACCTTCATAGCCTACTTGAAAATATTACTTTGCCCTAATAATTAACAATAAAATCGCGATATCTCGGAAAATATCAATTTTAGGTGAAAAACAGCCTGAATGTTTTCGAAAGAGAATTACATTTTTTATAAGACGGTGTAAAAAAATATAGGGTGTTGTATTTTTAAAAAAAGAGTTATCAATGTTTAAAGTTTCACAAGTTTGACCAAGCGTAAAAAACGCCCTGTATAATATTTTAAAAATGTAGGTGGTGCAAAGTGTTACATAATCTATTGTCAATCTTATCTCCAAGCGAATTTCTTCAGATTTGTCAAAGTTTTCAAATGTTGAAAATTTTTGAAAATACTGTATTTTCATGAAAATGCAATTTCCACGAGAACGGTTGATTTTAGACCCAAATGACTTAATACATTTTTTGAATAAAATTTAAAGAGGAATCCAAAAATGTAAAAATATATAGGGTGTTCCATAAGAAAAAGTATAACTCTGAAATGGCACTCTTTTTTGGAGCACCCTGTATATTTGAAAATATTTTTTAAATGTAGCCCTTATTGACTTACATAATCTAACAGCGACAGAAATTGGAAAATATAAACCGTTTCGCCATAAAACTCTGACGCGTCCGTCGTGACTCACCCTGTATAATTTTTAAATGGTAAAGTGACTTTTGGCCCACTCTGTAGTAACAAAGTTACCCGTACACCACATGTAGATTATTGTCATACTGTATACATGACATGGCCTTCTTAGTTGTGCTTCTTGAATGTTTTGTTCTATTACTATTTTCCATTCAATAATTTTGTCACAGCCTACTTTGATTGAAGTAATATTTGCTTTCTTGGTAAAAAAAAGCTCCTGGCAAAAATGGGTAAATAATTATCTTTTAATAAAAAATGTTAAAGGCTAAAAAAGATGAGGTACCATCAAATAAATCTTAAAAAGAAAAAGAAAATTCTAAAACTGAGTATCTTAAAAACATATTTGGAAAGAGCTTACAGCTTTCTAAACATTTTATAATAAACACCAAAGCTCTTTCTCTTAAAATTATCATTTGTTGTTGGTAATTTGGATATAACCACTTCTTTTGTAGTTTTTATTAAGTTAATAGTGTGGTAAAACTTTTAGGTGATGCTGATGGCATGGTGGGAAGATCAAATGCTCACAGGATAGATTTGAACAGAAATTTCCCTGACCAATATGTGGTTAACGAAGTAAGTTGGTCGGTCTAGTGTGGTTGCTTATCTTTGAAATGACTCATACATTCACTTGTTATTTTTTATTAAACCAGCAGTTCCAAAACTGCTATGCTGCTTTCCTTTATAGTTTGTTGTTATATCAACTGTTTGGATGTTTTTTTTTAATACGGAGAACAAAACTCTTTTTTAATCGTCTATGTGCAATAAAATTCGAATCTGGTTTATTATTAAAAATTAAAACAAAATGAAAAAAAAAACAAAAGCAATTATCAAGGGATTAAAATTTACGGCATAAAAGTGAAAATCAAATTAAATGTAGTACTCTTAAATTTGAATTTTTTTAAAATTTTTTAAAGCCTGCTGTTTTTATTTATCAATTTTGCTTTTTTACCTATATCATCGTTAAAGCAGCATTAACTTGAGAAATATTAACTGAAAAAATAAATTATCCATAAGAATATGTAAGAAGACACAGGTTGTACCCTTAACCACTTAATGCACAGGACCGTGACGTTTACGGGCGCTATACACTTGTTTCGAGTCCGTTTACTTCTCAGGCAACATTAGTTCGATGTTTTATTCTTCATTTCAAATATTTTAGGACTAAATAATTTAAGGCAAAATATTTTTTTTTGTCTGTTCACTAACAAATAAAAATCATATATCTATGGCCTTTTATATTGCAATAACGCTCGGCACAAGAGTAAGTATCCAGCAGCAGTGTTACTTTGTATACTTTCGAAAATATTTTTACAATGACTTGGTAAATACGTCAGTTACCGAATCTAATCGCTACACAGAACAACAGCCAAGAAAATCATCCAGTGTTTTGTCACCTATATCAGTAGATAAAATGCAAATTTTTGTGAATCAGTATTCTTCAGGGGATTAGAAAACCTGAAGAAATAAAACAATTGAAGTCGGTTATTGTTTCTTCCATGGCAACGTTGATTTTTATCTTAGATTTTGCAACTTTTGTTATTTTGTTTATTTTTGTTAACAAATCTATAAAATATATCATTGTAAAGAGAAAAAAAAATCTTTATACCTAAGTCATCGCCTACTAAGACTGGCATTTAAAAAAAGTTGTTTTATTAAATACTTCACACAGTAATTTATAAAAAAAAGTTTGAATATCACCATATTATGGTTAACAAAATATACAAAAAAAAATCCTTTGACATTTCTGTGTATTAGCAATGATAGCCGACATATTTGAGTTTAAATTTTTTAATCGATTTTGGTTTTTTCATTATATCGCGCAAGCCATGGAATTTTTAAACAAAACAAGATAAAATATACCCCTAAATAGCTAACTTTTGTCCCATTTAACCAACCGTGTATTTTCGTTATTTAAGAGATAGCAATAGTGCCACTTTTATTAGTAAAACACTCTATATTACACCCAATTAAAATTTTATTTAATGTGTATATTGCTATATTTTTTAATAAATAGTTTGAAATAAGCATAAACTTTAATTTTCTGCAAGAAATTGTAAATTTCAAAAAAATTTGTGCTTTAAAGCGTTAAAAAAAATTGCTTATTTATGTTTAAAATTCAGCTAAATGGACTGAACAAATTGTTTTTAATAGTATAAATATTCAAGAGCCCCTCTAGGATTTTATTAATAAAATTTCCAAATTAATTTACAGTGGCATTGTTAAATCGCTAAATATGAATATTTTGTTAAAGATCTGTAGCTGTCAATATTTTAAAAAAACCTAAATGGACAACAACCACTACAATATACAGGGTGTCCCAGTTAACGTAAACAGCATGGGGATCTCGTAAACGGTAAAAGACACAGAGTTGGTTAAATGGGTGAGAATGATCTTTGATTTAAGGGCAACTATTCTATGAAAAAAATCTTTAAAAAAATTTAGTTTTTGCGCTATTCGTAAAAAACAAAAAAATTACGTTTTCGATTTTTGCTATAACTTGCTTATTTAAAATCATACCCAAAATATTTTTAAAAATTATTAGGACACTTTTTTTGCTTAGAATTGAAATTAGTTAATAAATTTTACCTATCTTCATTTGTTTTTGTTATTTTAACATCAACTTTCTTATTTTAAATACGGGTCGTAGTTGGCTATGACACCATTAAAAAGAGATTTTTTTTTCTCGTTTCATTGATGTATGGGCAGAGGCGGCTCGTCTTTAGGGGCCACAGGGGCCGGGCCCCACCTGTATCTGTGAAGCTAGCAAAATAATTATAATTTAAAGCAATATTTTATTGTATTAATTTTATTTTGATTTATTCCCAACACGTTTTATTTTTTAAATAAAAACTTGCTGTAGTATTTTGTGGCCATAGTATAACGCGACAGAACGCACTTTCGGGCTAGCTGAAGGCTGGCCTATTTCATGCGAGTAGAGCACAGGATGTGTGAAGCACGCGGACTAGCGATGGTGTTTGTTTCCCAACCGCAACGCTCATAGTAGGGCCAGTTTGATCGGGCCCGTCACTAAGTTTTTAAGTACGTAGCGCGCGATTCTTTGATAGTGTATTTATTATTTTTTCCTCGTTGTTGAACTGTTTGTTTTATTTTAGTGTGTTTAATTATTGTTGGTGTGTTTTGTTGCTGTTTATTTATTTAGTTGTTGTTTTTTTTTTTGTAATTTATTTTAAAGTTTAAACTATTACGATGATAAAGAAAATCGACAGTTTATTGAAAAAACGTTTCTTATTATTAAGTCTAGAGGAAAAATTAGAATTTAAAAAACTTGGCGCATATCAACCCAAGATGTGCAGTGCATATTACGCAACAAGATGGCAAAAAACAAGAAGATTTATAACTTATAATACATATTACGTTTAGTTTGAAAAAAATTAAAATTATTTTTTTGTGTCCCTGGCCCCACCTGCTTCTATTGTCACCAGTTGCCACTGTGTATGGGTTGTTAGGTTTATTTTTAAAAATAAGCAAGTTATAGCAATATTATTGTATTTGTTAAGTTTTATTTAAGTCTAAGTGGCCATTGGAAAACAAAGCAAACATCACATAAATAAACTAGCTGTACTTAATTAAACACAAAGTAACCTAAATAATTTAGGATGTTTTTTAAATTACATAATAATTTATGATTTTTCAATTACTATTACTATTGCATCTAAATTATAACATGCGTTCAAAGTGTAGCCCACTCTCCATGTGCAATGTAAATTTGAGATCTGCACTTTGTAGATAACAATGTTTCCTAAGCAAGTTACTTTTTGTTTGATGAAATGTTCTTAAAACAGCTAATCATAAAAAGACAGTTGACATAATTACAAAATTGAGATTGGCTAATTTAACAAAAGTTTATCAAATAAAAAGAAATATGCTTAGGAAAACATTAGTATTTACAAAGTGCAGATCTCAAATTTGTATAGCACATGGAGAGTGGGCTACACTTTGAACGAATGATATAATTTAGATTCAATAGTAATAGTAATTGAAAATCATAAATTATTACGTAATTTGAAAAATTCTTAAATTATTTAGGTTTCTTTGTGTTTAATTAAGTACAGCTAGTTTATTTATGTTATGTTTTGCTTTGTTTTCCAATGGCAACTAGACTTAGATTAAACTTAACAAATACAATAATATTGCTATAACTTGCTTATTTTTAAAAATAAACCTAACAACCCATACATCAATGAAACCAGAAAAAAAATCTCTTTTTAATGGTGCCACAGCCAATTACGACCCGTATTTAAAATAAGAAAGTTGATGTTAAAATAACAAAAACAAATGAAGATAGATAAAATTTATTGACGAATTTCAATTCTAAGCAAAAAAAGTGTCCTAATAATTTTTAAAAATATTTTGGGTATGATTTTAAATAAGCAAGTTACAAGCAAAAATCGAAAACGTCATTTTTTTGTTTTATACGAATAGCACAAAAACTGTAAATTTTTTTAAAGATTTTTTTTATGGAATAGTTGCTCTTAAATCATAGATCATTTTGACTTATTTAACCAACTCTGTATCTCTTACCGTTTACGAGATCTTCATGCTGTTCAAGTTAACTGGGACACCCTGTATATGTAATTTCATTATATTTGTTTTAAATAAAAGCTTAAATAGTCTTACAATTAATTTCTGTGTAACATTAAAATTATTATTATTTTTAGTATAATCGCAATACGGAACCAGAAACAAAAGCTGTCATGGACTGGATATTATCAGAACCGTTCGTCTTATCAGCAAATCTCCATAATGGTGCTCTGGTGGCCAACTATCCATATGACAACACTCCAAGTGGGGAAAACGGATATGAAAATTTATCGCCCGATGATAAAGTGTTTAAATATTTAGCTCACACATATGCCAATGTAAGTGATCCAATTTTTGTGCCAAGTATAGCTAGTGGTTATTCATCGTCCATAAAATGAAGGACAGTTTTTAAATGATGTTGTAAAAATAATTTTAATTGTGAATTCTAGGCTCACAAAAGTATGAGACTAGGTAAATCGTGTCCTCTGTTTCCTAATGAACACTTTGAAGGTGGCATAACAAATGGCGCAAAATGGTATGTGGTAACGGGAGGTATGCAAGACTGGAATTATCTGGTTGCCGGGTGTATGGAACTTACCTTCGAATTGGGATGTTCCAAATATCCTGCGGCTTCGCAGTTACCAAATTATTGGTCGGCTAACAGGGAAGCTCTGTTGACATACATGGAACAGGTAATTACATTGTATTAAATATACAGGGTGATTGATTGAGACCGGTACTTAAAAATATATGAAGAATGAAAAAGGGTATGGATCTGAAATTTTGGTTATGACCATAATGGCATCTGATCTGTCAAATGAAAATATTTTCAAGATGGCGATACTTCCGGAAATACCGGATGTTGACGTCTACTTTCTTATTTCAAATGCAATGGTCTATTTTTTATTGCGTATTTGGATTTAAAACATTATTTTAGAGGGACTTTTATTAGCATTTCCTATACCTAAGTGCAGTAAATTTTTAGATTTTTTGACTTTTTTGAAAATTTTTTGATTTTTATCGTGATGCTTAATATTATCTAACGTCGCCATTTTTGAAGAAAAAACTTAGAAGCTTAAATTTAGACCATGCCTAGAAGAAACCTTGGAGTACATCTTGGAATTTTTGCAATCGATGCATTACTTACAGGGTGTCCAAAATTTAATTTTCTTTTAATACAACTTGAGATCACTAAAACTCGTTTTTTTCAAATACAATGCCCAATTTTTTTTTTATTTTCTTATGTAAAATTACATTCTGCATCAATCTGTATTAGCGTTTCCTATACCTATCTGCTAGGGATTGTAATACCGGTAAACCGGTTTACCGGTAAATCGCAAAAAAGGCTCTTCAAATTTTACCGGTAATTTTCCAATTTTTTACCGGTAATTCCGGTAATTTTACAATATTTTTCCAATAATGATAAAAATCTAAATCAAATAATCAAAAAAGAATATTGACTTATTTTCAGGGAGAAAAAATAAGGGGAAAATAGATACAATATGATTGTTTACTCACTTCTCTGTCAAATATCTCGCACGGTAATTTATAAATAAATATCTGACTATCGTCTTCTTATGGCAAACTAAGTCTACAAAACATTTTTCTTTTGGCGTTTTTGTGTATTCGCAACAATAACCGAGATAATTAAAGTTAAAAATTTTGATCGATTTCGGTTTTTCCGTTAAATCACGCAAGCCATGGAATTTTTAAACAAAACAAGATCTTGTTTAAAATACACTCCTAAATAGCTAACTTTTGTCCCATTTAACCAAGCTTGTATATTCATTATTTACGGAGATAGCAATAGTGTCCCATGGAAAAGAACACCCTGTGTACTCTTATTTTATATTGAATTATATTATTATTATTAGGTACATAAAAAAATTTACGTTGATGGCTCTTAACTGATATATTGTATGAAACTTATTGTGATAGTTTAGGCTTCAACTATCCCAATCAGTTACATACTAAATAAATATATATTTTTTTAATATGGTTTTCGGAGTTTATTCGCGTAATATTTAAATTGGCTCTACGTTTCGGCAAGCTGTCCCTATAGGGATACGCGGATAAACTCCGAAAATTATATTAAAAATGTTAGTAACCGCGAAAATCTAAAAAAAAACAATTATATCTATATCCAATATATGTACATATAATATTATGATTTACCGGTAAATTACCGGTAAACCGGTTTTGGTTGAAAATTTTACCGAATTACCGGTAATTCAAAAAGTCGGTAAATTTACAATCCCTACTATCTGCAACAATTTTCGAGTTATTAAGAATTTTTGATAAAGTTAAGAGAAATTGCAACATTTTTAAATAGTAGGCCTTGAAAATGACAACAAATGCCAATATTAATAACTGTAAACCACTTTTATTGCGTTTGTCTGAAGCAGGGCTGCGGAGTCGGGAAAAAAAAAGTCGACTCCGACTCCGACTCCTGATAATTTTAGTGGTTCGACTCCGACTCCGACCAAATTAAATACTAAGACATTTTATGGTGTGTAATATAGGAAAAAAAATACTAAATATAAAAAAATTATTTAAAATTTAAGTTTAAATTTTGCGGCAAAGGACCACCTCGCAATTTTTTGTTGTACTCGAAGTCGGAGTCGGTACTATTTTTCCGACTCCACTCACCAGAAATTCCTCCTAAACTCCGACTCCGACTCCACAGCCCTGGTCTGAAGTATCCATAAGAATGGAATATCAAGAGTATTCAAAACACGGATATTTTAAATTTATTTTACATTCATAGACAATATCAGAAGATTATTGAAAGTGCCAACGAATAGTTGTGCATTTTAAATGTAGCTTGTACAGCATAGTATGTTAAACCCGAGTCTTGTGCTGCCAATCGAATTGACCGATGAGGATGGTCATTAAAATATCCCAGGATGTTAACTTCATTGGTTTCATCATTTGTCACACGCTTAGGTCGAATACTAGCAGTTTTCACTCTTCTAAATTGCAAAAAAATTGATTCTATTCATTGAAATTTCTGTCTGGTTATTACAATCAAATGAGGATACCTCTCACTGAACACACCACAAGTTCTTTTAATAAATAATCTTGTGACATTCTTGATGAATATAAAATAAGTTCAAAATATTCGTGTTTGAATACTCTCGATTTTCCTCTTTCCTCGATACTTCAGACAAACGCAATAAAAGTGTACAGTTATTAATATTGGCATTTGTTGTCATTTCCAAGGCTTACTATTTAAAAATGTTGCAATTTCTCTTAATTTTATCAAAAATTCTTAATAACTCGAAAATTGTTGCAGATAGGTATAGGAAACGCTAATACACATTGATGCAGAATGTAATTTTGCATTAGAAAATGAAAAAAAAGTTTGGGCATTGTATTTGAAAAAGACGAGTTTTAGTGGTCTGAAGTTGTATTAAAAGAAAATTAAATTTTGGACACCCTGTAAGTAATGCATCGATTGCAAAAATTCCAGGAGGTACTCCAAGGTTTCTTCTAGGCATAATCTAAATTTAAGCGTTTTTTCTTCAAAAATAACGGCTTTTGATAATATTAAGCATTACGATGAAAATCAATTTTTTTTTTGAAAAAGTCAAAAAATCTAAAAATTGACTGCACTTAGGTGTAGGGAATGCTAATTAATATAAGTCCCTCTAAAATAACGTTTTAAATCCAAATACGCAATAAAAAATAGACCATTGCATTTGAAATAAGAAAGTAGACGTCAACT
The DNA here is from genome assembly GCA_947652605.1 of Elmis aenea. Lineage (NCBI taxonomy): Eukaryota > Metazoa > Arthropoda > Insecta > Coleoptera > Elmidae > Elmis > Elmis aenea. The sequence continues at coordinate 14,081,177 of OX393583.1, read as the reverse complement.
TCCGGTATTTCCGGAAGTGTCGCCCCATTGAAAATATTTTTAATAAATAGATCAGATGCCATTATGGTCATAACCAAAATTTCAGATCCTTACCCTTTTTCATTCTTCATATATTTTTCAATACCGGTCTCAATCAATCACCCTGTATAAATTTGAAAAATACCCTGCAATTAAATATTTTATTTTGCGGCAAATGGTAACTATGATTTTAAGAAGTTAATTATTGCATTTTTATAACAGATAGATGCATCGAAGAAGAAATCTAAATGGTATGGGTGTTTGGTTTTTCTGTGCTGTTTTTTATATAGATTACAAGACAACTAATATTGTATTATACAGGGTGTCTGAAATTCAACACTCAACATGGGGATCTCGATTATCTAGAGCAGTGTTTCTTAAACTGTGGGTCGCGAGAATTTTATTTTGGGTCACAAACCATATTGAAATTAATAGTAAAGTTTTTATTTATTTAATCTAGCCAGAAATTAATATTTTATTCATTTTAAAGGTACTTTTTTGGGTAATGAGATTTTGAGTTTTAACCTTTGGGTTTTGTAAATAACCCGTATTTTTTTAAATTAGTTTCTAAAAATGAAAATAATTTCTTTCTTGGCAACCAATAAAGAAATTCCCATAAATTTTTGCAAATACATACATTTCACTTGTATTGCTACTATTTCTATTACAAGCATAGTAACAGAAAAGCATGTCCCTTTTTTCTTCATTAGAAAACATTGTTTTTGAAATTTACAATAAATTCAATCAAAAACTTCGATCAACATGTGAGAGAGATTTTTTGTACGTATAACAAATAATATTTATTTGACAAGCTCTGAGGTTTTGTTTTTAAAATTTGTAACTGGCTAATAACTACTACACTAACGATAAGAGACAACTCTTTAATGTCACATCGAAAAAAAAGAACATCAACACGGGATAACTCCCATCTATTAGTAGGCAGTGAACATGTAAAATGATTTTTGCTTATTTAAAGAAAAACTACAAGAGAAAAGCATAACAAACCTTATATCATTGAAACGAGAAAAAATAATCTTTTTAATAAGGCCACGGCCAACTATGACTTCCATTTAAAAAAATGCAGGTTTGTGTTATAACTCGGAAATCGAGAGTGCTATTAAAATTTCGTTAACATATTTAAAATTTATGCTAAAATATCTATAAAAACCAATTTTAATTTTTGTTCTAACTGATATGGTTACGGAATTTTGATAAAATCGACCTTTTTCAGTTTTTTCAAAATATTTCAAAAAGTTGATGACGTAGGTCAACTTTGAAAATGGCATCAGATTTCCCTTTAAATTCTGCACAAATTTGCTAATTTAAACGTTTCTGTATCTCCAATATTAACGGAGTTACCCATACAACAGGTTAGAAAAATGGGCACCCTGTATATACAGGGTGATTGATTGAGACCGGGCATTAAAAATATATGAAGAATGAAAAAGGGTATGGATCTGAAATTTTGGTTATGACCATAATGGCATCTGATCTGTTTATTGAAAATATTTTCAAGATGGCGACACTTCCGCAAATACCGGAAGTTGGCGTCTACTTTTTTATTTTCAATACAATGGTCTATTTTTTAGTGCTTTTTTTATTCAAAACGTTATTTTAGAGGGACTTTTATTAGCATTCCCTATACCTAAGTGCAGTCATTTTTTAGATTTTTGGACTTTTTTGAAAATTTTTTGATTTTCACCGTGATGCTTAATATTATCTAACATGGCCATTTTTAAAGAAAAAACGCCTTAATTTAGACCATGCCTAGAAGAAACCTTGGACTACATCCTGGAATTTTTGCAATCGATGAATTACTTACAGGGTGTCCAAAATTTAATTTTCTTTTAATACAACTTCAGACCACTAAAACTCGTTTTTTTCAAATACAATGCCCAAACTTTTTTTTCATTTTCTAATGCAAAATTACATTCTGCATCAACCTGTATTAGCGTTTCCTATACCTATCTGCAACAGTTTTCGAGTTATTAAGAATTTTTGATAAAGTTAAGAGAAATTGCAACATTTTTAAATATTAAGCCTTGGAAATGACAGCAAATGCCAATATTAATAACTGTAAACCACTTTTAATTGCGTTTGTCTGAAGCATCCATGAAAATGTATAATCAAGAGTATTCAAACACGAATATTTTGAACTTATTTTATATTCATGAAGGATGTAACAAGATTATTGAAAGAACTTGTCGCGTGGTCAGTGAGAGTTATCCTTATTTGACTGTAATGACCTAATGACCAGACAGAAATTTTAATGAATAGAATCAATTTTTTTTTCAATTTAGAAGAGTGAAATCTGCTTGTATTCGACCTAAGCATGTGACAAAGGATGAAACTAACAAAGTTAACATCCTGAGATATTTTAATGACCATCCTCAGCGATCAATTCGATTGGTAGCGCAAGACTCGGGTTTAAAATACTATGCTGTACAAGCTACATTAAAAATACACAACTATTCGTTCACACTTTCAATAATCTTCTGAATTTGTCCAAGAATGTAAAATAAATTCAAAATATCCGTGTTTGAATACTCTTGATAATCCATTTTCATGGATACTTCAGACAAACGCGATAAAAGTGGTTGACGGTTATTAAGTATTGGCATTTGTTGTCATTTCCAAGGCCTACTATTTAAAAATGTTGCAATTACTCTTAACTTTATCAAAAATTCTTAATAACTCGAAAATTGTTACAGATAGGTATAGGAAACGCTAATACAGATTGATGCAGAATGTAATTTTGCATTAGAAAATGAAAAAAAAGTTTGGGCATTGTATTTGAAAAAAACGAGTTTTGGTCGTCTGAAGTTGTATTAAAAGAAAATTAAATTTTGGACACCCTTTAAGTAATTCATCGATTGCAAAATATCCAGGATGTAGTCCAAGGTTTCTTCTAGGCATGGTCTAAATTTAAGCGTTTTTTCTTCAAAAATGGCGGTGGTAGATAATATTAAGCATCACGATGAAAATCGAAAACTTTTCAAAAAAGTCCAAAAATCTCAAAAATGGCTGCACTTAGGTATAGGGAATGCTAATAAAAGTCCCTCTAAAATAACGTTTTGAATCCAAATAGGCAATAAAAAATAGACCATTGTATTTGAAATAAGAAAGTAGACGTCAACTTCCGGTATTTCCGGAAGTGTCGCCATATTGAAAATATTTTCATTAAACAGATCAGATGCCATTATGGTCATAACCAAAATTTCAGATCCATACCCTTTTTCATTCTTCATATATTTTTAATGCCCGGTCTCAATCAATCACCCTGTATAATCTATGCCCTTTCTACCTGTAGGGTGTAAGGGTGAAGTTTTTTCATACATCTAAAATCAGTTCTTTATAAAAAAAATTCCAGCCATCTATTCTGTGCTAGATTCTTTGCTTCTACCCACGTTTTCCCTTTTTTCTTTAAAATTTTTTCCATTGCGTTGTCCCAAGTTTTCTTTTTCTTTTACCTGGCATTTTACTTTCTTTTAATTGGTATTGATCTGTCCAATCTTTGTAAGTGTCCCCACCACCCAAGTTTTCTTTGTTCTATGAATTCTTCTATGGATTCTATCATTAATTCTTTTTTTATTTGGACATTTTTAATTCTATCTTTTTGTGTTACTCCTTTTACCCTTCTTATCTCTTTTGATTACACCCATGTTTCGCAGTTATATGTGAGAATTGGTCTGTAGTTTGATTTATATGCTTTCATTTTTGTTTCTTTTGAGATTTTTCTTTTGTTTATGAGTCCTTTACTGAGTGCATAATATACTCTATTAGTACGGTGACCATATTCTTTTGGAGAAAATAGGGGACAAATCAGAAATTGTTTCATAATGAAAGAAACGTTTATTTCTAAAACTAAAATGCGTTTTTTATAAAATAAATACCTATTAAACAATCGTAATATTAAATTTAAAAAATTAATTTTGGTATTTTTTGCACGAATGAACTTTTTTTAATAGCTCAGGTTCATGTTTTAAAAATTCATAAAACTGTATACAATTCATATCAAAGTTGCATTTCGCAAAAATGCATGCTTCTAATGTTTCTGTTTTTAATTGAGTTTTTTCACTGGTCCACATATTGTTTATTATCGAAAATACTCTTTCAGTGGGGGCATTAGATCCAGGAAGACATAAGCTAAATTCAATAATATTTAAAATATGTTTAAACGATACATGTTTATCTGTGAAATAGTTAAAAATTTCAACCCATCTACGTTGGCAGGACACATCATTTTGTCGCCATTCTTCTGTCTTTTCACTGGTAACATAATTTTTAACACACGAAACTTCATCAAACAGTTCACCATCATTTATATTTAAGTTCCAATGATTGGAGATGAACAAAACGCTTTCTTCGATCTTCGCCCACAGCGGGATTTCTCGTAGTAGGACCCATTCAAATAATTCCATTTCCACGAAAGAACTGTCCCAGAGATTTAGATAACCAATGCAGGTTTGGTAAAATTTATGAATTGCAACTTTAAATATGTTGGCATTAATGTTTTGGGATTTTTCTAAATCTAAAATAATTTTTTTACCATTAATAGATAAAAACCCTTGATTTTTTCGTTCAATTAACTTTAGCTTCAATTCTTTTAAATGCATGGATGCTTCACACATTGAGATTTCTTGTGATTCAATTTTCAAAATATATTGTTGAAATGTAGAAGCTTGGCTGTGAATAAAATATAACCATGCCTCAGCTGACACATCATTAAAAAAGTTTTTCAGAATCGTGGGACATTTTTCAAGTTCCAAAAAATACGATTTTAGCGGCTTAAATAGTTTTAATATTCTCTCTAAAGCTGGTAGAAGAGTTAGCCATCGCGTCTTGCTGTAACCTAGTAGCTTTTTATATTGAACATCTACATCATCACAAAATTCTTTCAGTTTTTCCACTCTGATTGTGTAGATGTAAAAATGTGAATAAATTTTTACTAATATCACTTCAATATCTACCGGAAGACAATCAACACCAGTACTTACGCAGTTATTGGATATGTGGGCAGCACAATTAACACCAATCAGTTTATTGCCACATAAATTTTGTATTTTAAAGAAAACATTATTTTCTCCTTTTCTCTGGGAACCACCAAAGTTGCAGTTGGTGTTGTCAGCACACAAAGCAAGTAATTTATCAGTAATGTCATAATTGTTTAGCGATTGCTTGATGGTATCTGTTAATATATCAGAATTTTCTCCAGGTAGATTCTTTAAATCTAAAACTTTTACTTTGACACCTTGATTGGGTAAAAAATACCTGACCAAAATCGGGCATAATTTAATATTTCCATGATTAGAACAGTCTGAATAAATAGTAATATAATTTGTTTTACATAAATCAGTTTTAACTGAGGCAACAGAATATGGACCGAAAACATTACAAATGATCGCTTCTGTTTTTGTTCTGGCACAAGAATACGTTTCGTCAAAACAGTTTTTGATTAATTTTGAAGTGCAGTCGTTTGATCGAAATGAGTGATTATGCTGTACAGAATGGTAACACCAAGATGCTTCTTTAAGTGCTAACTGTTTTACTTTGTCATCGAAAATTTTGTTAACAAGGAATGAGTTTAACGACTTACTCGATGAAGCCCTGACTTCAGCTTGTTTGTGTTTTGAAGTCAGTAAATGCTGTGTAATTGCTGATCTGCCACAATTCGCGATGCTGAAAACTGACGAACATTTATTACATTTGACGTCACTATCAGTCATTCCTCTTTTAATGAATGGAAATTCTTCCTCCAATGTTTTGTTGAAAATACATTTTCTTTTCGGTGCCATGACAATGGGCCAACAAAATTCAAATTAATATGTAATTTTAAAAAACACTATTAAGCTTTGTCTGCTCGAACATAAACACACAATACTCTACTCGCTCCTACACCAACTTGAGGCTAAAGTGGACCGCGAGATGCGCAAATAGAGGGGATGGCGGTTGAAATTTAGACTATCCTAAAAACGTTGAGTTTTTAGTGGACTTATAATCAAAATAAAGGACAAAATGGCCATTTTCGAAAAAAAATAATTCCAAAGGACACACTAGTGAAATAAAGGACTGTCCCCTTAAATAGGGGACGTATGGTCACCGTATCTATTAGCCTTTTTTATTCTATTATTCAGTTCAGTATCTTGTTTTCCTGTTTCTTTTAACGTAATACCCGAGTATTGAAAACTGTTAATTTATTCTGTTAGCTCTCCATCCACTCTAATTTGTATTTCATTTTTTTTGTTTGATACTACCATGATTTTAGCTTTATTTTCGTTCATTTTCATTCCATTTTCCGTTAATACTTGGTTCCAGATATTTAAGTTTTCTCCTAGGTCTCTTTTGAGTTCCTGCTATGATAGCTAAATCATCTGCGAAGGCGCATTGTGACATATTAATACTTTCTAGTTGTCTGTATCCAATATAGATGGGTTTTGTTCTCTGTTTTGTTTCTCTACCTAGTTCAGGGATGGGGAACCTTTGTACTATGGAAGGCCACTTCTCAATTCGGAATTTATAAGCAGGCCGCACATTATTACCCCCCCCCCTGCGTTTTTACATAAATACAAATATTGAAAATTGTGCACAGAATGTTAATTTCTCAAATTGTCTGTTAAATATAAATTTATTTTATTTACCGTACATATTACTCGTATATAACTATTTACATACTATGTTTGTATGTTTTAAAACACAAAGTGATGTGGTCTATAGGGTTTTAATTTAAATCTACATTTAAATGGCCAAAAAAAAAGCTACATTAGATTACGTCATATAGCAAACTGTAAAATAAATCGAGAAAACGAATTATAAAAAATATGAAATGAGTAAGGTCGCAGGTTCCCCACCCCTGACCTAGTTCATCCATATAAGTAATAAATAACAATGGGCTCAAGCTTCCTCATTGTGTGACTCCTCCTAATCGCAACGTTTAGCAATTTAATTTTGTATCAATCAGAATTTAAAAATGTTAACAAAATTAGGTGTATTTAAAATTAAAAATTCATGACACTTTGCTTGAATACTTTTGATTGTTTTTATCGTTATTTGCGTTGTTCATTGATAATGCAGTTGTTAATAGTTGAAAGTATTAATTTTCAATATGTGTTGAGTTGATTTTGTGGCTAATAACCAAAAGGTTGGCTTTAATATTGCTGCAAAAAAAAAAGTTTTTTCCTATTCCATTACTTTTTAGTTAACTTATTTTAATTGTAGGTCCATAAAGGCGTTCATGGTTATGTGTTCAGTACTATAGGCCATTCAATTCCTAACGCAGAGGTGAGAGTAGAAGGCATCAGCCACGCTGTAAAAACTGCAAAGTATGGCGATTTTTGGAGGATTCTTTTACCAGGAAAATATAATCTAACAGTTTCAGCTAGAGGGTAATTATTTTAATTTTTGTAATTGACAGAAATTAATAGGAGAAGGAATGAATTAATAGTATAAAACAGGGGTCGGCAACCTTTTTGTCATTAAGAGCGCAATACAAAATTTTATATGCGCTGGGGGCGCATATCAAATGCAACTAGATCAGGGTTTCTTAAACTTTTCCACTCGGGACTTCTTTTACCTAAAATAATTTTTATATGCAACTCCGAGGGTAGTGGTATACATAGGGTGACCATTTTTTCTGCGGTGCAATCCGGGACATTGAGCCCGGTAGGAGGGGGGGGGAATTAAAAAAAAATTACACTTAATGAAACAAATACAAATACAGTCGAACTTCCCTAAGTCGAATCACCATAGTTCACTAAAAAAATTCGAGATATAGAAAATTCGAGTTACAGAAATAACTACAAAATGAGTAAAATACGCTTTTTTATGAATTTATTGACAGTAAATACATATATGACTACATGAAATCAACAAACTTTATATGGATGTACATATAAACATACGTATATAACACACATAATATAAACAAAAAAAGAAAAAGAAAATTATGAATAACAAACATTATTTTTCTTAAAAGTCAGTGACTCTTGATTGTTTTAGATTAAAAGATTCTTTATCCACAAAGTTCTCTAAAGTTGTTAACGTGCGATACACTTCGTCTGTAAGATTCTCTTTTGAACACAAATATTCGCTACACTGTTTGATTGTCGTCTTCTAAGGCAACTAAAGTTTTTCTCAGAATTGTTCTTCTATAGTGCAATTTCATATAATGCGATTAACAGTAAATACAGCCTAGCGCATAAATACGAGTACATACCTGCGATAATCCGGTCATTAGCACATTAAGAGGAATAACATACACAATACAATACAAAATTACAAAAATTCGAGTTCACTGTCTTCAAAAATCTCAAATTTTACTTCGAGGTACAGAAAAATTTTACTTAGAGAAATTCGAGATATAGAAACAAAATTGTATGTAAAATGCGACCTTGATGCAAAAATTTGCGAACAAATTCGAGATATAGAAAAGTTTGACTTATAGAAGTTCGAGTGTACAATTTAAAAAAATATTTTCTTCGCCATTTAGGATTCTTAAAAAATTAAATTTAGAAAATTTAAGGAATTGTGTTAAAAAATGAAACTACTATTTAAATTTAATTTAACAACTGCTTTTCCTGTTTCGAATATTATAGAAAGTTTGGTTTGTTTTTTTAACCTCTAAAAGTACTTACCGGTAGCATTTGATTATTTAGTCGAATACTTCCTTACAGCGGCGCAGCGAGGGGGGGGGGGGGGCAAGGGGGGTATCGATGCCCCGGGCGCCAATTTTGGGGGGCGCCGCGAAGACAAAATATTTTTGCGTTTATTTCACGTATTTAAAGCCAGAAAACTAAAATGCCATTATTATTTTAAAATTTGTTCTTATTTTCATTGCAGTGTATTTGAATAAATAATACAACATTATTTTACTTGAAACCCACAAACGAAATCGCCTATGTAATTTTGCATTACTAAACATCAAAAAAAGAACATTTGACAAAATTAATTTCTATGGAGTAATTGATAAATTTGCCACGATAAAGGCAAGAAAAATATATTTAATCAAAATTAAACCAATATAATTTAATTTATAGTTTGTCTAATTTAATACATTGTAATCCTTAGGCCCTTAATTTTATTTATATTTACAAAAATGTATAAATAAATCTATAAACAGCGTCATTCAAATGGTCTGCAACAAACAAAAAAGTTTTTTATTTTTGATTTCTCAAAAAGTTTTATTCCTGATAAAAGTGCATGTTCTAAAACTAATTTTAAGATAAAGAAAAGTTTAAAAGAAGTTCATAGAACACTAGATTTTAGCTATTTTAGAAATATTCACGATAGTAAAGTGCCTTAATTTTGAGAGTTACGAAGAAAGTTCATGGAAACAGTTGTTCAGAATTCAAAAATAGGTCCTAAAATAAAATTTAACGTAAAATTTCCAATTTTTATGTTTGTAGTCATTTTAACAATCCATAATTCTACACCTGGAAAAGTTTTTTATTATCGATTTCTCGGAAACATTTTTTCTTGATAAAAGTTTGTGCATGATCTAAAGCTAATTAAAAAAAAAAAAAAATTAAAATTCATATGCAACTAGATTTTAGCGACTTTTTGATTTTTGAATGTTGAAATTACTATAAAAATTATTATTGGAAATTAAACGTCAAATATCATAGTAGGTCATATTTTTAAATTTACTCCTGTGAATATTTCTAAAATCGATTAAATGTAGTGCCAATAAACTTCTTTTGACATTTTTTTTATCTTAAAATTAGTTTTAGAACAAGCACTAACTTTTATCAAGAATAAAATTTTCTGATAAATCAACAACAAAAAACTTTTTCATTTGTCGCACACACTCTTTGAATGACGCTGTATATACAGGGTGAACCAAATTCGAATGTTTTTCGGGGTATCACGGTTTTTGTAATAGTTAGCTAAAATCTGATGTTGGTCTCTTGGGCTATTATTTTGAGAAAAGAATGCCCATGTCATTTTTGTTTATTCACGCTTTCCATTTTGGCACTATCTACAGACGAAAAATTAAATTTCATTGTTTTTGAAAATAAACTATAACTACTTTTTTTATTAAAATAGAACAAAATGTTTTCAAGGTTTTTTATAAAGATTTTTAAACTTACATTCTTTTTTAATAGAAACCCTAGTTGGTCATGACTTTATATTAAAGAGATTGTTTTTAAATTAAGCATAAAAGTATTTACAAAAAACCTTTATAACATTTTGTTCTATTTTAATAAATAAAGAAGTTATAATTAATTTTCAAAAATGATAAAACTGCATTTTTTGTCTGTAATGCCAAAATAAAAAGCGATATAAAAAATGTGATTACATAGGCGTTCTTTTCTCAAAAAAATTGCCCAAGTGACCGATATCAGATTTTTGCTAATTATTACGGTAACCGAAATACCCCCTAAAAGATTTAAATCTGGTCCACCCTGTATATAAATAAAAGCAATCAAAGAAACAATAACTTAATCAGAAACTTTTAACTGTAACCAAATTTTTCACGACCCCCACATTCAGGTACCCCAAATAGGGTCGCGAACAGTTTAAAAATCTAAGACTAGATTATTGAAAGAGACAATGTTCAAATTAATAACTTTAAGTCCAGTGAGGGCGCATTAAAAATCCACCAGGTGCCCCCGGTTTAAAATAAGTCTTACTTTTTTTTTTGTTTCATGAAATAAGAAAACTTTTAGGATCACAGGCAGACTTATACTTTTTGGGGCTCCTGGCGCTTAATTTATGAGGGTCCCTCCCCACTTAATTTATTTGTGGTAAATAAGAAAAAGTTCTGTTAGGTTAGATAGGTTTTCTTCAAGGACCCCTGGCAGGTGCTAGATCTGACACTCGAAGTCTGCCACTGATATGGATTTTCTATGTAAATTTTTTATCATGAAATTTATGTAAATTTTTTTATTATCATAAAATGTATTTAATTTTTTTATCATCATAAAATTTATGTAATTTTTTTAATTGCAAGTAAATTACACAGCTTTGCTCCAATTTAATTGACTTCAAGCCATTTTTAAAACACTCTGTAAATTCATCACCTTTTGTATTTTTCATGTGCACTTGTACATTTTAATTATTATAGATATGAGACTTACACTCAAGAAATAACGATCTCGGAACATGGCAGCTTGCAGCAAAATATTACGTTGATGAGAGACGACCCGTTACACTGGGCGAGTGCTTATGATTTTGGAATATCTGAAAACCAGTACCATCCAACGTACCATTCCAGTGGCGAAATTTATTCTATAATGGCTGAACTCGAAAATAAATATCCCAAAAATGCTGAGTTCATAAGTGGAGATAATTTTATTTCCATGTCGATACATTCACTCAAAATTACGGATGAGGTATGTATTTCTTTTTTTGTAAAAATTTGTATGATCTTTTCCGGGACCATCGTTATAACTAACGGGCCGGCTCCTTACAGCAAAACGCGAGAAAAGTGTTGGGGATAAAGGCGGATCGTTCATTATTTGCTCATGTTTGCGGTACGTTTTACTGTCTTTGCTGGTCTCTAAAACTTGATAATTAAAGAAAATTTTGTGTCTCCAACATCTATAATCTTACTGAGTGTTCTTCATTGCGAACATCGTTCAATAGTAACAATCGATTGCGGTAAGGTGCTTTTTTTAAATCAAAATAATTAAGATTATTATTAAGCAAATAACTGATTTCGAATATGAAATATTATCCCTAATCTGTGATAACAATAAAGTAAATAGAAAAGCCTATGAACTTTTATGCAATGGTAATATAAAATCACATATAATTAATGAATACAACCAAAAACCGATTTTTCTCTTATTTGATACTGTGCATCTATTTAAATCAATTAGAAACAATTGGCTTAATCAAAAAGACTCCGATCAAACATTTTTAATTCCAAATTCTAGTTTTGTAGAACTTATGGATAGCTGTGACAACAATAGGTATTTAAAAGCTAAAATTTCACACCTAAGGTGACTTTATTATTCAGAAAATTTTAATGTAATTAAAACTGCACCTGCTTTAAGCAAGATAGTCTTAAGTCCCACAGGAATTCAACGACAAAATGTGTTACTTTGTGTTAAATTGTTTGATGAAAAGAACATTACTGCTTTGAAAATGTTCCAAAATGATTTAAAAATGAATGCTTTGGGTACAATCACATTTATGCAATTAATTTCTAATTGGTGGAAATTTGTTAATTGCAAAAATGTATATGAAGGGCAACATCTTCGTGATCAGTATGCAGAACCAATAACAAACTTACAACATGAAAACTTAGCATTTTTGAAAAATTTTGTAGAATGGGTTAAGAAATGGGATGAGTTAGAAATTAATAACATAGCTAAACGAAACGGAAAGATGACAAACCAGACATTTTCTTCATTAACACATACTTGCAATACGTTACTATTATTGACAAATTATTTATTTGAGCAACATAAAATAAAATTTGTATTGTTGAGAAAATTTCAAACAGATCCATTGGAAGCAAGATTTGGTCAATATAGACAAATGAGTGGAGCTTGTTATAATATAAGTGTAGAACAAGTTTTAGAATCCGAAAGAAAATTAAGAACCATTAATCTGTTAAAATTAAAATCAGTGATTTACGGAAACTTTGAAATTAAAACCTTGTTTTTTGAGTTATCATAAATTGACAATGAAAATTCAACTAATATTGACGAATTAAACAAATTATTTGAGGACATAGATCGACATATTGACGTTATAGATATATCAAGCAATAAATTTATGGTTTTGATTTATATTGGAGGATATAATAATAAATAAGTTGCAAACTAAAATAAAATGTAAAATTTGTCTTAATTATCTAACGGAGGATAAAATTTTACCAAATTATGAAAAATGTGAATGTTTATTATATATAATATAAATGACTTAGATCGTGGTGGCTTAAAAATCCCAAAAGACTTCATTGTTCAAATTTTGTGTGCTATGTATAAAGTGTTTCAGGTTTTAATAAGCGAAATGTATGAAGAAAAAGCATGTTAAAAGTATGTTAAAAGCAAAAAATCAAAAAGATATATTATTAAAATTAAGTGTAGATTATGTACAAGAAATTAATTTAGTAGAAATAATAAATTGTAAATGTAACAGTAGTGAATTAATTGTTAATAATTGCATTTCAATATTTTCCAATATATTATTAAATAATTATCGAAAATTAATAAATGATCAACGTGGAGAAAAAGTAAACAAAACCTTGAGAAAATTAAAAACGTACAATAGGAATTAGAAAATATACATTTATAATTAAATATGCTTATAATTAAATACCTTTATAATTAAATACATTTGAAAAACTTCTGTATAAATTATAAATAACAAATAGTAATAAAAGATAGTAATATTTAATAATTAACGTAATAATTTACATAATACAATCTTGGTTTCCGGGTTTGGAACCGCGTCTTCTATATTTAGAAGTAGTTGACGTTTCGACCATTGTGTCTTGGTCTTTTTCAAAACGCTTTTTCAACGCTCCTTTGAAGCTCTCGAATAAATTAAGAAGAACACACGACACAGGACTACACCACGCGGGAATATATAGCATACCTTGCTCCTGTGGAAAAGTATACATAGGACAAACTGGCAGGAGTATACAAACGCGTCTCAAAGAACACGAAGGACAAACAACAAGAAAACAAGTCGATAAATCAGCGGTAGCAGAACACGCCCAGGGTACAGGACACAACATCCTCTTCAGAGAAACAAAACTACTGGCCCGCGCAAACCATTTCTGGCCAAGATTATATCGAGAATCATTGGAAATCATCAAGAACCCAAACAACTACAACAGAGACACAGGCATACAACTCCCAAACATCTGGAAACCAGTCATCACAAAATCACTGAGGCAGAACAAATCCATCAAGCGGAACGCCACGCCTCCACAAGCTGGATATATAAACCCAGCAACATCCCTCACAAATAAGTCGTTTTGAAAAAGACCAAGACACAATGGTTGAAACGTCAACTACTTCTAAATATAGAAGACGCGGTTCCAAACCCGGAAACCAAGATTGTATTATGGATAACGGCCGCGAAAGCCTCAAGAGTAATAATTTACGTTTTATTCTATAGCCAAACATATAGTATCATAGCGAAGTATGTTCAGCATCCGCCTTTATCCCCACCACTCAAAAATTCAATGAGCCGGCCCGTTATAACGATGGTCTCGTCTTTTCCCATTGTTTTTACCAAAGCTTTTTAAGAATTAAATTGCAGAAAATGCCAAACAACATAAAAACTTTTTGTTTTGTTTTTTTAGTGACATTGTTCAAAATATCATTAATGTATTCACTGGACACATATACAGGGTGTCCCAGCCAAAACGAATTATTCGATAGCTCTTATAAATTGTGATTTTTTAAAAAATGTTTTGAATAAAAGTTGCTTGTGGTGATTTACTACCTAACCTTAAATTGTTTTCAACTGTACAGTGTTTTGTTTTTGCGCACGGATACTTAACTTTTTTTTTTAAATACATGGAATACTCTGTGTATGTCATACATTTTAGAAACAGAAATATGAGGTTTTATGTACCTATAATCAATAGCTTTTGAGTTATTTAAGTTTTTATGAAAATATTGACATGAACAGGACTCTAAAAAAATATCAATATTTCTCAACTTAGCAACGTCAAAACAAATTCCTTTGAAGCTTTATTTGGCAATAGTGTCATACGAATTACTAAACAAGTTAAAATTTTAAAATAATGTACAGGGTGCTTTATATGCCCGGTCCATTTGGCTAAACTTCAAACATGAATAAGTATTTTTTTTTAATTGGAACACCCCATATATTTTTATATTTTTTAATTAATAATTTATTGATCTTTAAAAGCTTGTTAAAGTAAATTTTGTCTAAAATGAATATTTCTCAAGTTATTGCGGTTTTCTTAATAATTTTCTGGTACAAACAAAATATTTAATAGAATTTGGAAATATCTTAAAAATTTGTTTTAAACGTCAAATTTCAAATACAAATTATTATAAAAACCGCAATAACTCGAGATATACTAATTTTAGACATAACTGACCTCTAATAGTTTTTAAAGAGTAACGGTTTTTACAGATTAAAATGATTGATAAGAAAATGTAAAAATATATAGGGTGTTCGATTAACATAAATTGATGTATTCGTGTTTGAAGTTTAGCCAAATGGACTGGATATAAGAAACACCCTGTGTATTGTTTTAAAGTTTTAACTAGTCAGCAATCACTATGACACTATTGTCGATTCAAGTTTCAGAGGAATTTCGTTACACACATTGCTAAATGGAGAAATATTGATATTTTTTAGTCCTGTTCCTGTCATTATTTTCATAAAAATTTTAATAACACAAAAACTACTGATTTTAGGTACAGAAACAGAAAACCGTATATTTTTTAGAAGAGGTTTTAATTTTGCATTTAAAAATTACAAAGTATACAGGGTGTTCCATTTAAAAAAACAAAACGGATTTGTGCGCAAAAACAAAACACTATAGTGTATTGTATAGTATAAAATAATTTTAGGTTATGTAGTAAATGACCACAAGCAACTTTTATTCGAAACATTTTTTAAATTTCTACTGTTAACAGAGCTATTGAATAATTCATCTTGACTGGGACACCCTGTATACAGAGTGTCCCAAATTCGAATAAATGCATGGGGATCTCGCTTATCTTAAGACCTACGAGGTCGGTTAAATTAGGACAAAGTTGCGAAATTAGATGCTGAACAAATATCTGCAAAGAAAATTTTCATAGCTGTCTTAGTTCAAAAGTTATTCAAGAAAAACTGAAAAAATTGATTTTCTATTTTTTGCTTTATTTCCTACATTTTTTAAGATATTGACAATCTGGAAGCACTTCTCCAAGGCAACTTCTTACGCTTTATATTTTGATATAACAAAGAATTTCCAACAACGTTTCGTCTCTTCAGAACCATCATCAACTTCATTTTTTTAAATACGGCGAAAAAATTGTAAACTCATAGTCGGATAGCATTTTGTCTTCTGATTTCAATGATATATGACACTTTATATCTAAAATGACATTTTACCACTAAAATTTGAGAAAAATTCATTTTGTCTAATTTTTGAATCAAATGATCTTGTAAAAAAAAAGCAAAATAATAAACAAAACCTTTTTTTTTTCACTTTGACAGTAATATGATCGTGATTAATTGTATGATTTGCAACCAGTTACAAATTCTTTAAATTTGTGCTTGCTTTTTTTAAAATTAAATATGACAATCAACACTTTTTAAAGAATTCGAGAAATGTCATAATATACACAAAATTTTGTTTTGTCATGGCATACTTTTTAATTTTCAACAGTTTATTCAATACTTCATTAAAGTCAATTATTACAAGATCATATTTGTAACACCTTTTATTTTCCATAATTGACGAAAATTATTTTAACAATACTCCGCAATACACAAAGGGATAGCGAATAAATTTATTAATTAAAAATGTACTACCAGAACATAGTGAAAATAAAAATTGCGAACCAAAGTACAAATATCTAAGAATTTCTAGCTTGCTGCAAATTATACAATTAATCACGATCATATTTAATGTCCAAATGACGGTTTTAACAGAACAACAAAAAAATTGTTTAGTTTTTTATTTTGCTTGTTTTTGTACAAGATCATTTAATTCAAAAATAGAACAAAATGAGTTTTTCTCAAATTTTTGTGGTAAAATATCATTTTAGATACTGTGTCATATATCATCAGAAGACAAAATGCTATCAGACTATGAGTTTACAATTTTTTCGCTGTATTTAAAAAAATGAAGTTTATGATGGTTCTGAAGAGACGAAACGTTGTTGGAAATTCTTTGTTATATCAAAATATAAAGCGTAAAAAGTTGCCTTGGAGAAGTGCTTCTAGATTGTCGATATCTTAAAAAATGTAGGAAATAAGGCAAAAAAACGAAAATCAATTTTTTCAGTTTTTCTTGAATAACTTTTGAATTAAGACAGCTATGAAAATTTTCTTTGCAGATATTTGATGAGCATCTAATTTCGCAACTTTGCCCTAATTTAACCGACCTCGTAGCTCTTAAGATAAGCGAGATTCCCATGCATTTACTCGAATTTGGGACACCCTGTATACAAATCTAAACCGTAATAACTCTGAAACTCAATCCATTTCCAGACCAACTTAGTGATGCAAGGCATTAAACGATTCCACAGTGTGCTAGATATGATCACAAAATCAAAATTTTTCTTTCAATATTCTAAATCTACACGTAAGATATATCCGATTCGGTTCTTGAATAAAAAAGTTTTTTAAGGAAAATGTAGATATTTAATGGGATATAAATTGACGGCATCCATACTGAGTGAGATAAATGACACTATTTTAAATTGAAAGTGTTGTTGGCTTTTATGTTTAAAAAAAAAAGCTTGTTTTAATAAAACAAAATTTAATAAACAAAAAATAAAAGCTTTTTGAAACTAGAGTGCTATGAAACAAAAATTTTATTAAACAATAAAAATTTATGGCCTAGAAGTAACATTTAAATTAAATGTATAACTTTAAATGATTTTATAGAAATTTTTTAACACCTATTTATGTTATTGTAGGTTGACGGTACCGAAGAATCAAAATACCACATTGCTATTATGGGCAACTTATACGCAACCCAACCAATAGGCCGAGAAATCACTTTAAATCTAGCCCGACACCTGCTTCAGGGTTACCGATTTAAAGATACCGTGGTGACGGACATATTAAAAAACACTGTGGTACACATCATTCCGGTAATAGACGCAGCTTTTGAAAAAATTTGGGGCGATTATCCGAAACATGTGTTGGGAAACACAAGACCAGACACTTACATTTGTAACAACATTTCCGCTGATTTCAAACAAGTCGGGGATCAGATTATCAACATGGGTAATAGGGGTAATGGAAACCAACTCATCGTATCGAATGCCCTAAAGCACATGCTGCTGGAAGAGAAATTTGACTTCATTTTTAACATTGAAGGCGGTGGAAGCGGTATTCTGTAAGTATTTAACAAAATATGATAGTGTAGGACCACAGTTTATTCCAATTATTTTTTTATATGCACTGTTGCTATCTCCGTAAACTATGTAAACCCAAGGTTGATTAAATGGGGCAAAATTTAGCTCTTTATGAGTGTATTTTAAACAAGATATTGTTTTGTTTAAAAATTCCATGGCTTACGTGATATAACCGAAAAACTGAAATCGACCAAAATGTTTAAACTCGAATATCTCGGCCTTTATTGATAATACACTAAAATAACAAAGGAAAAAATTTTGGCATATTTTGTTTGCTTTGAAATGGTGATAAACAAATTTTTATCTACAAATTACCGTGCGAGATATTTCATAAAACTAGGTACTTTTTTTTAAATGAAAATCTTAGTAGGTGATAAATATAAAATTATTTTTTTCTCTTTACAATGATGTAATAAAAAATTGCAAAATCTTAAGATGAAAATCAATGTTGCCATGGAAAAAAACAAAAAACAATAATCGACTTCAGTTGTTTTATTTCGACCCTTGCTAATCTATCCTGACACACTTTAAATAGTGACATCAAAACAAATGTAATGTGAAATTTAAATAATTATTATACTAATTGTTGGTATATGAATGGATTTTGTACCTCTTACTAGCAAGGATCGAAATAAAACAATGGAAGTTGATTATTGTTTTTCCATGGCAACATGGATTTTTATCTTAGATTTTGCATTTTTTTGATTATTTTAGTTATTTCTGTAGATAAACATAAAATATTATATTATTGTAATGAGAAAAAAATAATCTTAATATGTAAGTCATCACCTACTAAGACTATCATACAAAAAAAAGTGCATTAAATATCTCACAAGGTAATTTATAAACAAAAATTTTGCTATCATCATTTTATATACAGGGTGATTGAAATTTGAGTTTAAGCATGGTTGCATCTTGCTTATTATAATAGCTAGAATATATAAATTTGGAAAAGTTGCTAAATTCGGTGCTCATTAATAATCCGAAGAGAAATTGGAAATATCTCAATCGGTAACCGAGAAAATTAGGAAAAACCGGAAAATACGATTTTTGTAAATAATCTATAACTTCTTTGGAGTACAAAATATTTCAAATATGTAAAAACATTGCTTAAGCAACTTTTTAAGCCGCATCGGATAGTAATCACTTATTTATTCTAGGTCGATTCGTTTTTGTTTTACAACAACCAAATTTATTTTTTCTTATGGGCGCAATTTTTGCTATTTACATAATCAAATAGAATTTATTTTTTCTGAATTCATTGATGTATGGTATTTTACTTTTACATTAATTGTCAAATTTGTAAAATTGAGTTTTGGACAACAATCTCTATAAATCAGGCAGCCTGGTCATTGTAGTTTATGTCGTTACCATGACAACCACTTAACCAATCAACAAATTCAAAAATTTGAAATCTTATTATTTGTCATCGTAATAAGTTCGTATAAATGAATTTCACGAAGAAAAACGAGATATGCTGCGAATTTTTTATTTATTGAATAGGAATTCTACGGTGTCAAGGCAACGATATGCAGAAATACAGGGTGTCCCAAATTTGAGTAAATGCATGGGGATCTCGTTTATCTGAAGAGCTACGAGGTCAGTTAAATTGGGGCAAAGTTGCAAAACAAATATCTGCAAAGAAAATTTTCATAGCTGTCTTAGTTCAAAAGTTATTCAAGAAAAACTAAAAAAAATGATTTTCGTTTTTTTGGCCTATATCCTACATGTTTTAGGATATCGACAATCTGGAAGCACTTCTCCATGACAACTTCTTATGCTTTATATTTTGAGATAACATAGAATTTCCAACAACGTTTCGTCTCTTCAGAACCATCATCAACTTCATTTTTTTTAATACGGCGAAAAAATTTTAATCTTATAGTCGGATAGCATTTTGTCTTCTAATTTCAATGATATATGACACATGATATCTAAAATGATATTTTACCACAAAAATTTGAGAAAAACTCATTTTGTCCAATTTTTGAATCAAATAATCTTGTACAAAAAAAAGCAAAATAAAAAACAAAACCGTTTATTTGTTTTTTTTTTGTTGTTGTTTTGTGAAAACTGTCACTTTGACATTAATATGATCGTGATTAATTGAATAATTTAAAACCAGCTAAAAATTCTTTAAATTTATGCTTTTTTTTATTAAATATGACAATCAACACTTTTTAAGGAATTCGAGAAATGTCGTAATATACACAAAATTTTGTTTTCTCATGGCATGCTTTTTAATTTTCAACAGTTTATTCAATACTTCATTAAAATCAATTACAATATCATATTTGTAACACCTTTTATTTTCCATAGTTGACAGAAATTATTTTAACAATACTCCGCAATACACGAAGAGATAGCAAATTAATTAATTAATTAAAAATGTACTACCAGAACATAGTGAAAATAAAAATTGCGAACAAAAGCACAAATATCAAAGAATTTCTAGCTGGTTGCAAATTATACAATTAAACAAGATCATATTAATGTCAAAATGACAGTTTTAACAAAACAGCTACAAAACAATTAATTTTGTTTGTTTGTATAAGATTATTTGATTTAAAAATTGGACAAAATGAGTTTTTCTCAAAATTTTGTGGTAAAATATCATTTTAGATATTAAGTGTCTTATATCATTGTAATCAGAAAACAAAATGCTATCCGACTATAGGATTAAATTTTTTTCGCCGTATTTAAAAAAATGAAGTTGATGATGGTTCTGAAGAGACGAAACGTTGTTGGAAATTCTATGTTATCTCAACACATAAAGCGTAAGAAGTTGCCATGGAGAAGTGCTTCCAGATTATCGATATCTTAAAAAATTTAGGAAATAGGACAAAAAAACGAAAATCAATTTTTTTAGTTTTCCTTGAATAACTTTTGAACTAAGACAGCTATGAAAAGTTTCTTTGCAGATATTTGTTGAGCATCTAATTTCGCAACTTTGCCCTAATTTAACTTACCTCGTAGCTCTTCAGATAAGCGAGATCCCCATGCATTTACTCGAATTTGGGACACCCTGTATATCCGGACAACCCTCGCACACATATTTTTGTACGTTGGATAGGAACTTGGGTAAATACGTACCAAGCATGTTAAAAATGTACTACAATACTTTAAAGAACGGCATACTAAATTTAACATTAACCTAAAACATTAAAAAAAACAAATTAGAGAAGATGTTTAAATAAATTTCCTCCTTCTGCAATGCATAACCACAAACGTTTCTTAATGTTGCTGTCCAGAACCCGCACTATTGTTCTTCGAGGAATTTCCCGTATGACTCGGTGGCATTAAAACAATAGTGTGATGCGAAATTCTCCTCTAATGTGCAAATTTTTAGGTTTCCCAAACCAAAAGACGAAATAAAAATACACAGAGTGTTTGCTGACACGTTTACCGACAACTACAAAGCGTCGACAATCTGTCCCAGCACTGCAATAGGAACTGACAGTGTTTTGACCGATTATATTTACCACGAATACGACACGCCCATGTTTACTGCAAAAGTTAGTTGTTGCGAGTATCCCGCTGTAGAAAATTTACCTTACATTTGGAGAGAAGTGTTGAATCCGGTGATGAGCTTCTTGAATTTAGTCAGAACAGGTAGGACGCTCTTTATTTCTTTTTTCTAATCTTGTAAAGATGGATTTCATCTTCTAACTATTGTTAAAAATACAGCTCAGTGGCTGTTACTTTCTTTATTAGAAAAAAATTTCATAAACCATTATTAAGGTTACTTAACCAACAATTTTTATTATTCAGGAATCGAAAACAAAAAATGAAACTTTGAAAGAATTCTCAGAAATTTTTTATTACTGTAATATTGATATTTTTTTAATGGGAAATATTGTGTTTAATTCCAGCCATACAATCAGTGGCGTAGTTAGGGGGTTCAGAACTCCTCCATAGGCTCGCAAAAAATAGAACTGTAAATTTTGTGCTAAAAAACTGAAAAAACAGTCCAAGGGTCATATCTTGTTTATTAATCCCCCCATGACTACGCCACTGCAGGTATAATGGTAAAAACTTAATATTTACCACTATCGGAATCTCTGTTAATATAACAAGAGATAAAGTTACAATTAAATTTGCAAAAAGTTACATATAATAGATCTCAAAATATAGCAATATTCAATAGTTTGCATGATTAAAGCAAATCTTAAATTTTGCGAAGTTTTATTTTGTACCTTTTCCAGTATTTTAAATAAGAGCAAAACATTTGGCTGAGTTTTTCCGTAGCACACATAATTATAAAGATACAGTAATCATTTTTTGTTTAACATATTTAAAACTATTTATTAAACAAAGACGCAATAACAATTAACAAAAATTATGAGTTGCTAGTGAATTATACTGTTTATTTTCTGATTTAAAAAAAAAAAACACTTATCCATCAACGTTGACACATTTTAGATACATAAATCATTATTTGCTCCAAAAGTGATAGAGCCACCAGTTAGTTAATTTGGCATGCGAAAACTTTTTTATTTAAAATAAGCAATAGTCCGAAATTATAAGGGTATCTAAGTTATCGTGCACAGTATGGAGATCTGGTAAATGGTAAGAGATACAGAGTTGGTTAACTGGCTCAAAAACATCTATTATCTAAGAGTATTATCTAAAAGTTACTATGACAACAAATCCTAAATATTTTTTTTGTGACAGTTAAAAAAACAAAAATGATATTTTTCATTTTTCTTATAACTTGCTTGTTTGAAACCATACTCAAGATATTTTTCGACATTGTCAAGACACTTTTTTGCATAGATGTTAAAATAACCAAAACAAATGAAGGTAAGTAAAATTTATTGACAATTTTCGAATCTTCTCGAAAAAGTGTCACAATGTCGTAAAATATATACAGCGTCATTCAAAAGGTCTGCAACAAATGGAAAACATTTTTATTTTTGATTTCTCAGAAAATTTTATTTTTGATAAAAGTTGGGGGCATGTTCTAAAACTAATTTTAAGATAAAAAAAGTTCAATAAAAAGTCATAGGACACTATGAGTAAAGTGCCCTTATTTTAAGAGATACAAAAACATTTTTATAAGAAAAAGTTATTTAGAATCTCAAAATAGGGCTCTATTTAAACTTTGGCGGTCAAATTCCAATTTATATTTATTAAGAAATTTTAAGCATACCCTTGCGAATATTTCGAAAATCGTTAAAATCTAGTGTCCTATGACTTATTATTAAACTTTTTTTCATCTTAAAATTAGTTTTAGACCATGCATAAACTTTGTATCAAGGATAAAATTTTCTGAGAAATCAAAAACTAAATTTTTTCCCATTTGTTACAGACTTTTTGAATGACGCTGTGTAGAGCATGGTTTCAATTAAGTAAGTTACAAGCAAAAATTAAAAACGTGAGTTTTTTTTATTAATAGCTCAAAAAATATTAATTTTTTTCAAGATTATTTCAATATTTTGACCCATTTAACCAAGTTTACAATATTGCCATGCGGTGCATGATAACTGGGACACCTTGTATATCGCAATCATTTGGTTTTGCTTCTTATCAGGTTAACTATGCATTTTTTAAAACATCTGAATATTGCCACACAACTTAATGTTAATCAAATATATCTCCATTTCTTATGTTAGCTCCCCACGGCAGTCCACATTAGAATTACCTCTAAAAATGTAGGACTCATATTTGTTGATCCAGCATACAGGATGATTCATTATTAGAAATACTGATTTTAAAGCAAATATGGTATATTCCATGCAGATTTATATCAAAAACTGAAAAAACCTGAAAAATCAACTTTTATTTTTTCACTCCAATGTCTTGAACTTTGTTTATATCATTTTATATTGCGCCCCCTTTTCAATTCCCTTATGCAGTTGCAACATAAAAAAAGGGCCCCTTTTTTTTATTGCGCCCCCTTTAGGTATTTGGCGTGCCCCACAGTTCGAGAACCACTGTTCAAATTGGACATTGTTTTCACCAACATTAATAATTTTTGTTTTTTTCCAAAGGTGTATTGATTGTGCAAAAACAGTTTTTTTTTGCACGTACCTAGATGATTAACAAAATATTAATTTGTTTAGGCGTACAAGGATTTGTTCGAGATTCAAATTCACAGCCCATGGTCAATTCCACTGTAAAGATCTTCGGAATAAACGGCACGTACGAAGTAACGAAAACAATGGCTCATTTCAAAATAATGCTACCGAGTGGCAAATACACATTGGAAGTGTCTTGTCACGACTATGAATCAAAACTGGAGCACATAGCCGTTAGCAGTGACGAAATTTTATCTTTGAATATTATTCTCGATAAAATTGGCACAGTTAACAACGGTTTTATTCAAAAGGAAGGAAGTAACGAGGAGAAGCATGAACCGATTATTCAAGATGAAGTTAAGCACACAGGAATAAAAGGTGCCTACTTTTTAGGATAAAAGCCTTTGTAATTAAATTATTAGGGTTTAGCAATATCTAGAAAGTTTGTTTTTAATGTCAAATACAATATCACTTTCACGTTTAAGCTGTAATTTTTATTGGATTAATAATTAATTTAAAAACCAACATTTAAAACAAATTTGTTTGTTAATAATAATATTAATAATAAGAAATCTTTATATAGCTTTTAGCTAATTTTACATCATATTAATTCTGCTTGTACAGGGTGTCCCAGTTAACGTGAACAGCATGGGGATCTCGTAAACGGTAAGAGATACAGAGATGGTTAAATGTGTGAAAAATGATCTATGAAAAAAATCTCGAAAAAATTTAGTTTTGGCGCTATTCGTAAAAAACAAAAAAATGACGTTTTTGATTTTTGCTTATTTAAAATCGTGCACAAAATATTTTTCGACATTATTAGGACACTGTTTTGCGTAGAATTGAAATTAGTTAATAAATATTACCTATCTTCATTTGTTTTTGTTATTTTAACATCAACTTTCTTATTTTAAATACGGGTCGTAGTTGGCTATGACATCATTAAAAAGAGATTTTTTTTCTCGTTTCATTGATGTATGGGTTGTTAGGTTTATTTTTAAAAATAAGCAAGTTATAGCAATATTATTGTATTTGTTTAATTTAATCAAAGTGGCCATTGGAAAACAAAACAAAACTTCATATAAATAAACTAGCTGTTCTTAATTCAACACAAGGAAATTTAAATAATTCAAGATGTTTTTCAAATTAAGTAATAATTTATGATTTTTCAATTACTGTTACTATTGAATCTAAATTATAACATGCGTTCAAAGTGTAGCCCACTCTCCATGTGCAATACAAATTTGAGATCTGCACTTTGTAGATAATAATATTTTGTTAAGCATATTACTTTTTATTTGATAAACTTATGTTAAACTAGCCAATCTTAATTCTTTAATTGTGTTCAACTGTCTTTTTATGATTAGCTGTTTTAAGAACATTTCATCAAACAAAAAGTAACATGCATAGGAAACATTGTTATCTATAAAGTGCAGATCTCAAATCTGCATTGCCCATGGAGAGTGGACTACACTTTGAACGCATGTTATAATTTAGATTCAATAGTAATAGTAATTGAAAAATCATAAATTATTATGTAATTTAAAAATATCTTAAATTATTTAGGTTTCTTTGTGTTTAATTAATTAATTTATGTGATGTTTTGTTTTGTTTTCCAATGGCCATTTAGATTAAACTTAACAAATACATTAATATTGCCATAACTTGCTTATTTTTAAAAATAAACCTAACAACTCATACATCAATGAAACGAGAAAAAAAAAATTTTTTTAATGGTGCCACAGCCAATTACGACCCGTATTTAAAATAAGAAAGTTGATGTTAAAATAACAAAAACAAATGAAGATAGATAAAATTTATTGACTAATTTCAATTCTACGCGAAGAAGTGTCCCAATAATGTCGAAAAATATTTTGGGTATGATTTTAAATAAGCAAGTTACAAGCAAAAATCGAAAACGTAATTTTTTTGTTTTTTACGAATAGCGCAAAAACTGTAATTTTTTTTCAAGATTTTTTCATAGAATAGTTGCTCTTAAGTCATAGATCATTCTGACCCATTTAACCAACTCTGTATCACTTACCGTTTACGAGATCCCCATTATGTTCAAGATAACTGGGACACCCTGTATTTATTTGTACATATTCTCTTGTAACATTATTTTTCACATATTCTACACATGATTTTTTGAAATTTGATATTGACGTTTGTTTAATTTCCACAGTTAATTCATTTAAAATCTTGAGCCCTTTGTAGTACAATGCGTTCTGAATATTTGTTTTCGTTAATTTCGGTAGCCTAAAGTCGTTTTTGTTCCTAGTTAGGTGTTCGTGAATGTTACAGTTTTGTATTGAATTTTTAGTCATGTAACGTGGTAAAAAATTATTTATTGCCTTATGTATTAAAAGAAGGCAATTAAATGTAATTTTTTTACATAAACTTAACCACTTTAAAGTATTTAACATTTCGCTAATTTTAGTGTATATTGAGCATTTTAAAATATCACGCATTCCTCTGTTTTGTTGTTTCTGCAGTTTATATATGTCGCCTTCGTTGCACAAGAACAAAATACTCACACAGTAATCGAAGTGTGCAGCGATTAGTAACCTATACAGGGTGTCCATTTTTCTAACCTGTTGTATGGGTAACTCCGTTAATATTAGAGATACAGAAACGTTTAAATTAGCAAATTTGTGCAGAATTTTAAGGGAAATCTGATGCCATTTTCAAATTTGACCTACGTCATCAACTTTTTGAAATATTTTGAAAAAACTGAAAATGGTTGATTTTTTCAAACTTGAACAATTCCGTAACCATATAAGTTAGAACAAAAATAAAAATTGACTGTTATAGATCTTTTTACGTAGATTTTAAATATGTTAACGAAATTTTCATAGCACTCTCGATTTCCGAGTTATAGCATAAACTTGCATTTTTTTAAATGGAAGTCATAGTTGGCTGTGGTCTTATTAAAAAGGTTATTTTTTTCTCGTTTCAATGATATAAGGTTTGTTATGCTTTACTCTTGTAGTTTTTCTTTAAATAAGCAAAAATCATTTCACATGTTCACAGCCTACTAATAGATGGGAGTTATCCCGTGTTGATGTTCTTTTTTTTTGATGTGGCATTTGAGAGATGTCTCTAATGTTAGTGTAGCAGTTATTAGCCAGTTACAAATTTTAAAAACAAAACCTCAGAGTTTGTCAAATAAAATTTATTGTTTGTTATACTATGTCTCTCTCTCGTGTTGATCAACATTTTTGTTTATTATAAATTTCAAAAACAGTGCTTTTTAATGAAGAAATATTATCAGGCTTTTTGGTATACCCGTATTTTTTTAAATTGGTTTCTAATAACGAAAATAATTTCTTTTTTGGTTGGCTCTTTTCCATAAATCTTTGCAAATACATTTCACTTGAATTTCTACTATTTCTATTACAAGCGTAGTAATAGAAAAGCATGTGGTTTTTTTCTTCATTAGAACACACTGTTTTTGAAATTTACAATAAACTCAATCAAATATTTTGACCAACACGAAAAAGAGATTTATACGTAAAACAAACAATAAATTATATTTGACAAACTCTGAGGTTTTGTTTTTAAAATTTGTAACTGGCTAATAACTGCTACACTAACAATAAGAGACAACTCTTGAATGTCACATCGAAAAAAAAGAACATCAACACGGGATAACTCCCATCTATTAGTAGGCTGTGAACATGTGAAATGAGTTTTGCTTATTTAAAGAAAAACTACAAGAGTAAAGCATAACAAACCTCATATCATTGAAACGAGAAAAAAATAACCTTTTTAATAAGACCACAGCCAACTATGACTTCCATTTAAAAAAATGCAAGTTTGTGCTATAACTCGGAAATCGAGAGTGCTATGAAAATTTCGTTAACATATTTAAAATCTACGTAAAAATATCTATAAAAGTCAATTTTTATTTTTATTCTAACTCATATGATTACGGAATTATTCAAGTTTGAAAAAATCGACCTTTTTTAGTTTTTTCAAAATATTTCAAAAAGTTGATGACGTAGGTCAAATTTGAAAACGGCATCAGATTTCTCTTTAAATTCTGCACAAATTTGCTAATTTAAATGTGTCTGTATCTCTAATATTAACGGAGTTACCCATACAACAGGTTAGAAAAATGGGCACCCTGTATACTGTAATTTTTGAGGAAAGGCTAAGTTTGTTTGTTAATCTACCCAGAAGACTTTTTTTTTACAACTTTTTTCACAATGTAATCCACATTGTTGTTAAATTTAAGTTTATTGTCTATCACAACACCAAGATATTTAATTTGCGAAACACATTCAAGTTCTTCATCATCTATTTTAACTTTAATGCTTACATCATTTGGTATTGGCCTGTTTCCTATGATCATAAATTTGGTTTTGTCTGTATTTAATTTTAATTTGTTAATTTTTTAACCATTCTGATACAACATGTAGCTTATTATTTTTATTTATTTAGTCATGAGTCCTTGTGCTAAGATTGTTGAGTTGTGTTGTGCTGACTTTTTTCCATATTTTTTGTCTTGTCCTAACTTTTTTATGTTTTTCCATTTGATGTTTCTATCTGTTGCTGCTCTTTTAACTTTGTCGTGCCAGGTTTTTCTCGGTCTACCTCTTTTGTTTTTTCCCTGTGATCTTGCTTCATGGGCTTTTCTGGTTAACCTTTCTTCTTTCATCCCATAAATGTGAGCCAATCATCCCAGCTGCCTTTCTTGTATTTTTGTTTCAACTGATTTTATCTTCAATTGTTCCCTATATGTTTTGTTTCTGATTCTATCTTTTTTGGTTTTTCCTTGGGTTTTTCTTAGAAATCGCATTTCTGCTGCATTCACTCGGCTACTATTTTAATTGTGATTGTCCACGTTTCACTTCCATAGCAACTTATCAACAAGTAAAATTATCGAAAAATTACTGATATAATTTCATGTTAGTTGGTCTAATAGCTTGTTCGGATTGATCAATTTGACAATGAATAAAATAATCTGAATTTTAAGTTTTGAATAATAAATATTTTGTATTTAGCATTCATTTTACAAAGCTTGCTAGTGTTTTGTTTTTAACGTATATATTTACTTCTTTTTTTTTTGTTAGGCTACATAAGAGATGGTTTGAATCGTCCAATACCAAATGCAAAAGTGTACATTGCAGAAAACAACTTGACAACATTTTCAGATGGCGAAGGCAAATATTTGGCATTGCTTAAGCCTGGTAGATACACAATAAAAGTAAATGCCCGAGGATTTTCCGATAATGTCAAGTATATTCAAGTATCGGATACAACGAAACGTCCGCAGTTTGTTATGATTACTCTTACAAAAGACGAGACTGTGATGGGGCTTCCAAGACTAGTATTTGTGATATTTGCAGGTAGGTTGTTATACATTACAATTTTTCTCCATTGAGATCTCGGAAATTGTAAAAACAACAATGTCGGTTAAGTAGGTAAAAATTAAGGATGTGACTATTTATACATACAGTATGTATGAATAATTGGCTATTTATACACACAATAAACTTATTTCTAAGGCCCAACTTTTTATTTATACAGGGTGTTTGAAATTCGAGTTTAAGGTTGGGGATCTCGCTTATTATAATAGCTAGAGTATAGGTTCAAATTTGGCAAAGTTGCTAAATTCGATGCTTATTGATAATCCAAAGAGAAATTGGAAATATCTCAAACGGTATCCGAGAAAATTGGGAAAAACTGGAAAGTCCATTTTTGAAAATCGTTTATAACTCCTTTGGAGTTTGAAATATTTTAAATGTGTAAAAAATTTAAGCCGAATTGGATGGTAGTCACAAATTTTTCCTAGGTCGATTCGTTTTTGTTTTAGACAGCCAACTTTGTTTTTTCTTATGGGCAGCATATCGCGTTTTTCTTCGTTATTAAAGTTCATTTTTACGACTAACAGGCCTTCAAAACTTTTAGTTTGTTGATCGGTTGTCATGGAAACAACATAAACTACAATGACCGGCCAACCTGATTTATAATGGTTATTGTTTAAAACGTATTTTTTGAAATTTGACAATGAAAGAAAAAGTAAAATAACTTGTGTGATACATCAATGGATTTAGAAAAATAAATGCTATTTGATTATGTAAATAGCAAAACTCGCGCCCATAAGAAAAAACAAAGTTGGTTGTCATAAAACAAAAACGAATCGATCTAGGAAAAATTTGTGACCACCATTTGATTCGGCTTAAAAAGTTGCTTCGGCAATGTTTTTACACATATGAAATATTTCATACTCCAAAGGAGTTATAGACGATTTTCAAAAATCGTATTTTCCAGTTTTTCATAATTTTCTCGGATACCGTTTGAGATATTTCCAATTTCTCTTTGGATTATTAATGAGCACCAAATTTAGCAACTTTGCCATATTGAAACCTATACTCTAGCAATTATAATAAGCGAGATCCTCATGCTTAAACTCGAATTTCAAACACCCTGTATATATATTTTTTAAATCGGGTTAAAGGTTAGATAAGAGTATGTTTTTTTTTAACTATTTCTTAGTTTCATTGGTTTATCTCAATTATTTTTTTAAAAAAGTATGTATAAATAGTCAATTATTCATACATACTGTATGTATAAATAGCCACACATTCAAGAATTAAAATAATTTCAGGTTTGCTTAAAAATTGTATTTTTTTTAAATATCTTCTGTTTTTATGGGATAATGTTAGAGAACTGTTATGGAATACGAACAATCAAATGATAGCACTTGTTTTTAAAAACCTCTTGTATTTTAGGCGATTGTCAATTTTTTTGTTTCTTTGTTGGATGTTAAAATCAATAAAGTAATAATAACATTTCTTTTACAACTTTTGAGATTTGAAGGAAACATTTTTTTTGATGGAAAGTGTAGTAGGCAATGACTTTTTATGAAAGAGAATCTTTTTAGGTTTTTAAAAATACACAGGGTCCTGCATTAGTGCGTCAGGCTTTCATAGCGCCCCGCTAGTAGGTGATAGAAAAAAACTTAACTTTTCACGGTCCAATTAATTTTCGCAAAATTCTACCCATTAATATTACGAAATTATAACTAAATAATTAATTTTTTTTGGCAGCGACATCTACTGATAACAGTTCCTTATACATACAGCTACAAGTTTGTAATTAAATGTGCTTTTTTCCACTTTCTAATATCTAATTTCTAGTTTTATAAATACTTCAGGAAAATCAAGAAATATCTTATTTTACCAATCACTTTTCAAGCTATCTTCAGTGTATCTAAGCGGATCACCCCTATAAAAAGTTTATTTATGGTCCGATTTTCATGATTTTTGTTTTTAACGAAAAAAGCATCAAAAACTGTACTTTGGCACCCTATTTAAAAATTTAGTTTACACTCTCAAAGCCTAGTATGTTTTTTTTCAATGACAAAATTGGAAAAATTGCTTTAGCAATTTTTTAATTTAAAATCTGACTACACCACTGGATTCAGGATGCCCTCAAATGGGTGTGTACCAAATTTCAAGAAAAAATATTTATTATTTTTTCTTTGTATTTTTGTATCTTTTCTTGAACATTTAGTTGTTCACCAATCGAACATTCAATAAAAGTTGCGATTTTAATACTGATACGAATAAATTGTTGCTTATTTAACCCCTTACCGCATATTGTATCAGATATGATACGTACCATATAAAGCGATATTAGTCATAGTTCTCATATAGTAGCGCCTTCTACAGTGTACTATACTAATAATATACAGTTTCACGCGTAATATTTGAAAAATTGCGCCATCTATGTTGAAGTACAGAAAATATACATTAAAAAACGTCAAAGAGCTTAACATTTCCCGCCTACTACCGCCATTTATGCAAATTGGGTAAATTTATGTTATTGCATTTTATTTATTTACATTATAAATTCGACGTGTAATTTTTTTTTACTATAATAACGTCTAAATCCTTTGTGCCAAATCATTTAATTTTTATGAATAAAAATTATGTATGTAGTATATATGCATGGTATTACATATTAGAAAAAAAAACAGAAAAGGTAAAAAATTTCGTCTTAAAATAAAAATAAAATTTTTTTAACATTTTTTTAGCATTCTGTAGTATATTGTACACATTCAAAAAAAATTATTTGAAAATTTAAAAAGTCATGCAGTAAGGGGTTAAAAGATCTTACGTCAAATAAATTTTTTTTCGCTAACTTTTGTTTTTTACAAAGCATAGTACACTGCGTTTTCAACATCGATATTAATTTAATCACAAATATTGAATTCATATTTAATCTCTTAATATTAAATAATTTTTCATGAAATTTGGTACACACCCATTTGAGGGCATCCTGAATCCAGTGGTGTAGTCAGAGTTTAAATAAAAAAATCACTAAACAAATTTTGCCAATTTTGACATCGAAAAAAAAATCATAGTAGACTTAACGGGTGTAAACTAAATTTTTAAATAGGGTGCCAAGCTTTAACGTTTAAAAAAAAAAAACATGAAAATCGGACCATAAATAAACTTTTTATCCGCTTTGAAATGAGTCAAACTATATAAAAACAAAAAACAGCTAACTAACTGTCAAATGGCAGCATCAATTTATTAGAATTTTATAGTACTGTTGTGTAATTCGATAGTCTTTTTAGCAATCATTGTTATAATTATGGCTACATTTACAAATAACAAAAAATTTAATATGCTGGAAATGTTATTTGGGGCAACCTGTATAAAACTATATATTTTTGAATTTTCCTTTTTTTGTTGAATATAAATTAAATATGACACTTTTTATATTGTAAAACATACCAGGTGTAACTGAGTTCTGGTACACACCATTTTTTTCTTTAGTTTTGTATTTAATTAAATGAAATTTTAGACATGTTGTGATATGTGTGAAAAACCTTATTATTTAAACATAAATATACACTATTATATCACTTCCGGTTTTACCGGAAATGACCCTAACTTTGTTGTGTTAAATTACATTTTTGGAAAAAGGAAGCAATTTTGAGTACAACTGCACTATTTTGGTTAATTTTTATAATTTCAAATAATTTTTGGACGACATTTTTTTAAAATTAGTTGCGTAAATTGAATATTATTGTCAACAAGTGTCAGAAAAACGTCTTTGTAAATTTTAATTGACATTTAGGTTACTTTAATCGGCTTTGAAGGTTGCTGAATCGGTTTTTTGACAGAAAGTTAATTTTTTTAAATGGAATGGTAGTGGTACATGCGGCTATTTAAAAAGAGTATTTTCTGACGAATTTAACAATACTAATAACCTATATTTGTGTTGCAAGACTGTTTCACAAACTTAAGATTTAGAATGTTATAAAAATGTTTAAGATCTTTGATTAATCGCAGTACACTGTGCCTAGCTGCAACAAAACAAATTAACGAATTTTTATGTTTACAGTTTAGTTTATTTAATGAAAAAATCTAAAAATTTTGGTAATAACTAGTTGCAATTAACTACAGTACAAGGCTAGCAAATTATATTTGTATTTAAAAAAATGTTTAAACTACGTGTTAGATGTTTTTCATGTCTACAGCCCCCCAACTTTAAATAAATGTTGTAACATAAGTAAAACAGGACAAGCGAAAATCATATCAGCACATGGCCAGCACAACGTATTTAGCCGGGTATATTACTTGCTAGGGGGGGGCTATCATGTCTATAGCCTCCCATCTTCAAATCAAATCTGTTTTGTTATAGAAACAACACAGTTAAAAAATTTATCGGCACATGTTGGCATAACTCATTTCATTTAAAAAGAACAAAGATCTTTTTTTAATTTTTCCTGAATGAAAGGATTAAAAAACAGTCGTTTCAAACTTTCAATCGCGTTAAAGCAGGGACCCGAACCGAACCGGAACCGGAACAAAAACCGGAACGAACCGGTGCCTTTTTCATGAACCGTGAACCGGAACTGAACCTCTTAGTTAAGAAATCACAAAACCGCAAAACAGAACCGAACCGACTGGCGTGAACCGCTTAAAACCGCTACAACCGGTTAAAAAACCGGTTCGGAACGATATTTTTTATAAAAAATTGGATTTTATTTTTTTCGTAATTTTTGATTACATCTTACCGTAGATAAAAAGAAAATATTTAAGACAGTTCAATTTGTAAATAATTAAATATGCATCGTCTATCACAGTCGTATTTGAATAATGTATTCTTTACCGCGATTAATAGAACGCAGGCGCTCTTGCTCGTCAAGCCGTCTTTCACTACAAACCGCAAGTTTAAACTTGTTGAATGGACTGTATAATGCGGCATTGCACATAGTACTGTACCTATTTTGAAATGGCGTGCGCTTACGTACTTTTATAAATGGTTAGTTATTGCTTCTAATTTGGAAAACTGTAAGTATAACTTTATATTACTAAGAGTACTATACTAACTAAATTTCCACACGAATTACATCATTGTTTTGTAGGTTTTGTCAGTGAATACATTTGAAATTTTTTCAAGATTTTTTTCATGGAATAGTTGCTTTTAAATCATAGATCACTTTGACCCATTTAACCAAGTCTGTATCTCTTACCGTTTACGAGATCCCCATGCTGTTCAAGTTAACTTATATCAAAATATGTTGATTTTTCTAACATACAAAGATTTGTTTTTCCTTCAGTTTAACACATTTTTGGCGAAGAATCTCCATTTTTGTATTTTTGGCGCATAAGCTACCCCGATATGAGACCCTCGATATTACACTGACTTAATTTGACAGTTTTATTTAATACTCTACAAAACAAACACAAATTTGTATATAAATAAAATTGTAATGTGTTTTGTTATTTTGTACTCAGAAATTAAAATTTAGTTTTACCGCCTGTTTGTTGCAATAATGTTTGTTAGATGGCGCAGTATATATCAAGGTAAGGTTAGGTTATATATACAGGGTGAGTCACGACGGACGCGTCGGAGTTTTATGGCGAAACGGTTTATATTTTTTAATTTCTGTCGCTGTTAGATTATGTAAGTCAATAAGGGCTACATTTTAAAAATATTTTCAAATATACAGGGTGCTCCAAAAAAGAGTGCCATATCAAAGTTATACTTTTTCTTATGGAACACCCTGTATATTTTTACATTTTTGGATTTCTCTTTAAATTTACTTCAAAAAATGTAAAAGGTTATATGGGTCTAAAGTTACCCGTTCTCGTGAAAATTGCATTTTCATGAAAATACAGTATTTTCAAAAATTTTCAACATTTAAAAACTTTGAGAAGCCTGAAGAAATTCGCTTGGAGATAAGATTGACAATAGATTATGTAACACTTTGCACCACCTACATTTTTAAAATATTATACAGGGCGTTTTTTACGCTTGGCCAAACTTGTGAAACTTTAAACATCGATAACTCTTTTTTTTTAAATACAACGCCCTATATTTGTTTACACCGTCTTATAGAAAATTTAATTCTCTTTCAAAAACATTAAGGCTGTTTTTCACCTAAAATTGATATTTTCTGAGATATCGCGATTTTATTGTTAATTATTAGGGCAAAGTAATATTTTCAAGTAGGCTATGAAGGTAATTTAAAACAATTAAAAGAAATAACAGGAAACTTATAATTTTGTCGTTTGCCTACACATGTTTGACATTTTTTTATAAGAAAGTTGTAATTTACCATTTTTACGTTTAAATTAGGTTTCTCATCAGGGCCACAATATTTTTCGTATAATTGAGTTTGATCGTTTGCCAAGTCCTAAAAACCGATTGATAATGTATTAGGTACGAGAACGGAACGCTGATTTAAAAAAAAAGTAATACTGACTTGTCTAATTTTACATTTTTAAAAAAAAAACATGGTTGGTACTGTTTTCGGTAGAGTGTCGTAGTATCGTATCGTAAACAGACAAAAAATGGTTTATAGGATTTAGTAATTATCTTATAACACTGAACCAATAAATAAATGCATAAATAATATTAAAAAATCTCTATTTAAACGTAAGTATGGTAAAACTACAAATTTCCTATAAAACTATGTTAAAAGGGTGTAGTCAAAGGATAAAATTATAAGTGTCTTGTTTTTTCTTTCAATTGTTTTAAATTACCGCTGTCTACCTTCATAGCCTACTTGAAAATATTACTTTGCCCTAATAATTAACAATAAAATCGCGATATCTCGGAAAATATCAATTTTAGGTGAAAAACAGCCTTAATATTTTTAAAAGAGAATTAAATTTTCTATAAGACGGTGCAAAAAAATATAGGGCGTTGTATTTAAATGAGTTATCGATGTTTAAAGTTTCACAAGTTTGACCAAGCGTAAAAAACGCCCTGTATAATATTTTAAAAATGTAGGTGGTGCAAAGTGTTACATAATCTATTGTCAATCTTATCTCCAAGCGAATTTCTTGAGACTTCTCAAAGTTTTTAAATGTTGAAAATTTTTGAAAATACTGTATTTTCATGAAAATGCGATTTTCACGAGAACGGTTGACTTTAGACCCATATGACCTTATACATTTTTTTAATTAAATTTAAAGAGGAATCCAAAAATGTAAAAATATACAGGGTGTTCCATAAGAAAAAGTATAACTTTGATATGGCACTCTTTTTTGGAGCACCCTGTACATTTGAAAATATTTTTAAAATGTAGCCCTTATTGACTTACATAATCTAACAGCGACAGAAATTGAAAAATATAAACCGTTTCGCCATAAAACTCCGACGCGTCCGTCGTGACTCACCCTGTATAAAGAGTTTGAAGTTTAAATATAAATAAAATTTATATGTTGTGGGTTTATGTTTTATTACTATTTTTATACATTTTGTACTAAAAAAAAAAACGTATTGAACCGAAACCGGAACTGAACCGTTACCGCCGAACCTGTTACCGAATCATTAAAAAATAAAAACCGGTGGTTCGGAACGTAAACCGAAAAGTTAAAATTTATCGAACCGGTAACCGGAACTGAACCGTTATTCTTACCGGTTCGGGTCCCTGGAACGTCATATAAGAATACTTTAAATTTGGTCAATTTCCTAATTGTCTGTCTCGATATTATCCTATATTTAAAAATAATATTAAAGTTTGTATTCTTAATGATTAATATTCTTTGTTTCAGGGTGTGTTTGTTTAGCCTTAATTACCATAGTTGTATTTGCCTTTATGTATTGTAAAAAAAGCGACAAAAAGGAATATGGCCTATTGTCCCAAAATGCATATTTCGATGATTTTAAAGACTTCGACGAATCTAAAGAAGACGAACTGTTCAGAGCACCACTAAGAAGTGAGTTATCATAATTTATAGTATAGTAAACAAGTGAAACCAAATATTTTAGATGATAAACCTCTTACCCGACCCTATTTTGATGACGACGATCTTGACCCATATTCTGACATTTCATCGGAGGAGGAAGTTGTTCTACTTCAAGCAGATAAATACGAAAAAGTTCCTGCTGTGCATAGTTAGTGGCTAATTTATTAATACAAAAAGTATTACTAAGCTTAACTTGATATTAATCGTTTATTTATTTTGTTTTAAATGTTGCTATTTAGATATTTTGGCATTAGATTATTTTAATTCAGGTCTACAACATCGATTTTTCTGTAGCTGATGGTCCGGCATCTCTTTTAGTTCAGACAAAATTACGAGGGGAAATTTGAAATTCCCGCCTCCACCAGACTAGTTTACTGGGCGGTAGAAGATGGCGTTGTGTGGAAAGTGTTAAAGCGCTCTTATTTACTTTATTTACACCACACTTGGTCACATCGCAATTTAGTGAGATTCTTAACTTATTTAGCTTAAATTTAACCCTATGGTTTCACGGTTAGTGTTCTAGAGTGCTGGAAAATCGGTGTTGTACGTACTTTTAATGTTGATTTTCAAAGTTTTATGATATTTTGATATTAGACATGATCAGATTAAGTCCAATAACCAATTATTTTGTGCTGCGATTTCCACCAAGTTTCATTCATTTAAACTGTTGGCAATCACTGGAATTGACGTACTTAGTTCTAATAAAAGATGAATATACTGAGCACACTTAACCCATAACTGGTGAGGTAATTTTCCGGGTGAGATGAAACCCAAATTAAAAAATAATCTAAACTCGAAACACGTAATGTATACCAACGTTTCACGAGGTTTATTCCGTCGAACCCGGGGGTTCAACCTGTTTGTTTGTGTTGCTTTGCATGTTTTCACAACATTTAATCACAGCTCTATACTAAAGCATCAATTTATCTCTATAAAACAATTGTTTATAGTTTTATTAAAATTGGGGGGAGGCTGTAAAATATAGGTATCTAGGATCCTGCAATGTTTCAAAAATTGTTTAAGGATTGAGTGACAAAATAGGTTTGGGATCCGCCGCATTGATGCTCTCTTTTAATATAAGAGATAGAGATTTGGTTAAATTAGCAAGTTTAATAGTCTATACATGGACTATCTTAGTGGAGATTTTTTTTAGCGTCTTGACAAACCCCACCTCACCAGTTACGAATTAATTGTTTTTGAAGTTAAAACTACTACTAAATATTTTAAAAAACATTTTTTTAAATAAAAATAACTGCTTATATGTAGGTAGCTAACATAGTTGTGAATTTGTTTTATTTTGTTTTTTTTTATGTGTAAAATTATATAACTTTAATTTTTTGTTTTTTTCTTACATAATTAAATTGTATTTAAGAATCCGTAAGGTATACATTTTTTGGGAACAAAATTTTAAGAAAAAATAATATACAAATGCAGCGGCCCCTCAAAAACATAATATTTAAGCTGTTAAATTTTATAAACTTAAAAGATAATTATTATATTGGGTGTATAATAAAAAATGTAATTATGCAACCACCTTCAACTGTTTGTGACCACTTCTTGCCTTTACATGCATCATTCTATACAGGGTGTTCACAAAATCAAACATAGGTAATCATCATTGTGTATTAAGTTTTTAGGTATTTTGTCATTATTTTTATAGAAACAAATATTGGCAATTTTTCAATTTTCTGAACATATTCTTGAATTGTACTTGCAGAGGGTATAGGCACAGCTTATTACAGCTCGGGCACTCTCTTTGCGAGAACGGTTTGCGCCGATCCACACGCACATTTTCTTAGCCCCGCCTCTGAGATTTAAACAGTACAGAGGTGGTATTGAAATCATTATACAGTTAAATATGTTACGTGGACATTAGTTTTTAATACTGCGCTGTTATCGCTCACTTGGAATAATATACAAATATTTTGAGTCTGGCCCCGACTTTTAAACTAAGTGCGAGAGAAATAACGCTAGTAGATCGAAAACGTCCAGATCAAATATGCCGCCTGAGAGTGCCCGAGCTGTAATAAGCTGTGGTATAGGCGCAGCTTAATTATAGGTGTGTTATTAAATTGAACAGCAAACAAATCTCATTATCTGCAAACTATGGCCACTATGAAAAGTTTTTACCACGAATTTTTTTTTATTGGAGTAATTATTCATTTTAATAAAATTTAAAAAATAACTAAATTGATAGGCAAGACTCAAAATTTAAGTTTAATAAAAATCATGGCCTATCAAATTTAAAAAACATAAAATTTTAGATTAATATCTTAAATTAAAAATCGTACTTTAGTAGTCTTATGACTTGGTACCCTTGACTGGAAAAGCAATGCTGGTACCATTAGATGTGCAATAATTTTATCTTTCTATTGGTACCATTACCTTTCCTATTAGTTAAATTGGGGAGCAGGAATCCACGAAAACGTTCATAACAATATTAAACTCCCATGTTCCGGTTAGCAAGTGGACTCCTTGTTGCAGCGTCCGTGTATATGCGTATGTAGTTTTTTTATCTTAAAATAAGTTGAATGTTGAACAAGCTGCGTAATACCTTTCGATATATTTACTGAGCTACACTGTTTAAAATGGGTCTGAAGCCCAGCAAAGAGGGTCAAAAACCTCTATTGGTTCAATCATGGGCGCCGGGGATGAGGGGTCATTTGCCCCCCTTTATTTGATTTGATTGATTGATTTATTTAAAGAATGAAAGGTAGTAGTTTTACATTTAAAAAATTAGTTATGTATATTGAAACATTAACAAAGTTTGCCCCTCCCTGAAAAATTCTGTGCCCGCCCATGGGTTCAACACTTATATTGATGCCTTTGCTGATTAAAATAGTATCATTTACTAGAAAGTTGTTTTATAACTACAGTTTCTTGTTAACACCCTACACTTTCGTTCGTTGGGATGTGCATGAAACAAAAGTTTCATTGGTTTTACCTCAATTTTTTTTGAAAAATCTGATGCTTTATCCCAGAAGTGCATTTGTTTACAATTTTACGTTTTTTTTTTGCATGAAATGTTATGTTTACGGCTGTATATATTCTGTATATTTGTTATGTATAATCCTATGACCCAATATTTACTGTGAGGACCAATTTTTATAACAAATACGACCATTATGTATTAGTAATAATTAATATTTTAATCAATGACGATGATTGTTGCAATATTTAATTTTTGTTTAAATATGTTTTTAAAAAAATGTTTTGTGTAATATATTATAATGATTCTCAAAATAAAAGCAGTCAATAAAAAGATTAATATTGAGCAATTTTTTTATTTTTACTCTTAGAATAGCGAAAATATAAATTTATTAATTTTACAGTACATAGATACTATCTGGATCGGGTGATCAACAATGACTGATGCCCGCTAACTTCAGACCGAAAATAAAATAACCAAGTTTTAGTTGGTATCTCAGTGTAAAACTAGGATATCAGTGGCGTAGTATTATTGACGTTTTCTGTGATGTTCAGATTGACCTGTCATTTCGTGTGCGGTTAGTAGTTTTTCGTTTTAATTTGCATCTTTTCATAAAATCAGTTTTTCGTTTTTTGTGCGTTCAGATTATTCTCTCATTTCGTGTGTGACCAATATTTACATTATGTATGCATATTAATAAAGGAACTGATTTAAGGTAGCCTCACTTAATTGTTTTTATGGAGCTAATTCCTTTAAACAAAAAGCTTTGGAATCTTTTTGTCAGTAAAAACTGTAGCTGTCGTATTTAAATGGAGATTATTATTACCCGTTCTGTCAATACAAACTTATTTTCCTACGCTACTGGTTTTCCCCTATGATGGGTTACCATCCGTTCGAACAAAGTTCCTAACACCCTTGGCATCAATCATTTTCGATCACCCGATACCTATATGGCTTATAACATTTATGTGACAGTAATATCTAGGGTTTTTCGGTTTTTCGGGATTGTCCCAGTTTTAAGTAGACTGTCCCGGTGTTCCGAATAATGTATTCGGGACTGTCGATTGTTTTAAATTCAATTCTGCGTTTGTAAGAAATGCTATTCGCTTGCAAACTACACTACAAAACTATTGGTGGTATTACGAGTCAATTAAATATAAATGTTCATCTCTGTGATTAAAAGAAGTTGTTAATAAATGAGACTGAATTATCTATTTTTGTTTTTACAATCTACATGATAAAAAAATTCGAAAATTTGTAAGGAAAAGAAGTATTTCTTCTTTTTATCTTTCAATTGTTTCAAAATTAAAAATTACCGTTGTCTACCATCATAGCCTACTCGAAAAATCACGTTGCCCTAATAATTTACAATAAAATCGCGATATCTAAAATATTAGATTTAGGTATTAAACATGCAAGACTAGGGGTAGGCGATATATCAATACCTATTCCGATATATCGATATTTCGTGGTATGGACAACAAAAATAAGGCGAGAAGCTTTTTTTTTAAATATTGTAATTTTTGACCAACTTTCACTTATTCGATAAAATTATAACTTTTGTTTTTAAAAACAAATTTTTAAATTTAATAACTTGATTTAAAAATGTTAACAATATTTGGAGCATGGAGCGGAGCAATTAAAAAATTGGACTGCTCCAAACCCCTGCATATCGATTTTTTGTTTTAAAACGAAGTTTTAATTTTATTGGATATGTGGAAGTTGGTCAAAAATTACAATATTTGACCCTAACAAACAAGTAAAGTTAAATAACTGTAAGAACAAATTATTGATCTTCAAAGATGGAAAAAAGAAAAAAAAAAGTCGTTTTTCTTATCTTAACGAGTTTGGCCAAACGTAAAAAACACCCTGTATAATTTTATTCCTAAGGCTTTCGCGGCCATTATCCATGATACAATCTTCGTTTCCGGAAACGAAGATTGTATCACCCTGTATAATATTTTTTAAATGTAGCTATCACAAAGTGTTAATTAATCTATTGTCGATCTAATTTTAAAACGAAATTCTACTGCCTTTTT
The DNA here is from genome assembly GCA_947652605.1 of Elmis aenea. Taxonomy (NCBI): domain Eukaryota; kingdom Metazoa; phylum Arthropoda; class Insecta; order Coleoptera; family Elmidae; genus Elmis; species Elmis aenea. The sequence continues at coordinate 14,038,922 of OX393583.1, read as the reverse complement.
AAATAACTTAAATGTTAAAAAAAGTGAGTGTTGTATCGCTAAAATGTTTCATTTGACTTTGGACTTTAAAACCATATCTAACATATTTTTTAAAGTAATTTTAAGAGGAATCCAAAAATGTAAAAATATACAGGGTGCTTTATTTAAAATTTCAAAGTTTGAGTCCGTTTCCGGTTGAACCGGAAGTCGTATTGCAACCTTAATATTTTCATCGAATCCCAAAAATACCAAAACGCTTCAGATACAAAATTTCATTGTTATATCTGCAATAGTGTTCTAGATATTTGTTTTTCCATACTTTTGCGCATCACTGTATACAAAAACGCAAATTTTTCTTAATATTTAAAGAAACATGTCAATAAGGCATCTCATAATTATTAGCACATGACTATAAAATTCACGTAATCCTTAAAAAATATTAACAAATAACACTTGCAAGGTAAGTAATAACTCTTAAAAATAATCTATAGTAATGGTTTATGCTTTGGTTGTAGCTTCAATGTGAAAAACTAAAAAAAAGATCCTTAAGTAAAGTTGAAGCTGCATGCACAGATTCGTTATAAGTGTGCATAATATAAAATCAATAAAGTGTCATTTTCTTTGTAACTCTAATTAATTTTATTGTACATGTCGCCTGCATGTGTGTCTACGTCCACCGTTGTTTTGGGAAATAATCGGGTAGGGCAATATTCCAAATAATGGCGGTTAACATTAATATAACGTATATCAGAAGAGCCAGCCACCATAAGACCTTCTCAAATTTCTTTATATCCAAATTACGTAGGATGTATATTCCTACCAGCAAACCAGCCAGGCCACCAGCAAAATGAGCTGCATAGCCAATGTGATCGTTCTTTTCGAGAATATACCGGTTGTAGATGGAAGTACCAACATCACAGCCAGTAAGTAGCAAAAATATTAGTAGCTGAACGACTGGAAATTCCATATCACCCCAATTCTGAAATAAAAAAATTGGAAAGAGGGTTAAGTTGAGTGATCTTTCTGTGAGAAGAAATAAGTAGGAGAGAAAAATACACATACGAGGTCTGTTCAAAAGTAAACCTTAATTTTTCTCGCGTAAACAAATGAAGCACGGACCTTCATGCGCATGCGTGATTTTTTTGCCCGCATATAGCGTCAATCGCTAACAACAGTCTTTAAGGCGTGGTACACACAGCGTTTTCTGTCGCACGACCGAATCGGACACGGTCAACTGGGCGACGGTCAACTAGGCGACGGTCAACTGGGCGACGTGCCAACTGGGCGACGGTCAACTGGGCGACAGGAACTTAAACATTTTTGAACTCTCATCTTAGCACACGATTTTATAGATTGTTTTTGTAAATATTGGTTAAATATACTTACTTAATTTGTAGAACTATATCGTACATCGAAATTTGTAGAATCATTTACGAAAGATATGATCAAAAAACGTGGTTCGAAAATAATTTAAAAATGAAGAAGTATGATTGCACAATATTAGAATAAAGAGAAAAATACAGTTTTTTCATTCATTTATCAATATTATTTCGTAATTAACAAACATATTTACATTAAAACAAAAAAGTATATAAAATTAGAATATCTTATTATTATAGATTAAATGAAAATCATTTTTCACATTCATTGATTAATAGTAATACTCAGTTTTAATAATATGATCCATAGTAAAATAAAGTTTGGTTGATGCAGCTTTATGAGCAAAAAAGTTTTAGACTTTAAACTCTTTAAAATCGAATTGTAAAGATATAATAAAAATTGACATTCCTTATTTTTACCTAACACCCTTTAATTAATGTTATTAGCAGTACCTCGTAGATAATCTATTAGCTGGAAAATTAAATAATAGGTCAAATAAATGATGTGATTTATTAATATTATTTTGTAATTAAGAAACACGTATCAAATATACCGGGTGTTTGAAATTTAAGTTTAAACAAGAGAATCTCATGTATAATAACATCTAGAGTTTGGGTTTAAATTTGACATAGTAGCTTAATTTGGTGCTCGTTAATAATCCGAAAAGAAATTTGAAATATATAATAGACTATTTATGAGTATTGCTTATAACATGATTTATAATTCAAAATTAATTATGTTGTTTTGAATGTTGTATACTTTTTTGTTTTGATGTAAAAATGTTTGTTAATTACAAAATAATATTCATAAATAAATGAAAAAACTGTATTTTTCTCTTTTTTCTAATATTGTGCAATCATATTTCTTCATTTTTAAATTATTTTCGAACCACGTTTTTTGATCATATCTTTCGTAAACGATTCTACAAATTTCGATGTACGATATAGTTCTACAAAATGAAGTAAGTATATTTAACCAATATTTTATATTTACAAAAACAATCAGTAAAATCGTGTGCCAAGATGAGAGTTCAAAAAATGTTCCTGTCGCCCAGTTGGCACGTCGCCCAGTTGACCGTCGCCCAGTTGTCGCGTACCGCGACCGAACAGTCTCCGTACACACAGAAGCGTTTGTCGCGTGGGAGCTGCTACACAGCATCACCATGGAAGTTGGATAAACGTCTACTCACAGACTCACACCGGCGCGGAGGCGGTGGCGATCGCGATCACGATAATACGTAACCACGTTACTTAAATATGTAACCAGGTTACTAATTATCGTGATCGCGAACGCCAATATGCGGGGGGAACATGGGACATAGCGGGGTATTGGGGCAACGGGATTCAGCCTTTATTTTTCCCGGAAGCGACGCAATTTTCCGAAGCTATTTAGAACTATATTGATACAGGGTGATCTACTGCTGTACAACAATTGGCCGCTATTCCTCATATATTTGAGCGCTATATTTATTATATTTCGTGTTGATTTTACAATACTGGATACGTCTTCCAATGCATATAGGTAAAACTGAGCTACATTAAGATAATATATTAGAATACTGTGATACTAGAGTATAACATTCATCATTGAGTTCTAATTCCATCTTTGTCATTGAGTTTCATGTCAGAATTTTTCTGCCACGACTGTATAAGCTAAAATTGAAACCGCGGAACAAAATGAGGTACTACGTCGTTATGCCCCATGTCTATACCTTCCATAATAAGCACCCACCAAAGTTAGCAAAAGCTGTAGATCTAATCCCCCAGATAGTGGCGAAGGCACAATGCTTCCATGGGGGGCTAATAAACGGCAAAAAGAGCCAGGACCTTTTTTTAAGGTCACAATCTATTTTTTTTTGTTTTTAGCACAATATCGATTTATTGCGATCCTATGGGGAGGTTCCGACCCCCCCTTAAGCTCCTCCTGCCAGCGCCACAACCTCCAAATCGTCCCATAACGCCCCATCATGTAGTAAGAGAGAAGAAACTGACAAAAAAGATGAGTGCGCCTATGATTATTCTAAAGAAGGATGGATTAAATGTTTCTCTTGCCCAAAAAGGGCTTACAACTCTTGTGCGGGACTTAAATGTGATGAAGACGGTGCTGTACATTTGTATTAATTGTAACAAATTATTTTCCATTGGAGAAAAAGTTACATTTCGTATTTTGTTACTAAAAAAGAGTTGATATTTTTAATTTATTATTAATAAATGGTTATTCAAAAATTGTTTGCAGAGGATTCATATCACAAAAAGGAAAATATTGCTTGAGTTGCTCTAAGTCCTGAAACGTTAAATAACCCATTCTGTCCCGCGTTTTCCTACTTAACAATCAATGCTAAATTTCAAATCATTCTAGAGACCGTTAAATTAATATTGCTCAAATGATCTAAAAATTTTCATGCATGGTTTCATTCATAGGTAGAACAAAACTATCCTAAAAAAAAAAAAAAGGACCACTCTAAGGGTGGCCATACACGTTGCGGTATACCTGTCTGTTTTGCCTGGTTGCAGGTATACCGGAGCGTATGTGTAACATAACTGCACAGCAATGTTACCTGTTCAGGCGACCGGAGAAGAATCGAAATTCGATTCTTACTACCTGCACCAGACTACAAACCGGAACGTGTGTGCCGCTCGCCTGCACAGGTCTCAGTTATGTGAGAGAATTAGACAGATGTTCTATGCAGTATGCAGTGCTAAATTTTGTTTAGAAATGGCTAAGAAATATGTCAAATCGTAAACATAACACTGTTATTGAAGAGTTCATTGAAATATATAAATTCGTACGTAAGAAATTACGATAGTCCTTGGGTTCTATTCTTAATTCTTGTAAAAAGTTAATATGACGGTATTGTTTTCTCTTCAAAAGCCACTTTACGCAATTTTTCGCGTTTTTCTCTTCGTTTTTTTTTTTACAGGATTCCATAACGAGTAAAAATCCTATCACTGCCACCGCGTTTTCTTGTGTCGATGCCATGGTCAACTGAAAACCTCTACGGGTTACCGTAGCGTGTGTAGAGTCAAAACTGTTCAGGTATTTTTTATTGTTCAGGCAAACCTGACAGGTATACCGCAACGTGTATGGCTACCTCAATACATAACCATGAATCCCAATGCAAATCGGAACCCCTGTATATTTACCATAATTAAAGTTGCAATATGTGCGGTAATGAGAGAATAAACGCCACCGCTGGCTCCTGCTAATTTCACAGCGGGATCCGTAATAGACGTGCCCAAAGATCCTGCGATAACACCGGCGAAATAGATGAACAACACACGCCACCATCCGTGAACCATCTCCAGGGGCGTACCGAGTAGTAGTTGAACCGCCAGATTGACAATCAAATGTATAACACTAAAACAGAATAAATATAAATATATATAAATAATAATAATATTTACTTAAATTAAATATCAGTCATGTGTGATTGTATACCTCTAATCATTTGTTATTTGATGATTTAATTGCTTTTAACTTACCCGATATGCACAAACATGTAAGTGACGTATCTCCATACTTCATATCTTCGCTGAGGATCATATATAAGGGCAGTGGCGACAGGACCAGTTGATGATGCGGTTGATCCGTACGATGTGTCGACTATGTAAAAAATTATTTCAATTAGAGAAATAATGACCATCCCCACTGGAGGTGGACAACAAGTATATTGATCTTCGTATTGACCTGCACTATCACGTGTTTCCGATTGTTGAGGTGGTAAGAGAACGTTGATGTAGCTGTGAACAATATATTACAAAACTTAAAAGAACCGAAGCTAACACAGTATCTTATATGGTGACTAGCAATTTTATATAAGAGCACCTAAAGTTATGTTAGAATTAAGAATGAGCGATGTATTTTGAGCCAGTTATTGTTCAATTTGATGTTGGATGAAGCCACAAAAATGTAAACTACAGGTGAGATATTGCATCATTAGATACCAGAATCAATGTATACAATTCTGTGCTGCGATGATATTTTGTGATTCTAGGAGAAACGGAAAAAAACAGTTCAATTAGAATTTATATAGTGTGGTGCATTTTTCGATGCGCACCATTGCCATCTTGGAAACGGTAAGAGATACAAGGTCGGTTAAATTAGAGAAAAGTTGCACATTTTTATGGCGATTAAGAATCTGAAAAGAAATACTGGATATTTTGATTCGTTTTTGATTTATTACAAAAAAACTTTTTTTTGTGTAATAAATCAAAAATGAATCAAATATCTCTAGAATTTCTTTTTAGTTTCTCGATGGCCATAAAATGTGCAACTTTTCTCTAATTTAACCGACCTTGTATCTCTTACCGTTTCCAAGATAGCAATGGTGAGCATCGAAAAATGCACCACCCTGTATAATAAACTGAAAAAACCAAGTATGAAAATAAATGTTGAAGAGATAAAATGAATGAAAACAAGAACACACGATACAAATCACGACATAAACATTGAGAAAATTGAAATAAATAAAATACAAAATATAAATACTTGAGAGGAATCGCTTGTAAGGAACAAAACGCTAATGACATATAATTGAAATTATTGGAAGACTCTTTATTACAATATTTTATTGTACTCATATAATCAATGATTTAAATTGATGATTTAAAAAAAAATAACTTGATTTAAATCGATGATTTTTTTTTTAAATCACTTGATTTAAATCATGATTTTAATCGTGATTTAAATCAATCGATTTAAATCTGCTCAACTCTGCTCTAGACGGATAATAACAAACTGGTAAAGAGAGATTATGAAACAAGAGAGGAATGGGAAGAAAAAGAGAAAAAATCGAAAGGAACATGTAAGAATATGTGGAGAGTAGGGTTTTTGTTCTGAGAATTAATACATTTTTTGTATTCTCAAGTTCCTGGAAAATTATACCAGACTCAAGACTTTAATACAATTTCTATTAAACGATTTAAAATTGGTAAAAGTACGATTTTCTTCCATTTTGAATTTATTAAGGAATTTATGAAACAAAAAACTTATTTTAAATTTAAAATATATATTAAAAAATACTTCAGAAGTTCTTAAATCACTAAAAATAACAGTTGAATCCTTAACACGTTGACTGCGTTACATACCCCCGGGTCTTGTAGCAGTCATTCCTACTGTGCGGGAGCGAAATTTACAAAACATTACCCACGCGCGTAGCTTATATAAACTTTATTTTTCTTCCGATTTTACTTTTATAAACAGCTTCGAGAATATTGAAGTTATCGCAACCAAAACGTGGCATATTTTTTAATACAAGTCGCCGGCGATATGTAACGCACAGAATTCATAATTGTTACTTCTGTGCGGCACGAGTCTCCGGCGGTAGGTACGGCCGATAGGCAGTATCTTGCATGTACTAACGATTCTCGGCTATTTTACCATTTAGAATTGCACTTAAATAAAAAACGGTTTAACTCTTTAACTGGCAAATTAATTTATTATAGTTGTCCCAAAAAAAAATACATTTTTATAATGTAATAAACAAATAAATTTATATACAGGGTGCCCATTTTTCTAACCTGTTGTATGGGTAACTCCGTTAATATTAGAGATACAGAAACGTTTAAATTAGCAAATTTGTGCAGAATTTAAAGGGAAATCTGATGCCATTTTCAAATCTGACCTACGTTATCAACTTTTTGAAATATTTTGAAAAAACTGAAAAAGGTCGATTTTTTCAAACTTGAATAATTCCGTAACCATATGAGTTAGAACCAAAATAAAAATTTGCTCTTATAGATGTTTTTACGTAGATTTCAAATATGTTAACGAAATTTTTATAGCACTCTCGATTTCCGAGTTATAGCACAAACTTGCATTTTTTTAAATGGAAGTCATAGTTGGCTATGGCCTTATTATTTTTCTCGTTTCAATGATATAAGGGTTGTTATGCTTTCCTTTTGTAGTTTTTCTTTAAATAAGCAAAAATCATTTTACATGTTCACTGCCTACTAATAGATGGGAGTTATCCTGTGTTGATGTTCTTTTTTTTTCGATGTGACATTTAAGAGTTGTCTCTTATCGTTAGTGTAGCAATTATTAGGCAGTTACAGCCTTTTCAGTTGACACCACATTCAAGGGACAACTCCCGGGTAGATGATTGAAAAAAAAAGAACATCAACACAGGATAACTCCCATCTATTAGTAGGCAGTGAACATGTAAAATGATTTTTGCTTATTTAAAGAAAAACTACGAAAGTAAAGCAAAACAACCCTTATATCATTGAAACGAGAAAAAAATAACCTTTTTAATAAGACCATAGCCAACTATGACTTCTATTTAAAAAAATGCAAGTTTGTGCTAGAACTCGGAAATCGAGAGTGCTATGAAAATTTCGTTAACATATTTGAAATCTACGTAAAAACATTTACAAAAGCAAATTTTTATTTTGGTTCTAACTCATATGGTTACGGAATTATTCAAGTTTGAAAAAATCGACCTTTTTCAGTTTTTTCAAAATATTTCAAAAAGTTGATGACGTAGGTCAAATTTGAAAATGGCATCAGATTTCCCTTTAAATTCTGCACAAATTTGCTAATTTAAACGTTTCTGTATCTCTAATATTAACGGAGTTACCCATACAACAGGTTAGAAAAATGGGCACCCTGTATAGATATAGTATTATTTCATATTTTATCTTAGAAATATTAACTTGAATCATTTGTCACTGTTAATATTCAGCTTACTTTAAAAGTTGTTAAGCTTATTATTAACGGTATATTTACCGCTAATGCTGGCATACCTGAGTATTTGTAACAACTAGTTCAGTTAATCAGTTAATTACTATTATTAAACCCTTAACAAACTGAGCTCGTCATTACCAGTTAAACGGTTAATATGTCTAGTCGGGCTAAGAAAATTTTAGAATTAGCGGCAAAAGAATTTTGTAAGAATGTGGAAAGTGAAGAGCCAAGTGTCCAATTTGATGATGATTACCAGGATGAAAGTTCTGAGGAAGATCCATATAACAGCGACGATTCTATTAGTGATAAAACCTATAAGATTTCGTCTAGAGAAGCATCTAGTGAAGATGAGGAATCACGTCAAAGTGATAGTGAGTGGTGATATTGGCATAAATATGGATGATAAATTTTACAATTTTTTTTTATGCTTTCTGATCCCCGGAGATAAGTGCGGAGTGAGACCTTATTAAATTGGTTCTTTGTAATAAAGATTCCATTGCCAAAATATCCAAACAGTTAGCAAAAAAGTTTTAGATGGGTTTGTTTTTAACCTTGCGTACATACCCCGCGCGGTATGTAAGGCACAGCAAAGATGAGCGTTACAAGACCCCGGCGGTATGTAACGCAGTCAACGCCAAAGTACTGTCGAATAGCGCCGCAGTCAACGTGTTAAGTCGCAAAGACGCCACCTAGTAAACGACATGTCATTTAAATTTTTTTTACTGAAAAACATTAAGGGCAAAACTCGGAATTGGGTTATAACACGTAAGAAGTATTTTTGAAAAGAATAATTGAACGACAAAGATAAAAAACTTATTTGTTTATTAAAATATTTACATCATTCTGATGTACAGAGAGATGATGATATGTTTTATTATTGTACAAAATCTACACAAATTTATTTAATCGAAAAGTAAATGACGCGCTTTTTCTCAGCTCAAAATGAAGATTGGGGCACCCTGTATGTTTGAAAATATTTTTAAAATATAGCCCTTATTGACTCGCATAATCTAACCGCGACAGAAATTGGAAAATATAAACCGTTTCGCCATAAAACTCTGTGGCGTCCGTCGTGACTCACCCTGTATAGAATCAAAGAAGATAGGATGCCCAGGAAAGCATATGAAGCGCAAATGGAAGGAAAACATCGAAAAGGAAGACCAAGGAAAACTTGGAATGAGGACGCGAAAGAAGTTGCAACAAATAGAGAAATCGAGTGGAGTAGGGTTAGAGAACTAACAAGAGATATAAAAATATGGAGAAAAGTATACAAAAAGATGCCACATACATAAAGGGAAACAAAAGCCCTTCAACAAACGGTAGAAACGTGTACGAATAAGAAAGAAGAAGAAGAAGAAGCACTGACTGCGAGAGAACATTTTTGGTAGTAGGCAATTTTGTTACGACGTATTTTCTCTTAAGGTTTAATATTTAGAGTCTCGTCTTTTGCAAAATTATTAAAATCAAACCAATGATTCCAAAAACAAGTCTCGGGATTTTTGTTTTTTCAAGTCTCGAATCCCGGTAATAGAAAAATAGTTTAGACTCGGAAACCCTTTGAGTAAGGTAAGAGTTGGTAAATGGGTTAAATACCGAAGTTGGAACAACGATAGAAATATGTGGAGGAAATACGAACGAACGCGCCTAGAAGTTCGACTTAAAACGTGAAGCTTGCAGCGAAATCTTCGGGATTAAGTTAAAAATTGTATTACCTTTTAAGTAAATGCCCAAAAAGCGGTCTGTAGTCTGGATGTGTGATCATATTTACAAACTCTTCATAATCCAACTCTCCATTTCCGTCTTGATCTACTCTCTCGTGAATTTTACGAACGACATGTTCAGGAATGTCGTTATCATATTCCCTACTATTTATGAAGACTTCCAACTCTTTTAGGTTGATATGGCCGTTGTTGTCCGTATCATACTGAAAATAAATGTAACAATAATTAAAAAGGGTTGTAATAAACAAAAATGCATTCATGTAGTTAAAACGTCTTTTATTTTTTGGTGTGACCATAATGCCTAGAAAAAAATTGTCAAAATTCATGTTTAAATTTCTTCTTAATTTGGGCGAAGGTGAAATTATACATAGACTCCACCCTTAAGTAGGAAGTGTTAAAAAAATTGAAATACAAGGTTATTACACATTTTTAAGTTGCCAATGTGTTCTATACAGGGTGTCCCGATTATACACCGCCAAAAAGTAGGTGCATATTCCTGAGTGAAAATGATGACCATTTGTCAAATATTTTGTTATCCGAAAATGCTTCCTTTCAAAGTTAGAGACCTCCAAAGTTGCAAGAAAAAAAATTAAAAAATCGATTACGTCCTAGCCGTTTAAGCTAGAGCTATCAAACTTGGCCGAAATGTTTAGGTGTTTCCCATTGACTTTGTGGGATAATTAGAAAGAAAACACGTAATTGGAAGTATGATTTATAGTCAGGTCATCCGCTTACCATCTTCAGAATTTTTTTCCCTGGAATAAAATTTAAAATGTCATTCGCCCATAAGAAAGTACGACTTAAGAGGAATATTGTGCGGTATACATTTATTTTGGTCTTTTTTGCGATTTCTTTTTTATAAATGAACGTCTTGTCGATAGCATAGTAGGTTTTCATTGCTTTTTCTATTCTCTTGTTAATTTTCACTTCTTGTAGTCCTGTCTTCTCGATTGCTACTCCAAGGTAGTCAAATTCAAAATATTGTAGGGTTTCAATTTTTTCTTCTTCAATTTCTATGTTTATGTTCTCGTTTCCTTGTTTGTCATCATCACTTTTGTTTTCTTGTGATTTATTTCTATTCCATTTTCTTCTAATGCTTTTTTCCAAATTTCTATATTAGTTTTGAGATCTTTTACATTCTCTGCCATAATGACTACATCGTCTGCGAACGCACACTCTGCTATTTCGACCTTCTGTAAATTCTTATAGCCTACGAATAAACTTTTAACTTTTTGTTTGTTCTTAATTATGTTGTCCATAAATATTGTAAACAATATTGGGCTCATTCCTCCCCCTTGTCTTAATCCATCTTCTGTATTGAAAAAGTCTGATTTCATGTTTTTCGTTACCACGCTATTTATTGTCTTCTTATACAAGCATCTGATATTTCTTATTAGTTTATTGTCTACCTTTCTTTCTTCAGGGATCTCCAAAACTTTTTGTCTAGACACTTTATCGAATGCTTTTTGTAGATCTATATATGCGAAGTATGCTTTTTCTCTTTTTAGTTGTGTTTTGGTTATAATCTGTTTAATTGTGAATATGTGATCCTGAACACTCCTACCTTTTCTAAATCCACTTTGTGATTCTGTTTATGTCTTATCTAATATTTTTGTTAGTTTTTGTGCTAATATTTGTTCGTACAATTTTAGTGCTGTGCTGAGAAGCATTGTGCCCCTGTAATCATTGCAATCTTTGCTGTCCCCCTTCTTAAATATAGGCAGTATCCTACCTATCTCACAGTCTTTCGGTATTATTTCTTCGGACCATGCCTTGTTCATGACTTCTAGAAGTAGACGTGTTCCTTGGGGTCCCATATTTTTTAACATTTCGCTTGTTATTCTGTCATGTCCTGGTGTTTTACCGTTTTTTAATTTCCTTAATCCTTGTTGTAGTTCCTCTATTGTGATGCCGCCTTCTTGTTCTTCTGTGTTGAGTTTTGTCTGCTCTTTTCTTTCATTTTTTAGTGTAATTTTCTTTTTGTTCGGGTTTAATAACTCTTCAAAGTATTCTTTCCATCTTTCCATTATCTCCTTTTCGTCTGTTAGTAGGTATATTTCCTGCTTTATCCTTGATAGTTATTAGTTGGTGTTTACGGTCTGTTCTTAAATTTTTCAGTATTTTATAAAATAGTTTCTGATTTCCCTAGTTTTTCTCCAAATTCTTATAATAAGTTTTTTTTGCTATAAACAATTTTATTAAAAAAATATTTTGCTGCACGCCGCATTCAAAATTTCTGGTTGCGCCGCTGGACCTTGCATAGTCAAACTTGAATTAAAGACAGTTCTAAAAAGCAAATAATCGTTTTATTCAACTTTAAAATTACGGATTGTAAGGAAGTATTCGTCAGTTAAAACGCATCAAACATGTACGCTATCAGTACTTAACCAATCTTTAAAAATTCCAAAAGTACGTTAGATAAGACCGATTGCACACACAAAAGCATGAAAAATGTAAAACCAACAAGGCAATTCTGATTTTCCCAATATTTATCAATTATCAGTCATCAAATGTATGTTTAGGTTTGGATCTTCATGACATATTTATGATTTATTTATGTGACCTTGATAAAATAAATACGGTTTGTAAAGCCGCGTCCACATTTGCGAGCAAAAGTGAGAGCCGAACCTAGCGCAATCCATCATTTCAGCGAGCCCGCCTCTTAACAGTTTAATGCCCGGTTTCTCCGACACATCTCAAGATCGAACTTATTTATAAGCCCGCCTTATATTTAAGACCGTCTCAAGATACAAATGCGTTCCACAGAAAACATATTCCGGAATCTGTTAGACATCTCAGCTAAGTTAGAACTCGGTTTGGCAACGTTGCAAGAAGTCGGCACATTTTAGCGGCAGATTGAAATGGCTAATTTTCATTGGCCATTTACATCACAGCTGTTAAAACGGCTCCCTGTGACATCTTGTTGCTATCAGCTGTTAGTCACATATAAAGTTACAGTTCGGTGTTTATTATTTTATTTTGTATTGAAATGGCGAAAAAAAAAGAATAAATTATACCATGGAGGAAAAACAATTATTAGTTAGCTTGGTAGAAGAAAATAAATAAATAGATTATGTATACAGGGTGTTTGAAATTCGAGTTTAAGCATGGGGTTCTCGCTTATTATAATAGCTAGAGTATAGGTTTAAATTTGGCAAAGTTGCTAAATTTGGTGCTCATTAATAATCCAAAGAGAAATTGGAAATATCTCAAACGGTATCCGAGAAAATTATGAAAAACTGGAAAATACGATTTTTGAATATCGTCTATAACTCTTTTGGAGTATGAAATATTTCATATGTGTAAAAACATTGCCGAAGCAACTTTTTAAGCCGAATCAAATGATAGTCACAAATTTTCCCTAGATCGATTCGTTTTTGTTTTATGACAACCAACTTTGTTTTTTCTTATGGGTGCAATTTTTGCTATTTACATAATCAAATAGCATTTATTTGTCTAAATCCATTGATGTTATCACACATGGTATTTTACTTTTTCTTTCATTGTCAAATTTCAAAAAATACGTTTTAAACAATAACCATTATAAATCAGGTTGGCCGGTCATTGTAGTTTATGTTGTTTCCATGACAACCGATCAACAATCTAAAAGTTTTAAAGGCCTGTTAGTCCTAAAAATGAACTTTAATAACGAAGAAAAACGCGATATGCTGCCCATCAGAAAAAACAAAGTTGGTTGTCTAAAATAAAAACGAATCGACCTAGGAAAAATTTGTGACCACCATCCGATTCGGCTTAAAAAGTTGCTTGGGCAACTTTTTTACACATTTAAAATATTTCAAACTCCAAAGGAGTTATAGACGATTTTTAAAAATCGTATTTTCCAGTTTTTCCTAATTTTCTCGGATACTGTTTGAGATATTTCCAATTTCTCTTTGGATTATTAATGAGCACCAAATTTAGCAACTTTGCCAATTTTAAACCTATACTCTAGCTATTATAATACGCGAGATCCCCATGCTTAAACTCGAGTTTCAAACACCCTGTATACTCCAATTGAGGCTCAATTTGATCTAAGATCACAATAACAGTCTCTTTTGTGAGGCGAAAACGCATAAAAAAACGATCGTATTCGAAATCCGTAAATGGATTTGCGCGAACAAATCGCCTTCGAGCAATTACAGGGTCGTACAAGTCATCATCTGCATCATCTATCATATTTATAAAGTCAATATCCATATTTAAACTTAAACCACAATTTAAACAAACATTTAACTACAAAAAAAGCAAATACAAGATAATTTTAGGTTATGTACTCCAGCTCAAGTTCTAGTAAACAGCGACTCAAGATGTGAGCTCAGCTCAAGTCGAATATGTTAAATTGCTTGGTGCAACACTTCATACCGTTAAGGCGAACTTAAGATTCAGCTAGATCTTAAGATGTGTCGGAGAAACCGGGCATAATACGACCACAGGTTCGCGAGTGCAACAAAACCGGTCAGCCAAGTGTTGGTATTTAGCAGGCTTGCTAAAATGATGGATTGCGCTAGGCTCGGCTCTCACTTTTGCTCGCAAATGTGGACCCGGCTTTAGGTAGCAGTTTTATTGATAGTAAGGCTGTTTTCTCACACGACGGCAAAACCAGTGCCGTTGCCGCAGCCGGCACCAGCGCCGGAAGTTGACGCTTTTCACAGACGATAGCAAAACCGGTGCCGGCAACTATTTTGTTTTTGGCCGTGACCAGAGAGTTGAAACGGAACTGAATCGAAAACCAAAAATAACCGGAATTTTGAAAAGAACCGAAACGAAAAACTGCAAACTTTAAAAACCGAAACCGGAAGCGGAACGAATTTTATTACGGTTAATTTCGGTTTCAACGAAAAAAAAAACGGTTATTTTCGGTTTAGAAAAAAGTTCAATTTTTTTGCTCTCTAGTTCAATATTTATAACAAAAAAAACAAGAATTTCGATATTGGGATGTCTGCGGTGTAGACAAGGTATAGTATCGGTCCCAGTACACTGCCCTGTGGTACCCCCGATTCTACAGGGTACAGCTGAGTTGTTTCCTCTTGGTATTTTACCATGAAGTGTCTGTTTGTTAGGACTGTAGGACCCGATAATAGGTTTCTGGTAGTTTTGCTTTTACCTTGTGCAGTAAACCTTGACGCCACACTTTGTCAAACGCCTGGGTGATATCCAAAAACGCAGCTGAGCAGTACAGGGTGGGCAAATTTCGATGATTTCATAGGGAATCTCGGTAACTATAAGAGGTATCAAAAAACTGACCGCGCATCCTCGATCTCTTTTTTCGAGAAAAAGTTAATGGAGAAAACTAAAATTGGTTATCGTCTTTTGTTTTCGAGTTATCGGCGATAACTCGAAAACAAAAGACGATAACCAATTTTAGTTTTCACCATTAACTTTTTCTCGAAAAAAAAGATCGAGGATGCGCGGTCGGTTTTTTGATACCTCATATAGTTACCGAGATTCCCTATTAAAACATCGAAATTTGCCCACCCTGTACATGTTCTTCTCAAAAGTTTTATTAAGGATTTCTACTACCCAGAATGAATTGAATTTGAATATAAACGTTAAAAATTAACTATTGGAACACATTTTCCATTTCATCTAAAACTGCAATCTGATACAAGATAAGCGTTCGTAAAACTGTGGCATTTAGAGATAAAACTGACCATTACTTTATATTTTTATGACACCAATTTTTTTAATGCTTGATTATCACGATTTGCTTAAAATTAGTGCAGCCACTGTAAGTATATTCGTAAAAGTCGTAAAACTTGCAGTTTAAAACCTTTATTATGGTTTGGATACATTTTATTTAATAGCAAACTTGATTTGATGGGAATCGCTATTTATAATTTTCATCGGTTGTTTTTCTAATTACATTTATAGTATATTATATCATCGTATTCAGAATTGTAAGTACTTTTTCATACAAAAATCCAATATGTCGTGTACAAGTATTAACGAAGTTGATGGTTTAAAAGAGACGAAACGTCTGGCACAAAATTCAAATGTAATAGTGTTTGGACAATAAATAGTTGCTTTCGAAAAGTGTTTATAATTTTTTAATAAAGTAAGGCTCTATCAATTGTTTTTGAACGGACTGTTGAAAAAAAAAACGATAAATGCGGGAAAACTTTGATGGGGGAACATACGAAAAAAATTATATCATCTCAAACAAATATTTGCTCATGTAAGATAAATACACACATACATGTATACATACACAAGTATGTGTATGTGCTGTTTAAACCTAAGCCTTTATTAGGCCAATTCAAACAAGAGCGTCCTCGTGAGTTAGTATTTATCAAATGTGATGCCAATTTGAAGAATTCAGTCCGTATCTTGAAAAGCTTCTCAAGGACAACGTCGGAGGCAACCGTGAGAAGCCGTAAAACGCAACATTCATATTTTACTTTGCAATATGGATTTGTTATTTTGAAAAAACTATCGATCCAGTTAAAAATTTGAACGAATAAAGCGGTAAAACGATGAATAGGATTACGATCGAGGCAGTCCGATTTTTGCTTGTTTTATACGGAATTTAATCGGGACTGTATGAAATAAACGAAACATACAGGAAAACGATTAGTCGAGGAACAATCGATAGAAATTCGATAATCTTCAGATCGTGGACACCGTCAGGACGTCTTGGTAGGTCAAGTGTATTTCGGATATTTCCGTGTCAAATATGAGTGCTAGAATCACAAATACCGTTTGATTTAAAAAAAGAAGCTTTAACTTACCCTTAACATGATCGTCATTCGTTTGGTCAGTAATAGGTGGTCAGGTTAAAGCTTGGTTTAAACTTTTCTTTAATAAGTAATGAAAATGATAGCAATAGGTCGACACAGAAATATCCGACGCACATTTGATCTACCAGCCCCCTTATTCCGTAACTTTTAAACACCAGCGTAAACACCACGCGTTAGTGGTGACTTCCCAATTCGCGTAGTTGATATTCCGTTTCTACTGAGGACCAAGAATGAACCCTAATGGTGCCTGTCCACGTGAGAGTAAACTACTCGCGTCGCCAAGGATACAGCCCCTGAGAGTAACTCGCGATTGGCTGTATCCTTGGCGACGCTGCTATCGAGAGTTGTTTACTCTCACGTGGACAGGCACCATTACTGTAAATGCTAGACGTAATTCACGTGAACTGGCTCGACAGCCGCGTTTAAGGCTAAAACCCTGTCATTTCGACGTGTTTACTCAATAACATTTAGTGATTGGGTGTGAATTTTTATATTTTAAGTAAATTTTTGGAATGTTGTATTTGTGTTGAATTAAAAATGAAACTATTCTTATTAACAATAATTAAGTGTGTTGGATATTAGCAAATTTAGGAACGAAGCGACGGCATAGCGCTTTGGTAAGTACAGTAAATCTTTTATTTTACAAATTGATATTAATTTTGTTACATTTTTAAATCCGTAATATTATATTGTGTTCATTCAACAAGTAAATAAATACCTCATGTAAACTAGTAATGTATATTATTCGCATGACAGTATATTGGTATTTTTACATTCTTTCAGAAAGATGGCCCATCTAACACATATTTTATGGTGGAACGAAGAAAATAATAAACGCAACATTAATGGTGCCTTTCCACCTGAGAGTAAACTACTCTCGATAGCAGTGTCGCCAAGGATACAGCCAATCGCGAGTTACTCTCAGGGGCTGTATCCTTGGCGACGCTGCTATCGAGAGTAGTTTACTCTCACGTGGAAAGGCACCATAAGAAATATGCAAACGTAACTTGCGAGATGCACAAAATTATATCAAAATTAAGTTTTGTCATATCTTTGTGTATTATTCACCAATTTTAATTTCACAGTCCAGCTTAATATATAAATTACATTGTATATTAATTTATTTGTAACAATAAAATACTGCAATGAATAAATGCAATCAACTAAACAAATAGAATTACTTTACCACATCACTGGTCCAATTTAAAAAATACCCATACAAAGTGCTGACCATTGAAACAAAATTAATTCAGTAAACAAAACTATAAGATACGAAAACTTTACAAAATCGTTGTGTAATACTCCCTCTGTCCCAAAATAAGTGTCCGATTTGGTAAAAATTTTTGTCTGCACAAATGGAACAAAAAATTTATTATCGATTTCTCAGAAAATTTTATTCTTGATAAAAGTTGGTGCATGGTCTAAAACAAATTTTAAAATTAAAAAAAGTTTAATAAACAGTCATAGGACACTAGATTTTAAGCGATTTTTGAAATATTCATGAGTGATGCTTAAAATTTCTCATGCTCCAACTTTCTTATAGCAGGTAATGGTACACACTTTGACGCTTTTCTGTGACAGATTAGGCTTTTTTCTTTGTGGTGCAACTACAGGAACTTCTTCACTGTTCATGATGTGTCTACACCAGTATTGTTTAAAATGGCAAGATAAAGTATGTTTTTAAAATAACGATCCAAAAGCCGAGCTAACGTGTTTAAACTTTCTGACTATGCACAAATGTCATTTTTGACATATTTTACTTGACGTTATAAACAATTACAATTTACGTTTTAAAATACAATTAAGATCCAGCAAATATAGTAATCGGACACTTATTTCGGGACAGAGGAAGTATAAAAAATAGGAACAAAACGTATCACAACTTAAAAAAAAAACTACCATAAATTCTTTAACGCAGTGGCGGATTACCGCACAGGCACATGAGGCGCGCGCCTCGGGCCTCGGCAAAAAGGGGCCTCAGAATCGTTGGGTTCGTCATCCTCAAAAACCAAAATTAAATTTTTATTGTCTGTTAATATGAGAATTAATAAAATAATAATTGTAGGCAAATTGTAATATCTTCTAAAACCTATTTTCATAGTGGGTATTGTGTAATAGCCATTGATGCCAATTAAAAAAAAAAAACATGTTAAATTAAACAAAAATGATAGCCAATTTGGTTCCAAATCGCCAAAACTTGCAACCCTGCTTGTAACTGATTACAGTGCACTGCAAGCCGATGTACTGTACAGGGTGGTCCAAATTCGATGGGATTACATGGGCATCTCGCTTAATAGTCAAGATAGAGAAACGGTTAATGTACCAAAAACGTGCAGTTTTTTGGGACAAACTCAGAATTCTTGTCAAATATATTCTATCTTTTCCGATTTTCCTTTGTTTTCACAACCTGCTTTTTGTTTCTCATCTTTAAAAAATTTTAAAAACCTTTGTAACTTGCGTATTATTGAAAATAAACGGCGAGCGTAAATTTTTTTTTAGTACCTACTATCAAAATCTACCTACATAAAAATATCTAAAAATAATCTTTATAAACTTTTTCGATATTTAAAACAATAAGGGAGATATGACACATTATAAATATAACAAAAAAACAGTTTTTCATTAATAATTCAAAAACCGGAAATGATAGAATATTTTTGAAAACTGTTCTGAGTTTGTTCTAAAAAAACTAAACATTTTTAGTAATTTAACCGTTTCTCTATCTTGACTATTAAGCAAGATACCCATTGTAGTCCCATCGAATTTGGACCACCTGTACTGTATGATGCAGAATTTTACTGTGATTTTTTTACCTGAGGGGATTTTTTCTTTTAAATGGGTATGTGATTTTTTTTTCTGGTACTTGAGAATATTTTGTTTCCGTATTTGATTTTTGTGTTTATGTTTTTGTTGGTTCTAAAAATAAAAAACGTTATGATTTTTCTGCATTGTTCATTTTAGTGAACCATCTTAATAGGGGGCCTCCAGATCAGGTTGCGCCTGGGCCCCACAAAATCAAGATCCGCCACTGCTTAACGTAAGACAGAGTGTACAAAGTGACATGGCGGTAATTTTTAAACATATACGCGTTAAACACATTTCACTTGTGAACGTGCGTAGTAGGATTTTCTGAACTAACTTTCCTAAAATAGCAGATACTCAACTTTAACTTGGGTAAACCCGCCGTGAATTACCACCGGTGGGTTATAGAGCATCGCTTTTCGTAGAAGTGGGTCATATTAACAAGGTAGTAATGAACTTGAATTACCGTTAATTCCAAAGTTACAGAATCCAGCTGCAGATAGTGGACACTTTCATGGCGTCCTGGAAGATTACCTGGATTTCCATTGTATCTCAAAAAATTAAGGTAATAATGCAGAAAAAGTTAAACACAATTTTGTTCGTTGTTATTTCAATTACCTTTAAACTAGGTGAGCTGTAATACTTTTATTTCAAATTTAAATTCAACCCTAAATTTAGTACCCATTTAACCGACTTTGTAGCTTGTATTTTGGGACATCAGGTAGTTTGTTTACGTATGTCCATTCGCTTGTTTCTTTGTACTTTTTTGTATAATCATAATAGCTACATGAAAACAAGTTTCTGTTTAAAAACAAATATTAGTTTACCATTTAAAATCTAGCAAGTTGTTAAAAACTCGTTAATTACTTTAAAATTTCAATTTCACAACGAAAGATTAAGAAAACTATAATCGGTTTAAAAACATAAGTTCACTTACTTTTCTAAAGAGTTTTTTCCACCTCTCGTCGCTGGCCTGTAGTGGTATATCAGCTCCAGCATCGCTCGTCGTCCTTGTGCTTAAACTGCGGAGGAAATTTCTAGCCATCGCAAAAAAAAACAACAAAAACGTGTACAGCGCGACACACGCCTACCGTTGTCTAGCTGCACGTAAAATTCACTGATTCATACTGAACGACGAATTTCATTGGAATTGGGCTAGGGAAGGGCGCCTTGATAGCGTTTATCAGAATTACGTTGATTTCGATATTGTCAGTGATTACCACAATAAAAAAGATCGCAATCTTACATAACTATGTGACCGTCAACTAACGTTATTTGCATAAAATGATATGAAGTGTGTGTATTCGTTAACCCAAGCAAACCGGATATGCATATCTTTCTTCGACGCTAATAACGATATTGAAGTGTTTTATCCAGGGCTGTGGAGTCGGAGTCCGAGGACAACAAAAAATTGCGAGATGGTCCTTTGCCGCAAAGTTTAAACTCAATTTTTAAATAATTTTTTTATGTTTGTTATTTTTTTTGCTATATTACACACCATAAAATGTCTTAGTATTTAATTTGGTCGGAGTCGGAGTCGGAGTCAGTCCACTAAAATTATCAGGAGTCGGAGTCGACTTTTTTTCCCCCGACTCCGCAGCCCTGGTTTTATCGCAACTGTATTGTTTTCCATTGTTCAATGCGATTATAATAGACATTATTATCAAGATATCATAAATTTAGTGTGATATACCTACAGGGTGTATGGATCTTGTACCGTTATAAATTTTTTTAAAACTTTTTTTGCCGTGCAATACAGGGTGTCCCAAATTCGAGTAAATGCATGGGGATCTCGCTTATCTTAAGAGCTACGAGGTCGGTTAAATTACGGCAAAGCTGCGAAATTAGATGCTCATCAAATATCTGCAAAGAGAATTTTCATAGCTGTCTTAGTTCAAAAGTTATTGAGGAAAAATTGAAAAAATTGATTTTCGTTTTTTGGCCCCATTTCCGACACTTTTTAAGATATCGACAATCTGGAAGCACTTCTCCATGGCAACTTCTTACGCTTTATATTTTGAGATAACATAGAATTTCCAACAACGTTTCGTCTCTTCAGAACCATCAACTTAATTTTTTTTAAATACTGTAATGAAATAATTTATTTCGATAAATTATTCCATTGTTTTGAAATGCGATCTGATAATTTCCAACGCTATTGGAAACACGCCGCTAACGACCGTTCTGACCGCGCAGTATAGGTGGGGCGCGGACGCTCCCACTCCGACTCAACCGCTATAAAAGGCCGCGTTTCATTGCTGAAAGTCACTTCTGGCCTGAGATCCAGCCAGTCCTCTACCTTTAGCTAAGGCGGTGTAGTCACGACTTAGCTTCCTAACCATGCTAAGGCGGTGTTGTCACGACTTAGCATTCCTGCTACTAAGGCGGTGTCTGTCACGACAGTATTTCATCCGGCTAAGGCGGTGTTGTCGCGTCTTAGCATTCCTGCTACTAAGGCGGTGTCTGCCACGACTTACTATTCCATCCGGCTAAGGCGGTGCCACGACTTAGCATTCCTGCTG